>CM038678.1:602663217-603219724 GCA_021605205.1 Aegilops longissima
ACATTTATCCAAAGGTGATGTTTAAGCATTACCTACGTTCTATTCATTTTCAACAATATTAGATTGAATTGCAATATTTGATGGCTGTTAAGCCTGCTGTCGGTAACATTGCCTTCCATTTTATATCTGCTTTAACATCATGCTGAAACCAACACATTCAAGCTATCATTTGGAGATGATGTTGTTTACCTTTGCTATATTTGTTTGATGTTAAGATTGTTGTACTTATCATGCCTTCCCACTACTTATGCAGGACAACAACGGGAGTGGCCACTATTTTCTGCCGAGGTTAGCTTCATCCCTCGGCTTGTACTCCCCCCGTCATTCCATAATGTAGTGCATATAGATCCAGACCTGGACACTAGTTAGCTTCTAATATTGACTTGTTGCTTGTAGGTACATATGCCCTTGGCAAGGATCCATGCATCGACCCTTTTTGCGTATGTGGCAATGAGATATTGATGAACAAGTATCAAGTGAGGAGACTGATAAGGATTATTAGCAAAAAGATATGAATGGTGGCAAGCAAATTATTTGTTTATGCTCTATCCAACACAACAGTGAGTTGTAGGATGGCAACTACAAACTCTGCAGCCTTCTCTTTTTACTGCCCATAATGAGTTGTTAGACAACAATGTCTGAATCTTTTTTGTTCCCAGTGGTTCCAGTAGCAGTTAAGTCAAGATTACCTTGCAAAGTAAATGATTGGTGGACGCGCAATGAAGGTTAAAGTATTTCATCCAGACTACAATGAGCATCAAGAAGTCCTAGTGAAGACGGTGAAGGATGGACGTGCAGCCATCACAAGGGGTTGGCCTAAAGCCGTGCGCGCATTATGTATGGAGGAGGGAACAATATGGGCATTCCGCTTCACCTTCTCCGGCAACTAGAATGTCTTTCGCCTCTCTCTTTACGGTCTTTAGTACAACTATGGTTCATCATTCTTTACTTGGTGCTTCTGTAGTTCTTCAATATATGTACCTGTCCATCGAATTATGGATTCGTGGTTGAACCTATATTAGTAATAAACATGGTTGGATATGAAATAAGTGATTGCCTACTTTCAAATTCAAAACATGTGATTTTTAAATTAGGCATTAATTAGGGATTACACTGCACACGGTTTGCGAAAGCGAAACGTCTACAATATACATGGAGATCAGAAACGTTTCTAGGATCCACTATGTGTGCGATCAATCTCCACTGCACACACGACTTTCCCTTGAAAACTGTTTGCGTTAGGCCACCTTGCGCAAATGTTTACCACATAAAAAGTGTGTGAGATGGACAGACTTCGCCACACAGTTTCTTCTACGCACCGTGTGTGATGCATTCAATAACGCAAATGATAAAATTATTAATATCGTGTGCAATGGCAACGCTATCACAAACGATTTAACGGGAAAAATTGTGTGTGATGTACGTGTGAACGGAAACGTTTTCCTTGGAGCGACTGTGTGGGATGTACATACGAACAGAAACGTTTAGCGGGGACTGACTGTGTGGGATGTACTTGCGACCGGAAATAATTTCGCCGTATAATTGTATTATTTTAGCTCTACTATATGTATATCTATATTTGAGCACTCGCCGGTCGCACACGACCTCATTGCCGAGCGTGTGTGCCAGGAGGGCATATCCCCGACGGTTTCTGGGTCGTGTGGGAAGGACCCCCCTATCACCCACACTCACTTGGCGACGGTTCCAAATGCCGTCGCAGAAAGGGGTTAAAAACCGTTTTTTTAGGACCGACGTGCACCAGTGACAGTAGGACCGTTCAGCTTCTTGATTGGCTTTGCTTCTATCCACTTCGTGAACTTGTCCACGGCGACCAGCAGATGGGTCATGCTGCCGCGTGCTATTTTGAATGGGCCCACCATGTCCAGGCCCCAGACGACAAACGAACAAGTGAGGGGGATGGTCTTGAGTGCAGAGGCCGGCAGGTGTTGCATAGAGCTGAAGCATTGGCACCCCTTGCACTTCTTGACCAACTCCTTAGCGTCATCCAAAGCAGTCGGCGAGAAGAAACCATGGCGGAAAGCTAAGCCGACAAGGGATCTGGAAGCGGCATGGTGGCCGCATTCGCCTTGGTGAATATCTCTGAGGATTGCCATGCCCTTCTCCGGCTCTACGAAGCGCTGGAAGACACCAGTCATGCCGCGCCTGACAAGTTCTCTATTCACTATTGTGTATGCAGCTGCCCGGCGCTACACCTACCGGGCCAGAATCTCGTCGGCTGGTAGCTCTCTGCTCAACACGAAGTTGAGGATGGGCTGCGCCCAAGATAGTGCTTCTACCACTGTCATCAGGGCCACTGGTACCGGGGCGGTTGGGTTGGGAGGCAGCGGGTCGGAGCCGGCTACTGCTTGTTGCGTCGCTGAAGTCCCCGGGCCGACTGCCGCAGCCCCCGGGACGACTGCCGCAGCCCCCGGGCCAGGTTTGAGTGTTGCAGTCCCCGGGACGCCTGCTGGAGTCCCCGGGACGACTGCCGCAGCCCCCGAGCCGGTTTTGAGTGATGCAGTCATGGGGCCGCCTGTCGAAGTCCCCGGCCCGACTGCTGGAGTCCCCGAGCCGGATCCGACTGCTCCGGGGTCAGCCGGCACGAAGATGGACTATGATTCCGATGAAGCCTTGATAAATGGCTTGCGCATGCAGTGGAGGGAGACACCGGCTGGTATTGCCTGCTGGGTAGAGCCAATCTGGGCCAGGGCATCAGCTTGCTCATTGTTAGCCCGTGGCACGTGGAGGAACTCACACCCGTCAAAATGCCCGCTGATTTGCTGGACGAGGAAACAGTAGCTTGCCATGTTTGCGTCATAGGCTTCCCAGGCGCCTGACGACTGCTAGACTACCAAGTCCGAGTCGCCGTAGCACAGCACTCGGCGGATGCCAATCTCCCTGGTCAGCCGGAGCCCGTGGATGAGCGCCTCGTACTCGGCCACATTGTTGGAGGCGGCAAAGTGAATCTGCAGCGTGTACTTGAGCTTGTCGCCTTTGGGAGAGGTGAGGACGATGCCGGCTCATAGACCGGTGCGCATCTTTGTGCCGTCGAAGTGCATCCGCCAATGGGTGGAATCCGGCGCTGGCGGCAGGTACTATGTCTCGGCCCATTCCACTAGGAAGTTGGCCAGCGCTTGGAACTTGATGGCGGTGCGGGGCTGGTAGAGGATGGTGTGGGGAGATAGCTCGATGGCCCACTTTGCCACCGGGCCTGATGCATCTCTGTTGCCTATGATCTCGGCAAGTGGGGTGGTGTAGACGACCGTGATGGAGTGCTCCTGGAAGTATTGCTTGAGCTTCTTGGCGGCAAAGTATACGTCGTAGCACATTTTCTGGTAGTGGGGGTAGTTCTGCTTGGAGGCCGACAATACCTCACTTAGGTAGTAGACGGGCCTCTGGACCGGTTGTGCCTTGCCATCTTCTGGGTGCTCAACCACGATCACGGTGCTGACCACCCGGCTGGTAGCGGCGATGTAGAGAAGCATGGGTTCTTTAGCAGCCGGAGCGGCCAGGACAGGCGGCATGGTCAGCATCTTCTTGACCTGGAGAAAAGCCCCGTTCGCCTTGTCATTCCACTCGAAGCAAGTGGTCTTCTTCATTAGCTGGTACAGGGGGAGGGCCTTCTCTCCCAGCCGACTGATGAACCGAATGAGAGATGACAAGCACCCGATGAACTTTTGGACATCCCGCAGTCGGGTGGGTCTCTGCATCTGCTCAATGGCCTTGATCTTCACGGGGTTGCACTCGATGCTGCGTTCAGAGACAAGGAAACCAAGGAGCTGGGCGACTGGTACTCCGAAGACACATTTCTCCGGGTTGAGCTTGATTTGGAAATGGCGCAAATTGTCAATGGTCTCCTTGAGATCCTCCAGAAGGGTGCCACGCTTCTCCGTCTTCACCACAATATCATCTACATAGACGTGGGCATTTCTGTTGAGTTGCTTAAGGAGGCACTTCTGCATGCAACGCTGACATGTGGCGCCGAATGGTCTGATGAAGGCGGTCTTCAGCCGATCGGCCGGGTTCAGCTTGATCTGGTGGTAGCCGGAGCAAGCGTCAAGGAAAGACAGCAGCTCGCATCCGGCTGTGGAGTCAATCACTTGATCTATCTGAGGCAAAGCAAACAGATCTTTGGGGCAGGCTTTGTTGAGGCTAGTGTAGATGATGCACATACACCACTTGTTGTTCTTCTTCAACAAGAGGACTGGATTGGCAAGCCAGTCCGGGTAGAACACTTCCATGATGAAGCCGGATGCCAGAAGCTGGGCGATCTCTTCACCAACAATCCATCTCTTCTCTTCTGACAGGCGGCAGAGGGTTGCTTGACCGGCTTCGCATCCGGCCTCACATGTAGCTTGTGCTCGGCGAAATCCGCCGAAACACCTGGCATGTCCTTGGGAGACCATGCAAATATGTCCCAATTCTCACAGAGGAAATCGACGAGCTCGCTTTCCTATTTGCCGTCGAGGTTGGAGCCTACGACAGCAAATCTCTCCGGGTGCTTTGGGTCCAAGGCAATCTTCTTGGTCTCTTTGGCCGGCTGGAAGGAGCCCCGAGACTCTGTCTCCTTGGGGTCGGATGGCATGTCCGGATGCTTGCTGGCCATGGCCACCACCCGGTTAAGGAGACACTTCTCTTTGGTGATGACGAGGGACTCGGCCAGCCGACTGCTGGCAGCAGCACATGCGGCCGACTTCTGGTAGTCGCCGGTTATGGTGATGATGCCCTTGGTCCCTAACATCTTCATCTTGAGGTAGGCGTAGTGCGGCGCTGCCATGAACTTGGCTAGCACAGGTCGGCCCAAGAGCGCGTGGTAGGGGTAGTCCAGGTCAACCACCTCGAACCAGATTGGCTCGCGGCGGAAGTGGTCTTTATCACCGAACATGATGTCTATCTTGATCTTGCCGATTGGGGGGCAGGAAAGTCCGGGTACGATGTCATGGAAGACAGTCCGACTGTGCAGTAGCTACTTCTCCTTGATGCCCAACTTCTCCATGGTGTCGCGGTAGAGGATGTTGATGCTGCTACCGCCATCTATCAGGATCCGGGAGAAGCGGCAAGCTCGAACCTCCATTGAGAAGGTGGAGTCCAACACCAAGGCATAGGAACCCAGCGAAGGCATCACAGCTGGGTGGTCAGCACGGCTCCAGCTGATGGGCCTCTCGGAGCAGTGCATGAACTCTCGGACTTCTGAGGCGACAGCATTCACCTCCTGGTGGTGCTGGCGCTGGCTGTGCTTGTCGTCGGATTCACCGGTGAAGACGACGTAGGTGGTGTTGGTTTCGGGGAACTCATTCTGGATCATGCCGGCTGCACTAGCCACCAGCTACTGAAGAGGCGGAGCCGGAGGGCCGGCAGGCAGAGGCGGCAGACCCTCGCCCGTGGCAATTCGAGTGAGCCAGTGGCATTTCTGAGTGGTGTGGTTAGACGGCTTCGCGCTGATACGTCACCAACGTATCTATAATTTTTGATTGTTCCATGCTGTTTTATTATCAATCGTGGATGTTTTATAACCATTTTATAGTCATTTTATATCATTTTTTGGTACTAACCTATTGACATAGTGCCAAGTGCTAGTTGTTGTTTTCTGCATGTTTTTTACACTGCAGGAAATCAATATCAGACGGAGTCCAAATGGCCCAGGCGCGCCCTGGTTGGTTGTGCCCACCTCGGGTGCCCCCCGGACCGCCTCTTTGCTCTATAAATACCCCAATATTCCAGAAACCCTAGGGGAGTCGATGAAATATTGATCCACCCGCCGCAGAGTCCAGAACCACCAGATCCAATCTAGACACCATCTCGGATGGGGTTCACCACCTCCACTGGTGCCTCTCCGATGATGCGTGAGTAGTTCTTTGTAGACCTACGGGTCCGTAGTTAGTAGCTAGATGGCTCTCTCTCTCGCTGAATTCTCAATACAATGGTCTCTTGGAGATCCATATGATGTAACTCTTTTTGCGGTGTGTTTGTTGGGATCTGATGAACTTTGAGTTTATGATCAGTTATATCTTTTTATATCCATGAAAGCTATTTGAGTTTCTTTGATCTCTTATATGCATGATTTCTCATAGCCTCGTATTTCTTCTCTGATATTTGGGTTTTGTTTGGCCAACTTGATCTATTTCTCTTGCAACGGGAAGAGGTGCATTGTAGTGGGTTCGATCTTACGGTGCTTGATCCCAGTGACAGAAAGGGAAACGACACGTATATATCATTGCTACTAAGGATAAAATGATGGGGTCTATCTCTACATAGATGGATCTTGTCTACATCATGTCATCGTTCTTATTGCATTACTCTGTTTTTCGATGAACGTAATACACTAGATGCATGCTGGATAGCGGTTGATGTGTGCAGTAATAGCAGTAGATGCAGGCAGGAGTCGGTCTACTAATCTTGGACGTGATGCCTATATAATGATCATTGCCTGGATATCGTCATGATTATTTGAAGTTATATCAATTACCCAACAATAATTTGTTTACCCGCCGTTTGCTATTTTTTCGAGAGAAGCCACTAGTGAAATCTACGGCCCCTGGGTCTTCTTTCTCATATATTTGCTTTGCGATCTATTTTATTTGCTCTTTTTATTCATATCTATTAAACCAAAAATACAAAAATACTTTGCTGCACTTCATTTTATTTGCGATCTATTTATTTAATCTATTACAATTTTCTCCTGTCAACACGCAATTTCTGGCACCGTACCCCGAAAGGGATTGACAACCCCTTTAACACGTCACGTTGCGAGGTGTTGTTATTTGTGTGCAGGGGCTGTTTACGTTGTGTTGTTTGGTTCTCCTACCGGTTCAATAACCTTGGTTTCATATCTGAGGGAAATACCTACCGCCGCTGTGCTGCATGATCCCTTCCTCTTTGGGGAAATACCGATGTAGCTTCATGCGACATCACGTGCCGCTGTGGAACTTGCAGGGGGCGTCAAGGGTTTGCTCGAAGGAGAAGGCGGGAAACCTAGCAGGCTTGCCACCCTTATGACGCTTGGGCCGGGCTGCCCCTCCGGTTGCTAATCTTCGACTGTTGCCACCTGCCGGCTGCTGGGCCATGCGCTTGTTGTCGTTCGGCTGTTGGCGCCGGCTGGTGTCACCAGCCGGCGTCAGAGGAGCCGATGGGAGCACCTTCCCAGATGCGTCCACCCGGGTCTCCAACTTCATCGAGGAGTCGGCGGTGGCGTACTTGTCTGCCACGATCAGGAGCTCGTCTAGGGTGGTTGGCTCATCGCACATGAGTTGGTTCTTGAGGAAGGTGCCCTCTCTGTCCCCGGCGGTGAAGTACTCTATGGCCTGCACCTCGTGCACCCCTGCGCAGGAGTTGCGCAACTCGGCCCAGTGCGTCAAGTAGTCGTGGGTGGACTCAGTTGGGCCTTTGACGCACATGGAGAGTTGGTGAGGCTTGGGCAGCCGCTTGTAGGTGCTGGTAAAGTTGCGGATGAAGACACCGGCAAAGTCTAACTAGTTGTTGATGTTTTATGGCTTGAGGCTGTTTAGCCATGTCCGGGCCATCCGCTGGAGCATGATCGGAACATACTTCACGGCAACACGCTTGTTGCCGTTAGCTAAGCTGTCGGCCGTGGTGTAGTCGACCAGCAAGTCTTCCGGCTTCATGGAGCCAGTGTATTTGGGAGTGTCTCGAGCGAGCGAGAACCCTTTGGTGAAGGGCTCGTCACGAATGCGGGGGCCGAAGCAGGCCGGTCCGATTGCATCTTCTTATTCTACCGCCAGGGATCAAGCAAGTCGGTCGATCCGGTGGCGGGCGTCATTCTCACCGACTCCTTCACGGGGGCCCAGCCGGCCTCCGAGAGTCGGATGATCGACAAGCGGCGGGGAAGCACGCCTCTCCCTGCGAGGGGGAAGCGGACGATCGTCCCGCCGTTCTTCTACTCGTGGGCGGCCGTCTTGGTCGCGCACGATCGTGATGTGGGTGCGCCGACTGCGTCTAGCAGCCGGCTCTTGGTCTCGCCGACCACGAGAGCCGACTGTTGGGGACCGGCAGGTCACTTCATGCTGACGGCGGGGGTTCGCTTGCTCGCCGGATTCCACCACGCGGCGACCAGCTTCATGCTGTGCGGTGCCCGCGTCGAGGAGCTATTGGAGACGCGCCAATTGGTCGCAATGCTCATCGTCCTCCAGGTGGTCCAGCTTGTCTGTCGCCGCCTGGGCGGCACACAAGTTCTCCATTGGGGTGGCATAGACTAGGCGTCCGGCTTCCAGCATGATGGCGATGGCCGTGCCACACGGCCGAACCGTGCCCACCCGGCTAGGCTCGCCAACGGCCAGAGTGCCACCCACGGTGCAGTCGATCTCGGGCTGGTAGGCTTCAATGAGGCACCTCATTGATACGTGTCCGTCGTATCTGAAAGTGCAACTATCCCTAGGTGGTTTTGGTAATTCCTAACAACATATAGCTCATTGAGCTAACACTATTTCAAGACTAATATTTCCGAAAAGCTCAATGATTGCCATGGCATGGAGGACCCCTCAAAATGCTAAGGACAAAGGGATTGGCTCAAGCTCAAGACTCTACATTTTATATTTTAGTGATCCAAGATCACATTGAGTCTATAGGAAAAACCAATACTATCAAGGAGGGATAAGGTGTTGCTTAATGGCTTGCTTGCTCAAAATGCTTAATGATATGCTCCAAAGCCCTCAACTACTTTCTCACATCCACATATGACCTAAACCAAAAGTCAAACTCAGCCCCATCGATTCTTTCCATCCGGCGCCACCGAGTTCAGATGTCATAGCCACTGCCACAAACCTTAGTCAAATCGGTCTCACCGATAGGGATCTCGGTCTCACCAAGATGGGATTGTAATCTCTCTATTTCCCTTCGTAACGTTTCGGTCTCACCGAAATGAGCGAATCGGTCCCACCGAGTTTACCTGAACAACTCTTTGGTTAGCTTATTACCAAAATCGGTCTCACCGAGTTTGTGTAATCGGTCTCACCGAGATTACGTTATGCCCTAACCCTAACCATATCGGTCCTACCGAGTTACATGTCGGTCCCACCGAAAATCCTAACGGTCACTAGATTTGCTGAATCGGTCCGACTGAGTTTGTCAATTCGGTCCCACCGAGATTGGTAAGTTGTGTGTAACGGTTAGATTTTGTGTGGAGGCTATATATACCCCTCCACCTCCTCTTCATTCGTGGAGAGAGCCATCAGAACAAACCTCTACACTTCCAATACACATTTTCAGAGAGAGAACCACCTACACTTGTGTTGAGGCCAAGATATTCCACTCCTACCATATGAATCTTGATCTCTAGCCTTCCCCAAGTTGCTTCCCACTCAAATCTTCTTTCCACCAAATCCAAATCCTATGAGAGAGATTTGAGTGTTGGGGAGACTATCATTTAAAGCACAAGAGCAAGGAGTTCATCATCAACACACCATTTGTTACTTCTTGGAGAGTGGTGTCTCCTAGATTGGCTAGGTGTCACTTGGGAGCCTCCGACAAGATTGTGGAGTTGAAACAAGGAGTTTGTAAGGGCAAGGAGATCGCCTACTTCGTGAAGATCTACCGCTAGTGAGGCAAGTCCTTCGTGGGCGACAGCCATGGTGGGATAGACAAGGTTGCTTCTTCGTGGACCCTTCGTGGGTGGAGCCCTCCGTGGACTCAAGCAACTGCTACCCTTCGTGGGTTGAAGTCTCCATCAACGTGGATGTACAATAGCACCACCTATCGGAACCACGACAAAAACATCCGTGTCTCCAATTGCGTTTGAATCCTCCAAACCCTTCCCTTTACATTCTTGCAAGTTGCATGCTTTACATTCCACTGCTCATATACTCTTTGCATGCTTGCTTGAATTGTGTTAAGATTGCTTGACTTGTTCTAAAGTTGCTAAAATCTGCCAAGAACTAAAATTGGGAAAAGGCTAGATTTTTATTTGGTCAAGTAGTCTAATCACCCCCCTATTGACATACTTTCGATCCTACAAGTGGTATCAAAGATTTGGTCTCCATTTGCTTTGATTTCCATAGCTTTTGGTGGTCATAGCCTTGGTTTCACAACCTAGGAGAGTATGGCGTCTAGCAAGGGAAATTATCACCATAGAGGTCCTTACTTTGATGGTACTAATTTTGCTAGTTGGAAGCATAAGATGAAAATGCATATCCTTGGACATAACCCCGCCGTTTGGGATATTGTTTGTATTGGCTTGCAAGGTGAATTCTTTGATGGGAGAGAACCGAACCTTGAAGCTAGCGCGAAAGAGTTGAAGATGCTGCAATACAATGCTCAAGCTTGTGATATCCTGTTCAACGGATTGTGCCCCGAAGAATTCAACAAAATCAGCCGTCTTGAGAATGCAAAGGAAATTTGGGATACTTTGATTGATATGCACGAAGGTACCGACTCTGTCAAGGAATCCAAGTTGGATGTGCTTCAAAGTCAGCTTGACAAGTTCAAAATAAAGGATGGTGAAGGTGTTGCTGAAATGTACTCTAGGCTTGCTCTTATCACAAATGAAATTGCCGGCTTAGGAAGTGAAGAGATGGCCGACAGATTCATCATCAAGAAGATCCTAAGAGCCTTGGATGGAAAGTATGATACCGTGTGCACATTGATCCAAATGATGCAAAATTACAAAGATCTCAAGCCAACGGAAGTCATTGGAAGAATTGTTGCTCATGAGATGTCACTCAAGGATAAGGAGGAACTTCACAACAAGTCAAGTGGTGCTTACAAAGCCTCATGTGAAGCTCCCACATCATCAAATGAGAAACAAACCTTCAATGAAGAATTCAGCCTAATGGTGAAGAACTTCAACAAATTCTACAAGAGTAGAAGCAAAGAGAGAAGCTCCAAGTCAAGGTCCTACAATGAGAAAAGATCTTCTAGTCGAGAGCGTAATTGCTACAATTGTGGAAGACCCGGACACTATTCAAATGAGTGTACGGCACCCTACAAAAGAAGAGAAGAATCACCCAAAAGAAGAAGTAGAAGAGAAGAATCACCATCAAGAGAGAGAAGGAGTAGGGATGATCATTATGAACGAAGACCCTCACGGATAAGCAAGGATTCGGAAAGAAAGGACAAGTCGTCAAGGAGCTACACAAAACAAAGACATCAAGCTCATGTTGGTGAATGGGTATCCGGCTCCGACTCCGACAATCACTCCGAGAGAAGCTATCACTCTGACTCCGAATATACTCAAGATGAAGGTGTTTCCGGTCTAGCACTTGTGTCAACCAACTCCTACGACATATTTGATTCACCAAATGAAGGACTTGGAAGATGCTTCATGGCTAAAGGCCCAAAGGTATCACACCCCAAGTATGTTGATTTCAATAGTGATGAAGATGACTTGCTAGGTGATGATGATTTACTTGTTAACAACTCTAGTGATTTATACTATGATGAAACGTCAATTAATCTTGATAATCAAGATAAAACGAATGACAATGATAAGAAGAATATTAAGTCTATCACTAAATAACTAAACACTCTTAAGTTAGCTCAGGAAACTCTCTTAGGAGATCATCGAGAACTTTTAAGGACTCATGAGAAATTACGTTTTGAAAAGCTCAACCTTGAGCAAGAGCATGAGTTCTTAAAGGCAATCAATGATGATTTTCGTAAGAAAAGTTCTTCTTACATTGCCAAGCGTTTACTCTTATCCACTTACATGCCTCAAGTCAAGTCTAGTAACAAGAACTAGAAAGATTCTTCCCTAGTAGTAACAATAATCATGCTAAATCCAATGTTGTTGCTTCTAGTAGTTCTCTTGATTCCACTAATGATTCTCTTAGCCAACTTACACTTGAGGAAGAAAATAGCTTATTGAAGGGAATTATAGAGAAAGGTGTCTACAAGATCCGTGTCGGGAGTAAGCAATTCGAGGAAATTGTACGCAAGCAAGGAAGGCACCGGAAGAACCAAGGTGTTGGTTTTGAACGAAAGTTCAATGCCAATGGAGTTGAGTGGGAAGAAGATCAATACCCCAAGACGAAGTTTGTTCCACAACAAGAGAAGTATGATCCTACTTCTTTCAAAGGGACACAAGCTCAAGATGATCTTCCACCACAAGACCACAAGCAAAAAGGCAAGGACAAGATTCAAGAGGAGATTGATGCATTTGAAGAAGCTCCTAAGGCCTTGGTCAAGTGGGTTGCCAAGACTACATCAAGTTCTACTTCATCAAGTACGACTACAACTCCAAGGATTCCCATCAAGATGATGTGGATCCCGAAGAAGAAGAACTAGAGAGTTCTTGAGGGTGACTCCGCCAACATATTTCACTCATATCATTTTGGCAAGAACAAGTGCAATCAACTTCCACATCTTGCACTAGTTCAAGGAGTCACAAACCCTCTTGTTGGTAAGAAAAAGGACAAGGTAACATAATGCCTTCATAGACATCATCTTGTGTGTGCATCATTCTATGTCTATGGATATCCTTGTTTATTCCTTGTGGGAGTAACCTGTGTAGGTATTGAAAGTGCAACTCACTCCAAAGGATTGCTCCAAATGGTCTACATCAACATTGAGCACCCACATCTTCAACACCTACATGAAGTCATCATCGACAAAACCCAAGGTTAGTTCATCCCTCTAAGGGGGATTTCACATCTAGGGGGAGCTTTACTCTAAGAATTGAGCTAAAGCAACTCTAATGGTGTGAACACAACAACGCTTTATGTAAAAGTGGTAACCCCACTTGTGCTAAAACGATGAGTATGACCTATGATCAAATGTTCGCATTTGATTCCTAAGTCAATGTACTCATATATAGATGACCTAGTCATCGCCAATTGCTTGATAGATGCTAGAATTGGTTGTGCATGCTTTGCCACATATTTCATTTGCCATTTTATTGTGTGAGCATGTTGGTTGCATAATTTACTCATTCGAGGACATCCACTTGTTGTTTTGATTGTTTGGATTCCTTTTCTTTTGCCAAGTGGATGGACAAGAATGCAACCGATTTGAACTTTTTGGTCACACCAAGTTGCTATAACTGCTTGCAGTTATGCATCTAGGTGCCACCGAGTTGTTCACTCGGTCACACCGACAGGGTCAGGCTATATAAATCCACGGGTCAAATTTTGGAAATTTCTCGGAACACTTTCGCCCGCGCTCAGCCTGCTCTGCCTCCCTGGGTCTCCGAATCGTCCTCCTCGTCACCAGCTGCCTCCTGCCGCTGGTCTCCACCGCCGTCAACGGGAATCGTCTCTGCCGTTGCCGCCGTAGAAAGTCCATCGCCGAACTAGGGTATGGACTTGATCTTTGTGCTATTCCTAACTCCGAATCCCTAGCACATTGTTTTGCCATTAATCTTGCCATGATTGAGATCATCTTATCCACCGAAAACACTTCGTAGACTAGATGTGAATTGAAAATTTAGGGTTAGGTTTCCGCTGAAACCATCTCGGACAAACCGAGTTGTAGAACTCGGCACCACCGATTCGGCTAAGGCCATTGCACATGTAATTCTCGGCCTGTCCGAGAATTGCAAATTGGTGTGACCGAGTTCGGGACTTTGTGAAACCCTAGCAGTCTCGGTGCCACCGAACTGTGACTCGGTCTGACCGAGTTCACCAGTTTAGGTTCCAAAAGCTGCTTCGGTATCACCGAGTTTACAAATCGGTAGATTCGAAATGCTTTCTGTGGAAAACTAAAACTAAGTTTTTGAGTCATTCTTTTGCAAAAACCTCTGTATTTTGTGATGCTCATCCACTCTACCTCATCTATAAACTATTCACAGGGTCTGCTGCCAGAGTTTGCAATATGTCTGATCAGAGGGACAGTCAGAACAAGTCGGAGGAGCAGGTTCAGGTGAGTGAGGGCACTAGTCCCTCTAGCAGCTATGATGAGGGTAGCAGGAGCACACCCAGCAACTTACCCAAGGCAGCCACCAGGGCCAGAAAGAAGAAAACTTCAGATTCTGAGGATGAAGACTATGTGGCTGTTGAGGATGAGGCCACTTCCAAGAAGAAGGTGCTCAAGAAGGAGTATGGCACAGCTGCTGCCACTAAGCCTGGTACGAAGACCAAAGCACCTGCCAAAAGAATTCCCATGTCTAATGCCAGAGCCTCCCCTCAAGCATCTTTGGAATCTGAACCCAAAGAGGCTGCTGCAGAAGGGAAGAAGAGGAAGGAAAGGGTCAAGAAGACCATGGCCAGGGTTGTTGGAAGGCCTTCCATGATGGAAGAAGAAGAAGAGGAAGATGTTGCTGCACTAGCACCCGAAGCTCAAAAGCTTATGGGTGATGCCATCAGGTCAGGGGCTGCTTCATCAAAGCCCAAAGAAGCTCCTAAGGCAGCTGCTCCAAAGCCCAAATCTGCACCCAAGAGGAACACCAGGAGTATTTCAGCTGTAGAGAAGAACAAGGCCCCAGTGCCTGAAGCTGCTGTTGAAGAAGAAGATGATGAGGAACATGTCTTGAGAAAGTTGAAGCCCAAAATTCCAGATCACAATGATGTTCATCCAGTAGCTGAGAACATGAAGATAAGGAAGGATTCAGGATTGAGGCTATGGAGAGAGTCAGATCCATATGCCACCAGAAGGAGAACTGCTGTGGACTACAGGTTCCATACAAAGGAACGACAGGACTTCTATGAGACAATTCTGCTTGACAAGAAGCCAATTGTCTGTGATATGAGATGGGTCAACTGGGAGTACATCAAGGAGAATGAAGAACACTATCATGTAGTATATGACAGTTTCAAGGCTTGTGGAGTTGATGACTTTGTGGCTCAGAAGCTCACAAAGTGGAATGATGAGCTTATTATGCAGTTCTACTCCACAGCTCACTTCTACCCAGGTGGCAGGATAGTCTGGATGTCCAAGGCACTAGATACCACCAACAGCTGCAGAATGGGCTCGCTTGATCAATGCCCCGTAAGAACAAGAAGATGACTTGGATGTCTATGCCCCAGAAGAAGAAGGATCACAACTCCATGGCTAGCATGTACAAGGAGATTCCTGATGCAGATCTTGAGACTCACTAGTTTGGATCAGTGAAACACTTGCTGTCAAGACTGCCCACAATCAACTCGGATCCTCAGCACACACTTCGCTAAAGTCGTGATCACAGAATGATCAGAGGTCACTCCATCAATTTGCTGCACATTTTTTATGTCCCACAAAAGTTCAAGGTCATGAGCCTAATTGTGGAAACCATAAAGAGGACAGCTACAGATCAGAAGAGGAGTTGTGGGTATGCCCCACAGATTCAGGAGCTGATTAACTCCAAGATGGGCACTGGCACATATCTCTTGGAGAAGGAGCACCTGCCCATCTACCCAGACTTTGAGGATAACACTGTTGTTATGGATGAAAATGAACCATCTTCTGTGCAAGCATAAGCAAAGAGGGAGAAGGCAAAGACTGAAAAGGCTGCAAAGATGCCAACCATTGATGAGGCATCTCAGTACTTCTTGAAGAGCAAGCAGGATCAGCTTAGCTACTTGATTGCCTCCACTCTGAGGATTGAGAAGGGATCGGCCACCCTGACTCAAAACCAGGAGAGCTTGGAGAGGATCATTGAGCAGAAGTTCTATGACTTGGATGTGAAGGTCACTGAGATACAGTCAGTTGTTGAGCAACTTCAGGATGATATGCAGGAGAGGAAGGGCAATACTACTACTGATGCTTTTGCCAGAGTGCCCAGGAGCCAGAGATCAGCTGCAGTGCTCAAGCATGCACACACGAGCCACTACATCTGCACCAGCTACAGCTTCGTGGCAACCAGCTCCAAGACCTACTCCTCCAAAGACCATCTACATCGATCGATGCCTTCATTCTTGGAGTTACATCTACACCACCACCTGAAGACCAAGCCTGAGAGTCGATTTAGTGCTATGCATTTTCTACGAACTTTTTGGTAACTTGTTGCCAAAGGGGGAGAAAAATTTATAGATCATAGGCTTCGAGAGAGAGTGTTGCTTTTGTTCTCTCTTGTTTTGGTGGTTGAACTTTATTTTCTTGTTTCAGATACTTTATGCGTTTGTGAGATACTTGGATGATCATGTGTTTGATCATATGCTACCTTAATACTTGTTGGATGACTTTATCCTTTGTGATGAGTGCATGTATTTATTTATTATCATTTTGAGCACTCCACCAAGATGTATGTGATATGGAAGAGTAACCCATGATCCTAACTCATTGTGCATTTGCAGTCCAAAGCAAATCTTAAACTATGCACAAATCTAGGGGGAGCTCTTGCTTTTCACGTACTTCTCAAAGCGACAATGTTTTTCACTCTTATTGTCATTTGTCGAAGCTTTGATCTATATGTTTTCATCAATTACCAAAAAGGGGGAGATTGAAAGTGCAACTATTCCTAGGTGGTTTTGGTAATTCCTAACAACATATAGCTCATTGAGCTAACACTATTTCAAGACTAATATTTTAGGAAAGCTCAATGATTGGCATGGCATGGATGAGAAAAGTGGACCCCTCAAAATGCTAAGGACAATGGGATTGGCTCAAGCTCAAGACTCTACATTTTATATTTTAGTGATCCAAGATCACATTGAGTCTATAGGAAAAGCCAATACTATCAAGGAGGGATGAGGTGTTGCTTAATGGCTTGCTTGCTCAAAATGCTTAGTGATATGCTCCAAAGCCCTCAACTACTTTCTCACATCCACATATGACCTAAACCAAAAGTCAAACTCGTCCCCACCGATTCTTTCCATCCAGCGCCACCGAGTTCAGATGTCATAGCCACTGCCACAAACCCTAGGCAAATCGGTCTCACCGATAGGGATCTCGGTCTCACCAAGATGGGATTGTAATCTCTCTGTTTCCCTTCGTAATGTTTTGGTCCTACCGAGATGAGCGATCGGTCCCACCGAGATTGCATTGTAAACTCTCTGTTTCCCTTTTGTAACATTTCGGTCTCACCGAAATGAGCGAATCAGTCCCACCGAGTTTACCTGACCAACTCTCTGGTTAGCTTATTATCAAAATTGGTCTCACCGAGTTTGTGTAATCGGTCTCACCGAGAATACGTTATGCCCTAACCCTAACCATATCGGTCCTATCGAGTTGCATGTCAGTCCCAGCGAAAATCCTAACAGTCACTAGATTTGCTGAATCGGTCCGACCGAGTTTGTCAATTCGGTCCCACCGAGATTGGTAAGTTGTGTGTAACGGTTAGATTTTGTGTGGAGGCTAGATATACCCCTCCACCTCCTCTTCATTCGTGGAGAGAGCCATCAGAACGAACCTACACTTCCAATACACATTTTCTGAGAGAGAACCACCTACAGTTGTGTTGAGGCCAAGATATTCCACTCCTATACCATATGAATCTTGATCTAGCCTTCCCCAAGTTGCTTTCCACTCAAATCTTCTTTCCACCAAATCCAAATCCCGTGAGAGAGAGTTGAGTGTTGGGGAGACTATCATTTGAAGCACAAGAGCAAGGAGTTCATCATCAACACACCATTTGTTACTTCTTGGAGAGTGGTGTCTCCTAGATTGGCTAGGTGTCACTTGGGACCCTCTGACAAGATTGTGGAGTTGAACCAAGGAGTTTGTAAGGGCAAGGAGATCGCCTACTTCGTGAAGATCTACCGCTGGTGAGGCAAGTCCTTCGTGGGCGACGGCCATGGTGGGATAGACAAGGTTGCTTCTTCGTGGACCCTTCGTGGGTGGAGCCCTCCGTGGACTCGCGCAACGGTTACCCTTCGTGGGTTGAAGTCTCCATCAACGTGGATGTACGATAGCACCACCTATCGGAACCATGACAAAAACATCCGTGTCTCCAATTGCGTTTGAATCCTCCAAACCCTTCCCTTTACATTCTTGCAAGTTGCATGCTTTACATTCCGCTGCTCATATACTCTTTGCATGCTTGCTTGAATTGTGTTAAGATTGCTTGACTTGTTCTAAAGTTGCTAAAATCTGCCAAGAACTAAAATTGAGAAAAGGCTAGATTTTTATTTGGTCAAGTAGTCTAATCACCCCTCCATCTAGACATACTTTCGATCCTACAGTATCTATAATTTTTAATTGTTCCATGGCAATATTCTACAACTTTCATATACTTTTGGCAACTTTTTATACTATTTTTGGGACTAACATATTGATCCAGTGCCAGTTCCTGTTTGTTGCATGTTTTTTGTTTCGCGGTAAATCCATATCAAACGGAGCCCAAACGGGATAAAAACTGATGGAATTTTTTTTGGAATATATGTGATTTTTGGGAAGAAGAATCAACGCGAGACGATGGCCGAGGGGGGCACGAGGCAGGGGGCGCGCCCCAGGGGGTGGGCGTGCTCCTGACCCTCGTGTCCACCCTGTAAGGCAGTTGGTGCCCTTCTTTCGCTGCAAGAAAGCCAATATTCTGATAGAAATCGTGTCCAAATTTCAACCCAATCGGAGTTACGGATCTCCGGGAATATAAGAAACGGTGAAAGGCCAGAATCGGGGAGCGCAGAAACAGAGAGAGACAGAGAGGCAGATCCAATCTCGGAGGGGCTCTCGCCCCTCCCATACCATGGAGGTCATGGACCAGAGGGGAAACCCTTCTCCCATCTAGGGAGAAGGTCAAGGAAGAAGAAGAAGAAGGGGGCTCTCTCCCCCTCTCTTCCGGCGGCGCCGGAACGACGCCGAGGCCATCATCGTCACCGCATTCTACACCAACACCTCCGTCATATTTACCAACATCTCCATCACCTTCCCCCATTTATCTACAGTGGTCCACTCTCCCGCAACCCGTTGTACCCTCTACTTGAACATGGTGCTTTATGCTTCATATTATTATCCAATGATGTGTTGCCATCCTATGATGTCTGAGTAGATTTTCGTTGTCCTATCGGTAATTGGTGAATTGCTATGATTTGTTTAATTTGCTTGTGGTTATGTTGCTGTCCTTTGGTGCCCATCATATGACCGCGCGCGTGGATCACACCATAGGGTTAGTTGTATGTTGATAGGACTATGTATTGGAGGGCAAGAGTGATGAAGCTTCAACCTAGCATAGAAATTGATGCATACGGGATTGAAGGGGGACCATTATATCTTAATGCTATGGTTGGGTTTTACCTTAATGAACGTTAGTAGTTGCGGATGCTTGCTAATAGTTCCAATCATAAGTGCATATAATTCCAGGTCAGGGATGACATGTAGCAGTGGCCTCTCCGACATAAAACTTGCTATCGGTCTAGTAAAGTAGTCAATTGCTTAGGGACAATTTCGCTACTCCTACCACCACCTTTTCACACTCGCTATACTAACTTCATTGCTTCTTTACCTAAACAGCCCCTACTTTTTATTTACATGCTCTTTATATTCTTGCAAACCTATCTCACAACACCTACAAAGTACTTCTAGTTTCATACTTGTTCTAGGTAAAGCGAACGTCAAGCGTGCGTAGAGTTGTATCAGTGGTCGATAGAACTTGAGGGAATATTTGTTCTAGCTTTAGCTCCTCGTTGGGTTCGACACTCTTACTTATCAAAAGAGGCTACAATTGATCCCCTATACTTGTGGGTTATCAAGACCTTTTTCTTGCCGCTGTTCGGGAGTTATAGCGGGTGAATATTCTCGCAGCGCTTGTTTGCTTTATCACTAAGTAGTTTTTATTTTGTGCTCTTGTTTTCTATCCTTAGTTATGGGTAGGAAACACAAAATACCAAAAAAATTAGTTGTACCTACTACACCAATGGTTGAAGAACCACTCAAAATCTATCACACTCCTGAAGCTTTTTACTTGGATCATCTTCGATCCCTATGTAATCGTGCTGAAACCCCAACTAGCTTAGTTGAGGGAAAATATTTAGATGAGCATGCTTGTTATGTGCGACACCGCTTATCTCAAAAGGGAAACTTTTACTGGATCAAATTCATCGTTTGCAATGCTATGCTTGGAATTTATGTGAAACATATGATTTTACTTTTTGTTCTAAGACCCTAAGAAACACCTTCCCTACCAATGTGAGTTTAGTGATAATGGAATCGTATCTTCGTATGCTAAGGGTGTTTATAATTACTATGATGTTCAACAAATTGAAGAATTTGTTGCTTTTAAGGGTGCTTATGAAATTGCTTCTTTGAGTGGAAAGTATGATGCTACTCTTTATAAATCTGAAAATTTTTCCATACTTAAATATTGTTATGAGAATTATGCTTCTAATGCCTATGTTAAACCATATATTGAGGAGACTAATATTTTACAGGAGTCTATGGAAGAAGGAATTCATGAAACTGTGGGCCCATTGGATGAAAAAGATGACGAGGAGAGCGAAGAACAAAAGGAGGAAGAGCGGATTAGCTATCCGTGCCCACCTTCTAATGAGAGTAACTCTTCAACTCATACATTGTTTAATTTCCCTTCGTGCTTACCGAAGGATGATTGTTATGATCCCGTTGATTCTTTTGAAATATCCCTTTTTGATGATGCTTGCTATCACTACAAAAAAAAATACACTTCCATGATGATACGTGTTTGTCACAGTAGGTCGCGTTTTTTGTCATGCATGTACATCCATGACGATTTTATGACAGAATCAAGATAGTCATACCTGTGCTGTCGTAGAAGTGTTCCATGACATTACCAAAATTATCATCATGGAAGTGTCCACTTCCATGACAATAAATCACGCCACGTAAGTGCTTTCGCCAAGGGTGACCGACACGGCATCCACCGTAACGAACGCCGTTAAGCTACCGGGTCGCTTTTGGATCCGATAACCCGTTAACAGCCCGGACCAATGGGGATTTTCCACGTGTAAAATCATCATTGGCCGCAGGAAACACGTGTTGCCTCACCGTTGGGATAGATGTCATCCACTCATTGGATAGGAGGCGCCTATGATAGGTCGACACGTGGAACGGCCCAATAGTGGCCCATTCCGGTGAAAAAGGCTGGCCTAGTAAAAATTAGCTGGCCGGCCCATATAAGGCCTACTTGTGTCAGGTCCATTTAAGCCCACGGCCCATACGAGATGTGCCAATTCGGCCCGTCAATGGACCGTTAAAGATTTTACACCATTGCAGCCCATCGTCAGTTCAAGCCCGTTAACAACCCGCTACATATTTGGGCTCAATATCGGCCCGATGAGATTTCGGCCTGTTAACGGTCCATTTAATGGATGGGCCAATTTTCGTGATGTACATCTTTCGCCTTTTAGCCACCCATTTAAATGTTGGGCTAATTTCCGCCCGTGTGTCTTTTCATTGTTGACGGCCCATAAATCTGATGGGCCAATTGTAGTCGGACCTGAGTTTCGGCCTTTTAGCGGCCCATTTAAGTGTTGGGCCAATTTCTGGCCCGGTGTCACTTTCAGCCTATTGACGGCCCATAAATCAGTTGGGCCATTTCTAGTCGGACATGAGTTTTGGCCTTTTAGTGACCCATTTAAGTGTTGGGCCAATTCCCGGCCATGTGTGCCTTTCGGCCTGTTAACGGACCATAAATGAGTTGGGCCATTTGTAGTCGGACCTTAGTTTGGCCTTTTAATGGCCCATGCCCTTCATGGTCCAATACCAGCCCAGTTTTCTTTCGCTCGCTAAAGGCCCACAACACGCTTGGGCCATTTACAATACGACCGACTTTCGGCCTCTTAGTGGCCCATGCTCTTCATGGTCCAAAGATAAGTTCATTGTCTCTTTCGCCTGCTAAAGGCCTACAAAGATAGTTGGGCCATATGTAGCCCAAACTTAGTAACGGCCTATTAACGGCCCGTGAAATAAATTGGGGCCACCTGTTGTTCGCTTTGATGTCGGCCCGTTAACGATCCGGAGGTAAGAGGGCCACCATTAACTTTCAGTTTAGTAACGCCCATTAACTTAATGGGCCCACTAAAGTTCAGACATGTCTTTAGGCCAAATTAGGTAATTTGAGCCCATTACGATGAGCAATTATGCATAGGACCTAAACCAATCAAGCAAAGGTACGGCATACAGGAATAACGTTGCACATCCAAAGATATATTACAGAAATTACATCCACGGGCAATCAAAGATTGATGCCGGTGCAAATAAATGAGCAGAACCTAACCATCTACAACGTCACAATCTGCAACCTCAGCACAGATGACGCCCATAAGCATGTGGGCAAGTTCTTGCTGCTTTGCTACACCGTCTCTGAAAACATTGATCAGTTGTTGTATCGCACGACTCTGCACCTCTGATTCATCCACCATTTCCATCATTGCTTCAACCATTAATTGGTTCACAAACATACATTTATTCTGTTATATTCGAGACATAGGATACTGAACATATTCAGATGGCGGTTTTTGCAGGCTTGTATTATTGATAGTGGAGAGTGTCTCGACCACAGCATCATAACATAAATTAGGACGGGAACCAAACAGAATAATCATGAGTTATTGACATATTACCTGGCCTAGATTTACTGGAAAGGAATATGGGGCTGCCTTGCTGTTTTCAAAGTTTGTCTTCTTATCTTCAGCAGCCTGCACAAAATTAACACACTAGCATTGCTATCAATGGCCAAGTCAGATAATAGGAAATCAACATTGACACAACGAACGTTTGGGCAACTAGCCTACACCAAATTAACACAATATGGCACAACTATCATCGGCCAGGTAAGGTAGTACGAAAGCAACATTGACACAATGAATGAATGGGCAACTAGAGAAGCACTACAATTCAGTAATGTGCGTGATATGAGATAGTACATTCATGCAGCTCAAGATGCAAAACTACTGTGCAGTTTTCCTTCCAAAATCAACATTGGCGCCTTTAACATTTTGCTACAACTAATTTTAGATCAGATAAAGGTTAGATTCACGCCGATTAACAAAATACATGTTGATATAAAAATATAGTGATATACAACAGTACTTACATCAGCATTGGAGCACGAGAATTTCGCAAGATATTTTCCTCTAATACGATCACAATGGAGGAAGTCTTCTATCGCTTAACCTTATTTCTAAAAGAGAGATGGGTAAGAAACATGTAGAAAATATGATCGAATGCTATAAAATTTCATGATGCGAGGATACGCACACACTTCTTAGAATGGAGTTGACATTCTTTTGCTGGATGGAGCGGACTAGTTCTTTGGCCTTTGGAATCTGCTTATTATCGATTGGGAGTTGGGTTTCTCTGTGCTGGAGCAAGATCTATGAAAAATGGAGTTGGTTTATTATCTCGTGGCGCTTGGATCTTTTGCAAAGACCTGGTTTGTAACCCTTCAGATTCTAACATAGCCGTTTTCCCTTGCATGCCTTATATAGAAGAATGGTGATTCAGTTATAAAACATGCTACAGCAGAGATGGAATAGGTATCAAGAATAGAAAGGCATGACATATTGACATGTATTCCCTCCATCCGGAAATAAATGGATGGGTCTAGGCGTATTTCAGTTCTAGATACATCCAGTTTTATCCATTTCTGCGACATTTAATCCGGACAGAGGGAGTATGATGTAAGAGCTAGGATACGACAGACAACACAAGAAAAAACACTGAAAACCCCACTGCAGGACCAAGGTATTCAAACCCAGTGATATCAGATAGTACACTCATGCAGCTCAGGATGCAAAACTACCAGGCAGTTTTCCTTACAAAAGGCAACATTGTGGCCTTTAATCATACATTTTGCTACAAATAAATTTAGATCAGATAAAGGTTGGATTCACGCCGATTAACAAAATACATGCTGATGTAAAAATATAGTTATATACAACAGGTACTTACATCTACATTGGAGCACAGAGAATTCCTGCAAAATTCTTTCCTCATAAACGATACCATTGCAAAAATTCTTCTATCTGTTAAGCTTATTTTCTAAAAAGAGATGGTTAAGAAACATGTAGAAAATATGATCAGCATGCTATAAAATTTCATGATGCAAGGATACGCACACGCTTCTTAGAACTGAGTTGACATATTCTTGCTTGACTGGAGCGGACTAGTTCTTTGGCCACTGGAATCTGCTTATTATCAGTAGGAGTTGGGTTTCTCTGTGCTGGAGTAGTATCTATAAAAACTGGAGTTGGTTTATTACCTCCTGGCGTTTGGATCTTTTGCAAAGGCCTTGTTTGTAACCCTTCAGATTCTAACATAGTCGTCTTCCCCTTGCATGCCTTGTATAGAAGAATGGTGCTTTAATTATAAAACATGCGATAGCAGAGAGATGGAATAGGTACTGAAGAATAGAAAGGCATGACATATTGACATGTATTCCCTCCATCCAGAAAAAATGGATTGGTCTAGGCGTATTTCAGTTCTAGATACATCCTTTTTTATCCATTTCGGCAACATGTAATCCGGACGGAGGGAGTATGGTGTAAGAGCTAGGGATACGATAGGACAACACAACAAAAAAAAAACACTAGTTGAATGTGAAACTATATGCTAGCGGAATACGTACAGAAATAACTAAGGCAACATACACGTGTATGATTGGGAAAATAAGATGGCATTGCAACAAAGCACTAGAACAACACTTCAATGTAAAAAAACATGGTATGGCGAGCGGATGAAGTACATACCGATGAATAACAATGCATAAGATATTCAGAAGCATGATGTCCAAATTAAGCAGATGGCATTGCGATAGAGTAGAATGAAAGTACTTGAATTTGAAAACATGTTATCATGAATGGAATAGGTACTGAAAAATAGGAAGGCATGACATATTTACATGCATGATCAGCATGCTAAGCACATGGCATTGCAACAGAGTAGATACACTCCAGGACATTATATGCATATTGTACCCATATCACAGGCCAAGTTAGAGCAAGGACCTTGTGGGGTGAAGAGGATTCATCATCTTTCTACAAGTCTTCTGAAGAACTGCCTTTACATGTTCCATCATATTGGGTATCATTGACATCAAGTTTATTGGCCTTTATATTGCTCCATGAGGTTCTTGTGGATATATCAGTGTGTGCAATTATATCTGACATGCATGGAAGACAACTAGTAGTTAGATTTATGTAATGAGTGCCTGTAGGATACGACATAAATAGTAGGACTGGGGTTAACTAGCAGCAACAGGTCTCATAAACTAAAGGGAGAACACAGATGAAAGCTATAGAATATGTATCGTTTGTAGTCGAGATTAACTAGATGGCACACAAAAGTATTAAAGAACAACATAGGTAATACTAGAAGTGGTATAATGCTATAATCACCAGCCTGTGGGATAGCATTGGCTGATGGATGATAACTATGGAACAACGTTACCTAAAGAACAAGTATCTTAGCTGAACTATGGAATAGCGTGAACTCCTGAACAAGACCTGTAAGAGATCAGCATGAATATACAGTGAAATGTGATGATCTATTTTCCATGCTTAGATGAATAACAAAGCCATAAATGTTGCACACAAGTAAGATGAGGGTACAACCTATCTGGCTGCCATCCATAGGAGTGAGCATCATGTGCTGACTTGTCGATGGCCCTGCAGTTGTTGTGGCTGTCCATATCGGGCACGCACATTCGATGTAGGTAACTGTTGAGTGGGGACTATAGCTCCCTTCTGGTGTATGCTTCCCTTGTTGGAGCAGCTGCGGTGAGTCGGAAGACGGTGTGTCTGAAGATGCACATAACGCATAATGTTAAGAACGACATATATCTTTGATATGAAGAAATACACTAAGAGATCAACAGCAAGGTACGAGAGTGGTCACACGTCTGTTGACTGAAGATTAATTGGGGTCACATGATTTTATTTTATTTTGGTATTGTCCGATCTACGCCGGATGGCTTGATGGCCGTCTTGTGCCTCCCGGCTGATACTGTTCGGAATCTTCCCCAAAGAGCCAGCGACCAATGGCAGAGCAGCCTGCCTTCGCCATCCGTGGCCCCGGCCAAAACTCCGCTCCCCTCCCCACCGCACTGCCGTGGTTGCGCCGCCCCCGGGCCAATCCACAAAGACTCCCCGTCATCCAGATCCGGCAGTGGCAGTACTTTCAACCCACGCAATTCTAAAAGATAGCCATCTAAGCGTTGCTTTCGTGGCGAACTTGCGGCCCTGCACCCTTACGTTAGACACCAGCCAACCGGCAGCCTAGGAGCTCCGCCGCCTCGAGGGGTGCTGCTTCCCATTGGGAATCGATTGGCCCAGAATAAAAATTCAGACAACTGACACCTAAATAAAGTGATTTGAGATGAGGGTGCGACCTATCTGGCGGCATGGTGAAGTAGGCAGGTCCAGCTGTCGAGTCGGTGAGGCTGACGCGGTTGCGGTGGCGACCGGTGGCAGGGAAAGAGCGATGTCGTGATGGTCGACGGCTACGCGGAAGCAGCACCACGACTCTGGACAGATCCGAAGTTGGAGCCGCTTCGGCGCCGTAAACAACGGCGGGGGTGAATCGGCTCCGGTACGGTTCACGCGGTCGTCGTTGAGGCAGCACCGGCATCACGGAGTAAGAGGCACACGACCCAGTGCACGACGGCAAATAGACAGTGTCTCCGGCATTAGGGAGGAGGGCGGCTGTGAAATTGGTGCGGTGGGGACGCCATGGAGGTGGGGCTGAGGTTTCGCGGCTCGGGAGAAGGGAGGTTCCTGGGAGAAGGTGATTTGATGCCCACGAGGTATGAATGGGGGGGGGCGGGGGGGGGAATTGGGAGGGTGGAACCATGTCTTACGGACGATTTGTCCGAAATGTGAGGGGAGTTACAGTTCTATCCTTGCCTATAGGCTTCTCGGCTTGGGTCTGTGTAACGAGGGTCGGGATAGTAGAGTAACTTTGCTTCTCCCCAAATAGTGGGCGGAGCGATTTCAAGCAGGAGGGAGTGTTTTGAACTATAGTGGGCGTGAGCGATTTCAAGTAGGAGAGCGTGTTTTGAAATAGTGGCGCGAGCTATTTCGGGCGAGGAGAGCGTGTTTTGCCGACCATGGTTTATGAATTATTCGGCACATGTCATTTCGGCCGAGGAGAAGGCGCGCTTGGATGAAGTTACGAACCTACCCTCGATGTACAATGGGCCAATTGATGCGTGTCCCACATAGGACGGTAATTTTGCGCCTCCCATTTATTTGCTCAGGCGAATTCCACCGAGCAGAGAGGATGTTTAATGGTTCCTTCAAATTTTGGGAGAACGAGCATCCACGTCTACCTTACCAAGTCGATTCGAATCAAATTTTGAAATAATAGCATGCCACTTCTTTTTTAGATGGAGAGATGATGCTCGGGAGTAATGTGTTTTTACATGCTCGTTGCTAGCGATTTACTATATGACAAATAGTTGACCCACTCAAAAACGCGAATCAAACCCAAAATGAAATATCTCGATTCAATGAAATAGCTCGTTCAGTATGTCAAAATAGTGAACTAAATCCAAAATTGAACACCTCAATCGAGTAGCATGTTGTAAAGTATTATAGTACTCCATGAACATGTTGAAAGTCAAATTAATGAACTTGTTTGATATATGCATATATCCGTTCATGTGTGGATTGCGGACAACATGTTCTGCAATTTAAATATTTGAATGCAAGTTTATATCGAAACATGGTTTATATCTGTCTTTGATGCATAAAACGCGACCTCCCCTCTCCCGCACTCTGTTCTCTCCTCTCTCTCTCTCTCTCTCTCTCTCTCTCTCACCGACAATCTTCTCTCTCTCTCGACGATCCTCACTCAAAACCGTGTTGGTCTTTCTAGTTCGCATGCATATATACACCATCTATAGGTCTCTCTCGCACACTATGTATGATACTCTAGCTAGTCCAAGCTAGATATCTTGGGTGCACTCATCGTACGCACAAAAATTCCTTGGCTCTTTGCCCATAACTCTCTCACGCACTACTATGTCGTCTAGGAGCTCTTCCCCTCTCTCAAACTCTCCATCCACTGGTCACACATACACATGCATATCTCACTGCACTCGATAGGCCCATCTAAAACTCTATCCTCTCCCTCGTTCTCTCTCCATCTCACACGCACACACACACAATCTCATGCCCAGCTAGCCAAGTATGATGGTCTCTCACTCAATTGTAGGCACACGCAGTCCCCTATATGTATATGACTAGCTAATCTTAGTCTCCATCACAAACATGTGCATGGTCTATCTCGATTTCTCTCGGGGCATCTTTCTATCGCAAGCACGCACTCCCTCGATCTCCCACCCATATAGTCCCTCACGATCTCGAGGGATCTCTATCACAAACACACCCTCTCTCCCTCCCCATGCGCCCATGCCATCCATGTGTCCCTCTCGACCTTTTTTCCTTGTTGGCCATACCTCTATTGGACATGTGCTGCAGGGTGTCTCTCCGCTGCAAACAATCACACACTAGCTATCTTCGTATCTCCTCGCCTCGCTTTTCCATCTCGGAGATGCATGCGTGATATGTTCGCATAAGAAATCAAAAACACACTCTCTCTAATTTATCGCTTGTTGTCACTTTCTTTCACACACATACTCTTTTTGCACACATACTCATTCTCCTTCACACGCACTTGATCTGTCTCGACTGAGGCACTCTCCTCGGTCCATAGCATATAGTTTATTGAAAAGTCAAACATCACAAAGTTTGACCATGTACGTGGAGAAAAAGAATTACATCTAGTACGGCAAACATATACCATTAGATTCACCATGAGATGTAGTTTTGTATGATGTATCTTTGGTATTGTAGATATAAATAACATTTGCGTAAACCTAATCAAAGTTTCCAAAGTTTGACTTCTAAAAAATTTACATGCACTTTGCATTATCGAGCGGATGGAATATCTCTTTCCCCTCTCAGCTATCTCGACGCACCACTCAGCCTTATCGGGCTCCTCAATCTCTCTCAAACTTTATTGGTCAGTTTGGTTCGTGACTGACCTCATGCCTTGATGGCCGGTATTGCTCGGTGTGGACGTGAGATGTAAAATATTTCTGCCCGCCAAGCTTGTGTGGTGTCAAGTTGTTTGGTTCATGCAGGCCAGCAAAGCATCAATGTCCCAACAATCAATCCATGCATCAATTATTTAATGCTAATATCCATCCATGTTGTTGTTACCCTCGTGGTCGCACGACTGTGCACGGCCAGCGTTTGAAATCGGTCGCCTGGCCAGGCTACTTGCAGTGTCCGGAGTTCAGCCAAAGCTAATTAAAGTGCAAGGAACCTGTGCCACGCGGGCTTTCTTTTTCACAGGTAACAACCAAACAAGCGTGCATGAAATCCAGCCACAACCCCTGGCCAGGCAAAAGATGCTCGGGACGCAAGCCAAACCGGCCTTATATCTCCTTGGTTCACACATACACATGTCTCGCTCAGACTATACATATAGACCCATCCAACACTCTCCGCCCTTGTTCTCTCTCCATGTGACACCCCCCTAAGTAGCATAATCCTCACTCCATCATAGGCACAAGCACCCCTCCTAAGTATGATTATCTCTTACTAGCCATCGTGAACACACGTATTGTCTCCTTCCATCCATACGCCTATCTCGATATCTCTCGGGCATCTTCTATCGCGCACACACCTTGTCACTCGATCTCCCACCCATGTAGTCCCATCACGATCTCCCGGGGATCTCTATGACAAACATACACTCTCTCCTCCCCATGTCTGCATTTTCTCCGTACGTCTCTCTCGACCTCTCTCCCTTGTTTGTCAGACCCCTCTTGGCCACGTGCTAGGGGTCCTGCTCTCTCGGTTCCAAACAACCACACACTATCTCCTCACTTTGCCTCTGTTGTCGAAGATGCATGTGTGATATGTTTGCATAAGACACGCACGCTTTTTCTCTACTTTTATCGTGTGTTGTCCATGTCTCTTTCACACACGCACACACACTTTTTTCACTCTCTCTCTCTCTCAAGTTAGGGACTCTGTCACGTCCATAAGCATAGTTTTGAAAAGTCAAACCTCAGAAAAGTTTGACCAGGTATATATGGAGAAAAACATTTACATCTGGAACAATCATTAGATTCATCACAACATGTACTTACTTCATACTATCATTTATCTTTGGTATTGTAGATATAATTAATTTGTTTATAAACTTGGTCAAAGTTTCAAAAGTTTGACTTAAAAAAATGTTGGAACTACATTATCGAACGAAGGGAGTAGCTCTTTCTCTCTCTCTGCTATCTCTCATGGGCCTCCCCTCCCACTCGAACTCTCTATACCGATGGATTATACGCTCACTGTGTCAGCATATAGCTCGGTATATTGTTTAGTTGACCGGTCAACCAATCCACATGCTGCCTTGTCACCGTGTTTCAGATTCTTCAGTGCTGGCCCATGTGGCAGTGGGTGAAAATAAGTAAACTAGAGGCCCATCTGACACGCGGTGAAGTAAACAAAGTTGAAACCACTCGGGGTAGCACCCCACACGCTAGTAAATTGAGGGCACATTGAGGACAAACTTCTTGCACGCGAAGGACGACTACAAGACACCACCACTCGCTGCGGCGGCATGCATGAAGGGACGACTCGCACACACCCAGCACACAACACACACCAGCACGTGTACACCGGCGCCGCCACGGTTGAGATGGATGGCGAGGCAGCCAACAAGCGGAGGCGGCTCGAGCCAAAACCGCATCCGCGAGCTCGACTTCATCAGCAGCCTCCCCGATGACATGCTGCTCGTCATCATCGGCCTCCTCCCCACCAAATCTGCCGTGCGGACCGCCCTCCTCTCCTGGCGGTGGCGCCCCCTCTGGCGCCGCGTCCCCCTCAACCTCACCGTCGACAGCTGCCTCTGCGACGGGATTGCAAACGCATGGCCGCAGTCTCCAAGATCCTTTCATCGCACCCTGGGCCAGCCAGGCGCCTTGACATCCGCATGTTCAGTACCAACTGCAAGGTCCAACCCAAGTTCGACGAGTGGTTCTTATCCCCCGCCCTAGATCAGCTCGAGGAGCTCAGCTTTGAAGCTGGACGATGTCGCTCTCTGCCGCCGTCCGCGCTCCGCCTCACGCCAATGCTGCGCCGCGCCAGCTTCAGCTCCTGCTATCTTCCCCAGATTAATGCCGCGCCCGCCCTTCTTCTCCCTCAACTCAAGCAGCTCGACCTCTTCGACGTTGTCATCTCGAAGAAGGCTATGGAGCACCTGCTCCGCAGCTGTACTGCGCTCGAGTACCTTTGTCTTGATCAGATCCACGGGTTCATTAGCCTCCACATCGCCTCGACGAATCTCCGATGGATTTATGTGTCTTGCTGGCCCCGCAGCAAGACATCAATTGGGAAGAGATCACTCCAGGTGTTCCACGTTATGGTCATTGAGAATGCGCCTTTCCTTGAGAGATTGCTTGTATCGAATCTAGAAGGTCCAACAAAAATCAGGGTCATTGACGCGCCAAAATTGACAGCGTTGGTGTACTCGTCTTCCAAATTCTCCGAACTCTTTATTGGATCTGTAATCGTTCAGGTACATCACTCATCTTCTTCTCCGTCTTCTTGAAATTCACATTTTTAAATTTCTTCTTGATGTATTTACGACCGCCTTCCGTAAAATGATTCCCACAAGCTTGACCCGGTCCATGCGACAAAGTGAAGATCTTAGCACTAAAATCTATCGGCCCCAATCTGGATCAAGTTGTTGGATTCCTTACATGCTTTCCGTGCATGGAGAAGCTACTCATCGAGGTGAAAATTCTTTCCTGTAAGTAAACGGTAATCACAACGTAGCTCAATTTTTTCATAATTTTCCCAAATTACGATGACAAGTGTAGTGTTCAAAACTGCATCTACGCACTGCACCGAAAGAAAGGTTTTTAGTATTTTTTTCTCACGTGATCACCTGCATCATTTTTATGTCAGACTACTATAGTAGCCTAGGCTAGTCATAGTGGAAAGTAACTTAGACTACTCCAGTAACTCTATGGTTACCCTAAGAGCAAGTACTACCTTCGTCCTGGTTTACTCTTCCAATTTTGTAGTATCAAAATTTGACCATAGATTTAACTGACAAAATGTTAATGCATGTCACTAAGAACTATATCGTTGGATTCGTATTTGAACATAATTTCAAATGGAGTAATTTTTAGTGACATGCATTGTCATTTTCTTAGGTAAATCTATGGTCAGAATTTTATACTAAATACGAGGTAGTATTCCCTCGGGCCCAAAATTCTTGTCTTACATTTGTTTAGATATGGATGTATCTAACACTAAAATGTAACTAGATACATCCGTATTTAGACAAATTTAAGACATGAATTTTGGGATGGAGAGAGTACAAAAGTGGGATATGTATGCCAAAACATGTGCCAAATTGACTTGTGATGCATTTGGCATCGATGCCCCTCCATTGCTCACCTGGTGCCCCAATCTGGATCACCTACCTTGCTCCGGTGCCAAATTAACTCACGCAATGAAAAAACACTGCGTGGGAGAGAGAGGGGACTTAGGCAATAAAAAACACTTGTTTGGGAGAGTGAGAGGCTGGTGTAGTTGGTTTGATTGATTTGTTTATACATGTGGGTCTGTGTGCACAGCGGTGCCAACTCTCTCACATCGCGAGAGCGGTGCCAAAATCTTTTGATTTGACATCGATGCGTATTATGTGGCATACTTTTGCGAAATATGGCATCGGCCACATAGTGGAAGGCAACAAATGGCCAAGCTCTTCACGTGCTCCTAGTTAAATGAGAGGAAACAGAAAGAGAGAGAGAGAGAGAGAGAGAGAGAGAGAGAGAGAGAGAGAGAGTGAAAAAATATCACTAGCCAGCCAACCCTATCGTATGAGCGAATGATATTGGTACCTCTTGATGACACGGCAATCTTATGCAGCCAGCTGCTCTAGTATGTTCTCTTCTTTTGCAGATAAAAAAGACCCGAAAGTGAAAAATGTGCTGCACTATAACAATCTCATCGAATGCCTTGATCTCCATCTTATAGAAATTGATTTGATCGACTACCGAGGCAGCACATCTGAGATTAAATTGGCCAGGTTCTTTGTTCTGGAGGCAAGTGTGCTCAAGGTAATGAGGTTTGGCGTTCTCTAGCGCAACAATGAATGGCGTGCTGATCACCGCAAGCGTCTAAGCCTAAATGAAAAAGTCTCCGCAGAAGCTGAATTTTTTTTGAAACATCAAGTGGCCAGAGACTCGAAAACTTATTTGCCCATTAGTGACTTGTCAGGGCGGTGGATTTTAGTTTGTACGATAATGCTGCATCCACCTAAAGTAACGAAAGTTCTTACGTAAACTTTCTAGTAATTCCCTCTTCGTAGGTGCAGCATTACTCCTAACATTTGTAATATCAGTTTGAAACTTGTAATATTGCCGTGTCCTATTCCTGCATTTTCAAAATCCTGCGAATCAAACAGGTCCTGAGTTGGTGATGATGTTGTGCCTCCCATCTTTCACCAATAGCCGTCGGATCTAGATCTGACGCATACAAACCAAGCTTCTCCATTTTTGTAAAAAGATGCCCGCACTTGTTCCCTATTTACAAACAACTCCTTGTCTCTCACAATCAGCCTTATCTCCTCCCCACCTGAAAGCACAAGTGCTCCCTAGGTGGTTTTGGTAATTAATGTCAACATATCTCTTGTTGGACTAACACTTTTATCTAGTATGTTTCAGATAAGTTCAACAATAGAGTGGCATGGACTAAAGGATGTGGGAACTCCTTCAAGATGCTAGGGACAAAGGATTGGCTAAAGCTTCAAGCTCAAGACTCTTCATTTTACATTTTAGTGATCCAAGATCACATTGAGTCTATAGGAAAAGCCAATACTATCAAGGAGGGATGAGGTGTTGCTTAATGAGCCTCTTGCTTCATATGCTTAGTGATATGCTCCAAAACCCTCAGCTACTTTCCCACTTACACACAAATGTCCTAAAACCTAAAGTCAAACTCGGCCCCACTGATTCTTCCTATCCAGCGCAACCGAGTTTGGATGTCTTAGCCACTGCCACAAACCCTAGGCAAATCGGTTCTACCGATAGGGATCTCGGTCTCACCGAGATGGGATTGTAATCTCTTTGTGTATGTCCACTATCAAAATCGGTCTCACCGAGTTTGAGAATCGGTACTACCAAGATTACAATGCAAACTTTCTGGTTGACTCATTATCAAAATCGGTCTCACCGAGTTTGAGTAATTGGTCCAACCGAGTTTTCCTGACCAACTCTCTGGTTAGCTAATTACCAAAATTGGTCTCACCGAGTTTGTGTAATCGGTCTCACTGAGATTATGTTATGCCCTAACCCTAACCATATCGGTCCCACCGAGATGCAAATCAGTCCCATCGAGTTGCTTTCCACTCAAATGTTCTTTCCACCAAATCCAAATCCTGTGAGAGAGAGTTGAGTGTTGGGGAGACTATCATTTGAAGCACAAGAGCAAGGAGTTCATCATCAACACACCATTTGTTACTTCTTGGAGAGTGGTGTCTCCTAGATTGGCTAGGTGTCACTTGGGAGCCTCCGACAAGATTGTGGAGTTGAACCAAGGAGTTTTTAAGGGCAAGGAGATCGCCTACTTCGTGAAGTTCTACCGCTAGTGAGACAAGTCCTTCGTGGGCGACGGCAATGGTGGGATAGACAAGGTTGCTACTTCGTGGACCCTTCGTGGGTGGAGCCCTTCATGGACTCGCGCAACCGTTACCCTACGTGGGTTGAAGTCTCCACCAACGTGGAAGTACGATAGCACCACCTATCGGAACCACGCCAAAAACATCCGTGTCTCCAATTGCGTTTGAATCCTCCAATCCCTTCCCTTTACTTTCTTGCAAGTTGCATGCTTTACTTTCCGCTGCTCATATACTCTTTGCATGCTTGCTTGTTATGTATTGCAAAAGTTAAACTTTGGCCTAAACTCCACATAAACTTTAATAAGGTTAAAAACTGCAACTTCGGTACTTAGTGTCTAACCCCCCCCCCCCCTCTAGACACCTCTTCTCAAGATCCTACAAATGGTATCAGAGCATTGGTCTCCATTACATTGGTTTAATCACCATTGGAGGAAGATGGAAGAGTCCACTTCGGGGAGTCTTAGTCATAGAGTGCCTATTCTTGATGGAGAGTATTTTCATGAGTGGAAAAATGAGATGCTTGTAATTTTCAATCAATATCATTTGAACAAGTACATTGCTAGCCCTTGTGCTTCTCATGTTGATCCTATGCATCCTACCCTTGATGAATCTATTGACATGACTAGGAATCTTAGAACTGTTAATCTTATCACTAGAGGCTTGCCTAGAAACTTGATTAGAATCTTGCCTACTTTTGAGTGTGCCTACACTATATGGAAATTTCTTGAGGAACGCTTTCTAAATTATTCCTTGAAAAATCTAGATGAAATTCTCTATAAGTCTATTGCTTTGAGTAAAATGAATACTAGTGATCCTATGTTTGGTGATCGTCTATTTGAACTTACCGACCTTATGCGTGCCAAAGGAGATGTTGGAATTATTAGTGATATTATTTCCGAAGCTATAAGAATGCATAAGCAAGATCATTGTCAAACTCACTCTAATTAATTACCCTCTCTAGGATTTGATCCACCACATGACGATGTTGAACATGGATACTGTGATGAGGATGATGATAGTGACTTCGATCTTGATGATTGTCGGTGTACTAGAGTAGGGGTACCCTAGTATCCCGAACTTGTGCATGGGCAGCTGCAGCACCCCGCGGCAAGGATTGCCGGGTGATCGCCAAGGTCCTCCGTGGTTCCTTTGGAGCCATTCAAGAACAAAGTATTTAAGCCAAGGAGACAAGACCCCGGCAAGAGGAGCTTGCCGGGAAGGCAATGTTCAAGCCAAGGAAACAAGGCCCCGGCAAGAGGAGCTTGCCGGGAAGGCTAACCAAGGCATCCTGAGGAACTTGCCGCGACGCGCCACGCGTCTCGGCGAGGCCCGGTGAACGACAAGCTTCCGGACGCGACAAGACGACGACCGCGGCAAGGCGCTTGCCGCGGCAGGCCACCACTCTATACCCACGCCCAAAGACATCCACCAACGTGTCGCAGGACCTTTCCAGCGCGCGTGGCAAGAGGTCTGTGCGCGGCCAGCGGTGCGCGGTGGCAAGCGACGCTGACAAGATTGCCATCGTGGCAAGCGGTGGCGTCCCTGACGGTCCCTTTATGCACTATTTGGGCGACGTAGACGGTCATTTAATGCCTTTGTCCCCTGCCGTCAGGGTTAGGTATGATACACTGTACAGGTAGTTGTACCAACCGCAATCCTTTTTCCATTTTTACCCTTGTCTACGTTGCCACCTGTCGGAGACCCCTTGAGCATATAAAAGGAGGCCCATGCGCAACGTAGAAGGGGTTCGAAGGCAGAGAACACTCACACTAGGTCTCGTTAGCAGCTGGTGTGTACTGTAGCACTCAGCGCTCCCAAGCAAGAACTCAATACACTCAGACATGCAGCAGAGGAGTGTTATCTCCGGAGAGCTCGAAGCTGGGTAAACTACTCGTGTTAGCCGCCCGATCCGCTCTTCAGGCGATCTCCGCCCCGCCGAACCGAAGGGGCTCGGTCCACCGCCGTCCCATAGGTGTTCGTGGATCAGTTTCCCGACATCTTTGGCGCGCCGGTAGGGGAGGTCGAGATTGGGTGAACTGATCCGCGCTCACACGAGCAACATCTTCATCTTCTTCATCGACATGCCACGAAGAAGAAGGCTTCGCGGCAGCTGATCCGTCCACGTCGATCCCACCACCACCGAGCAAACGGGTGGTGGGGTAGACGCCGCGGAAGAACGGGCGCCGACGAGGGAGCCCACGATGCTGCCAGGTCCAAGGACAAGGCTGCGCAGACCTCGCATCCGTGACATGCACCGCGCCCATCTCGGGAGGTGCGGGACCGACATCGCCATGGTACTCGCAGCACCACACGCTCGTTGGGGCCAAGATCGAGCTGGTGGATCTCGGGATGCTCAAGACCAGCATGCACGCCAACAGGCTGGCACGAGCGAGGCACGGTCGCCTGGACGGGATACTGCTCCTTCTAACATAGTTAGAAGTCCGAGCATATCCCGCTCCTCGCGCCGTTCGCCACTTCCCCCACCACTACAGCAGAAGCCTTGGCGAGAGCTCAACTGCTCCTAGATTACCCTCCAATGGCAGACAAGGTTGATGAATGGAGGGCCACCATTCAGAGTCTCATCGGCTTTGCCAACGGCGACACTCCGCGGCAACCAAGTGCATTGTTGCCGCGGCAGGACTGCCAGGCACGAGCCGATGGTGACGAAACCGGTGGGGGTGCAACCACCGTGCACTCTCCACCCTGAAGGCCAAGATCTCCGACTCGCCGGATCCACCTAGATAGCGACTCCACCGCATCATCGGATCCACGAGCTCGTCGCGATCAGCGTGAAGTTCTTCACGAACGACAGCAAGAAGACGCTCGAACTCGCATCGAGCACCGAAGAGAAGCGCGGCATCAATCAGACCAGCGCGCTGGGCCCTCTGTCGACATGCATGCACCAGGGGAACCAGGCGACTTGTCGTACGTGGTAGGTTGCCCTGCGTTCACTCGTGAGTTGCGGCAAGTCCAGTGGCCCAGCACGAAGACTTTCAAGCCAGACGTACCAGAGAAGTATGACGGCAAGTCGCACCCGTCGGAGTTCCTCAGCATCTACACCATCGCGGTGCAAGCTGCCGGGGGGCGGGACGACAAGATCCTCGCCAACTACTTCCCGCTGGTACTCAAGCCCAATGTCAGATCCTGGCTCATGCACTTGCCGGACAACTCCATATCCTCCTGGACAGATTTATGCCATCAGTTTGTCGGTGCCTTTAAAGGCGGTCACAAGCCTCATGGCCAAGAGAGCGACCTTCATCTGCTCGCCCAGAAGGAAGGAGAGCCCCTGCGCAAGTACATTCAGAGATTCAGCCGTGTACAAAGACAACATCCAGATGTCCACCTGCCATGATAATCAGCGCGTTCCATTAGAACGTCGCAACCGCAGGATGCGGAGGAGATGGCAATGTGCAAGATCGAGACGTCGATGAGCTGTATGCCTGGCCGACAAGTGTGCACGTCTTTGAGGAAGGAGGAAACTACCGGAGAGAATACAAAAGCAGGAGGATCTGATAGTGAGGAGGCTGCCCCGGCAAAGAAAAACCGGCGGCGGAACAACAGGAAGAAGAAAGGCAAAGATGTGCTAGTTGTTGAGCAGTCTGGCAAAGGAGGTGGCGCCAAGAAAGCCAAAGCTAGTAGCTTCGGCAAGGAGATTGCCGTGGGCACCAACTACCAGGCTGTAGCGGTCGCCGACAAGCAGGACGGCACCAACAAGAAATACTGCAAGATCCACCGCACCAAGGGCCATGACCTCCAGAGCTGCAAGAAGGTCGAGCAGCTTGTCGAGCAGCAAAAGGCTGAATCTGAACGACGTGACAAGGAGAAGGCCCGGGAAGGTCTTTGGAGGAGCCAGCAAGAAACGCCTGCCGGGAGGACGCCATGACAAGGCCAAGCAGCGGCAAGGAGACAGACCTCCAGCGGCTGCGATAAGGATGAAGATGACGACGACGATGAAGATATGGATGATGACGAGACCGATGAGCAGGAGTTCCGAGAAGCCACAGAGGTCATGTGCGTTGACGGCGGTGCTTCTCTCAAGATACTTCACACCGCCAGCTCAAGCGGTGGATGCGGAAGTCAATGCGGCGAGAACCATCCGCCGAGTCACGCAAACCTCTGAAATGGTCCAAGACGCCTATCATCTTCGATATTGAGGACCACCCCGATCGCATAATCTGCGGTCCGGTGCTTGCCGATGTTGGTTTCACCAACTATCCGCAACCTCAAGGTCACTAAGATGCTAGTTGACGGCGGGGCCGGCTTGAACCTGATCTCCTCAGCGGTACTCGAAACTCCAGATCCACGATGGCGAAGCTCAAGAGACCGCACATTCAAGGAATCAATCCGGGAAGGAGCAAGCGAAGGAAAGATCATGTTGCCGGTGACATTTGGCAGCGAGTTGAACTTCGTAATCGAGAGGGTCACTTTTGGCGTTGTCGACTTTCCTTTGCCCTACAATGGGATACTTGGCCGTCCAGCACTCGCCAAATTCATGGCGGCCTCTCACTATGCATACAACATGCTGAAGATGCCAGGCCCGATAAGTGTCATCTCTGTCCCTGGCGACAAGAAGGATGCTCTTATCTGCGCCGACAAGATCTACGGGAAGCAGCAGCCGCAACAGATCGCAAGTCACTTGCCGTTGAAGCTCCCGGGGCGAAGAAGAAGACCAAGTCCGGCAAGAGTTCTGATGCCCACTCCGGCAAGCGCACCTCTTCGGAGTGCTGCGCTACCGTCGAGGACACACCATTGAGCTCCACCGGCAAGTGTAAGAAGACAATGGCAGCTCCACCAGAGACCAAGAAGGTGTCCGCCAAGGAGGATGGCACTGGTGGTACCTTCACCATCAGTGCTTCTCTCGACCCTAAATAGGAAGGCGCGCTCGTTGCTTTCCTGCGGGCGAACGTCGATGTATTTGCATGGCAACCGCCTGACATCCCCGGTGTTCCCAGGAAAGTAATCGAGCACCATCTTGCCGTCTGTCCTCATCATGCGCGCCGTCAAGCGAAAGTCGAAGGAAGGCGGTGGGCGCTAAGAATTTATCGCAGAAGAAATCAAGAAATTGGAAGCAGCAGGCCTTGTCAGAGGAGTGCTCCATCCTACGTGGTTGGCCAATCCTGTAGTCGTGCGCAAGGCAAACGAGAAATGGAGGCTTTGTGTCGACTTTACCGATGTTAATAAAGCTTGTCCCAAAGACCCATTTCCCTTGCCGCGTATCGACCAGATTGTTGACTCCACGGCCGGATGTGACTTGCTTTCATTTCTTGATGCATACTCAGGATACCATCAGATCTTCATGGCAGAAGAGGATGAGGAGAAGACCGCATTCATCTCCCCATGTGGCACATACTGTTTCGTACGGATGCCTTTCGGTTTAAAGAATGCTGGTTCAACATTTGCAAGGGTGGTCCATGACGCTTTTGAGACGCAAATGCACAGAAATGTGGAAGCCTACATGGATGACATAGTGGTCAAGAGCAAGGACAAGGCGACTCTGATTCAAGATTTAGACGAAACCTTTGCAAATCTGCGCAAGATCAACCTCAAGCTCAACCCCGAGAAGTGTGTGTTTGGAGTCCCCTCCGGCAAGCTTCTCGGGTTCTTCGTGTCTCAGCGAGGAATTGAAGCCAATCCCGACAAGATCAAGGCCATTGAGCAGATTGAAGCACCAAAGCGCGTCAAGGATGTACGAAGACTTGCCGGTTGCGTGGCTGCTCTCAGCAGGTTCATCTCTAGGTCTGCTGAGCGCGCCCTGCCATTTTTCAAAATATTGAAAAAGGCGGGTCCAATGAAATGGACTCCGTAAGCGGAGGCTGCGCTGCAGGACTTAAAGAGATACCAGTCCTCCACTCCAACACTTGTCGCACCTAAGCCACAAGAAAAGTTGCTGCTATATATAGCGGCAACCAATCAAGTGGTTGGTGCTGCGTTAGTAGCGGAGAGAGAGGCGGATCATGAGCCAGCAACCACGGCAGATGCATCCAGCGACAAGCAAGGGACTTCACCGACAAGCTCTGGTCCCGACAAAGATGGATCTGCGCAGGAGCATGAGAAGATACATAAAAGAATGGTGCAGCGCCCAGTTTACTTTGTCAGTTCCCTTCTGCAGGGGGCTAGGTCAAGGTACTCTGGTGTGCAGAAATTGCTTTTCGGCCTTCTCATGGCCTCGATAAAGCTGCGCCATTACTTCCAAGCACATGAGATCACAGTCGTCACTCGTTTTCCGCTGAAGAGGATACTGCAAAATCTAGAAGCAACAGGCAGGATTGTCGAGTGGGCACTGGAACTGTCAAGCTTTGGCCTGAAGTTTGAGAGCACTTCAACTATCAAAAGCAGAGCATTGGCGGAGTTCATAGCATAATGGACGCCAACACAAGACGAAGAAATTCCAGAAGCGAGCATCCCCGTCAAGGAAGCAAGCAAAGAGTGGCTGATGTACTTCGATGGTGCCTTCTCGCTGCAAGGCGCCGGTGCGGGCGTGCTACTCATTGCACCCACCGGAGAGCACCTCAAGTACGTGGTCCAGATGCATTTTCCCAAGGAGCAAGCAACGAACAATACTGCAGAGTATGAGGGTTTGCTTGCCGGTCTCAGGATCGCAGCAGACCTTGGGATCAAGAAGCTTATTGTCAGGAGTGACTCACAGCTTGTCGTCCGCCAAGTAAACAAGAATTATCAGAGTCCGTTGATGGAAGCTTATGTTGATGAAGTAAGAAAGCTAGAGGAGCACTTTGACGGCCTACAAATGGAATATGTTCCAAGATCTCAGAATGACATTGCTGATGGCCTGTCGAAGTGCGCCGCACTTAAGTTACCTGTGGAACCAGGGATCTTTGTGCTCAAACTGACTCAACCGTCTGTAACGCCATCAACTGGACAGAACAAGAAGAGGAAGTTGATTTCAGGTGACTATTTTCCGGCAGAGCTCCCCGAAGCCGCTGCCAAGAAGGTCCCCAAGATCAACACCAAGGGTGCTGAGGAGCAGTCTGCTCCGGCAAGCCCTAGGGTTTGTTCCGTTGAAGCAGACGCTCCCGACAAGTTTTGCTCCAACTTCAGGTGACTATTTTCCGGCAGAGCTCCCCGAAGCCGCTGCCAAGAAGTTCCCCAAGATCAACACCAAGGGTGCTGAGGAGCAGTCTGCTCCGGCAAGCCCTAGGGTTTGTTCGTCAAGCGAGGCGCCCCGACAAGTTTTGCTCCGCAAGCTTGCCGGGGAACGTCAAGCTCCGGCTGAGCCGCAGGTTCTCGCCATAGAAACGGATGTTTCCGCAACAGCAGATGTGCCTTTAGTCCTTGTTGTCGAGCCGCAAGCTCTAGCATGGGCACAGCCGATTGTCCGTTTCTTCGAGACGGAGAACTTCCAAGAGCAAGAAGAAGCGGAAAGAGTAGCCCGGCAGTCAAGTATGTACCAGTTTATCGACAACACACTGCATGTAAGAAGACTCAACAAATGTGAAATTGAAGTGTATTCACCGGGAAGACGGATGAAGCTGTTGGCGAGAGATACATGGAGGCATATGTGGTCACCACATTGGCATTAAGAGCACTTGCGCAAAGCATTCGGCAAGGTTTCTTTTGGCCGACAGCCCTCCGTGATGCAACCGCACAAGTAACCAAGTGTGAAGCGTGCGGTTCCATTCCAAGCAGATACACCAGCCAGCTCAAGCTCTCCAAACGATCCATTTATCCGGCCATTTTCGGTGCGGGGCTCGACATCCTCGGCCCCTTTCCCGAAGCTGTCGGGGCTTTGAGTACTTATGCGTTGCCATCGACAAGTTCACAAAGTGGGCGGAAGTGGAAGCGGTGAGGAAGGTGACAAACGGTCAGCGATCAAGTTCTTCAGTCGATTGTTTGCCGTTTGGGATCCCTAACAGGATCATCACCGACAACGGCACGCATTCACGAGCCGCACCTTCATGCGAGACGCCCAAGATCTTGGCGCCAAGGTCTGCTTCGCTTCTATTGCTCATCCGAGAAGTAACGGTCAAGCGGAGAGGGCGAATGCTGAAGTGCTGCGCGGGCTCAAGACCAGGACTTTCGACAGGCTGCACAAGTGTGGAAAGAACTGGATTGAGGAGCTGTCGGTGGTTCTTTGGTCGATCAGAACGACGCCAAATCGAGCCACTGGCCAGACACCTTTCGCTCTAGTCTATGGAGCAGAGGAAGTTCTCCCCACGGAAATCGTATACGGGTCACCTCGAGTGCTCGCTTATGACGAGCTTGAGCAAGAGCAGTTGCGACAAGATGACGCACTGCTCCTTGAGGAGGACCGTCTTCTGGCCGCTGTACGAGCTGCTCGATACCAGCAAGCTTTGCGCCGCTACCATAGCCGCAGTTAATGCCGAAGTCTCGAGGAAGGCGACCTTGTTCTTGGCGCGTTCAATCCGCCAAGAATTCCAACAAGTTGACGCTTGAAGTGGGAAGGCCCTTACGGGTGAAGCGAGTCACTAGGCTGGCGCTGTCCGCCTTGATATCGAAGATGGCATTCCAGTGAGCAACTCCTGGAACATTGAGCATCTTCATAAGTTTTACCCAGAGGCGAGGTTGCGGAACCTGTTCCGCAACCACCTTTGTACAAGTCTTGCCGATGTTGCATGTAATCCTTTGTACAAAGCGAGGCGCAGACCCGTGCATAAGTAAAACTCATGTGCTCCGCACATCTTGTCAATTCGTGCTTCCTACTTCTTTTTGCATCGTTATCGACACTTTGTGCAGCGCCTACCCCGTAGCAATAACGAGCCATAAGGCTCCATATCTTTATTTTCTCTTCTTTCTCTTTCTCAAAGAAAGGAAGGTTCCCTCTCCCACAAGTTTGCCAGGGGGAAAGGAGAAGATAATGGTGTGGACCAAGCGTCGCTCGAGGAAGTTTCGCCTTACCGGGAAGCAAACGGCAGAAAAGCTAAGTTGCTAAAGTTTGAGCAATCAATTTTAAAAATTTTAAGTTATCTTCCTCGAACGACCGTGCTTTGTATGGAAAACCTGTGCGCAGAGGAACCAACTCGTGGCTAGTTGCGCCCTTACTTTGTTTCGAGTCCGCTCAACAACTTAAGTGAGCTGCGACTAGTTGCGACAAGGTTTCTTGTCGGTAGCGGCACCGCCAAAGAAGGCCGACGTCTCAAGACTCAGCGCTCGCGGCAAAGGTGCCTGCGCCGACAAGTCCCCTAAAAGCGTAGGGCAAAAACATACAAACGAAGGAATCAAGTAAAGGAAATAACATAGCAGTCACTACCCGAAATAGAGTTATATTACAAGATAGCTTGTCGCAGCTCTAATAGATTGTTCTCATAACATGACCAGCAGCGGCAAGAAAAAGAGAAAACGGGCGGCCTAATCTACGTGATCGCCCTCAACCCTCTTGATCTTGCTCACCTTGTCCACAATGGGTGCGACAAGGGTCTTGAGCGCTTCCACATCAGCATCCGGCGGCAAGGTCTTGAGGACGTTGGTGAGGTTGAGGCCTGGATTGCGGAAGGCCACCTTCATCAGCACCTTTTGAAGAGCTCCCGCACAGATCTGGCGCGACTCGTCGGCCAGCTGCTTTGGGATCTCTTCCCGGAGTCGCTGGAGGGCCGTCGCCATGCCCTTGAAGAACAAGCTGAGCTTGGCGCTGGGTTGGAGGTGCTCATCGGAGGAATACCCGAGATCTTCCATCCCCAGCTGCGCCAGCTCCCTGTCGATGGCTGTGGTGACATCCACGAGACCCTCGGTCCAGTGCTCCACATTCTCCCTAAAAGTGTTCTGGGCGGCAGCAGCACTCGCCAGCAGCGCCTCGTTGGCCTTGATCTTCTCCTCCAAGGCCACCTCCCGCTCCCTGGCGCCATCCAGCGTCTGAGTCAAAGTAGACAGCTTCAACTCAAGATCTGCGTTGGAGTCCTTGGCGGCGCTAAGCTCCTTGATCCTCTCGGCGAGACGACCCTGCAGCTCGCCAAGAGTGTAGGCGTCCTTCTCGCGCTCACGCTTGAGCGCAGCAAGCTCCTCACCGCTCTCCTTGAGATTGGCCTCCAGCTGTGCCACCTTCGTCTCCAGCTCCTTCTTGGCGGCCTCGGCAGCTGCGGCAACATCCTTTACTTCCTTGAGAGCCCCGCCGAATGTTTGCTCGCGCGCGGCAAGATCCTCCTCGTGGCTGTCAAGGGTAACCTTCGCGCCTAACTCGCCTTCCTGCGCAGACAGCTTCTCGGCAGCAAGCCGCTGTTGCTCTTCAACTTCAGCCTTCTCGAGGAGGAAGGCTTTACGCTCCTCGGCGATTTGCTCCTGCTCCTTTGCCAGGGATCGGAGAGCTTCCTGGTTGAGGCCCCGGAGCTCCTCCGCGTGCTTCCCTATGTCTGCTCCCGCCTTCGTGACAAGCGCTTCTCGGGATTCCAGCTTGGCCTGTCAGGCGCGGTAGAGCGACAACAGCTTCCGCAGCAGCTGCTCCTCCTCAGGCTCGCCGCTGCTGCTGCTCGGGGCGTCGACCAGCGTCAGCCCAGCGGAGGCGAGCAGCTCTTCATCAAAGGTTTCTCCTTCGGTCGGCGCCCTGGAGCTTGACGCCCAGGGGAGCTTGATGAAGACGCCATCGCCGGCCTTCAAATAGGCGCCGGGCTGGGGCTCTCGAGCTCGACGCTGCAGCAGCGGCGGAAGGATCGGCGGTCGGCGAAGCGCTGGCGCTCCTGCGCGCCTCGGGGTCGTCGGTCGATCGCGGACCTCACTCACCGGCAAGGGCGGCAGCTTTGGCGGCCTCTCCGCCGGCGGGATCATCAGCGCCGGTTTCTTCTTCGGCGACGGCGGCGTCGTCAGTATTGCCGCGCGTGTCCTCCTCGCCGGCGACCTCGGTCTCCATTGGCTCTGTGGCAGATGGATCTGACGACCGGAAAACAAAGAAAAGTCAAGCAAATATCCAAAAAGAAAATAAGAAGAAGAAGAACACAAGGGAAGTTTTCAAGCAAGAGGATTACCTGTGCTAGGATCTGCAGTCGTGGTCTCAACCACCGGAGGGTCGCTGGCGCTATCCCTTGCCGGAGACGTCTCCCTTGCCGGAGAACACTCCCTTGCCGGGGGATCCTCCCTTGGCGGTGTAGTTGAAGCAGATGGCATTTCGGGAGCGACTTCCGGGCACTCCTGGTGAGGCTGCTCTGCTCCTACACAAACCAACAGTCAGATATCAGCAAAGAAAGAGCACCCATGCACGCCTAACAGCAGGAAGTAAACCATATACTTACGATGGGGGCTACGCTGGGGGCTGCTTTGAGGAAGGGTTGCCGGGTCCGGCAAGGTGGTCTCGGGCACGCCTCCTGCTGTCACGGTGGGTTCGTCCTCAATGACAATCACCGGGACCTTGGCTCTCTTCGACGCTCTCTGGGCCAGCGTCCTGAAAATGAATGGGTTCAGAGTGAAGCAAATCAGATACAAGACAAAGCAACAAATTGAAGAACTACAAGTACAAAGAAAGAATCTTACTCTTCTTCTTCCTCGCCGGAGCTGAGCGCGAGAGATCAAACCCGGCTCGCCTCGGTGCGACGAGGCGGAGGAGTGGGTTCCCTTGGCCGCTTGGCGGGAGCAGAGGCGGTGACCGGGAGGGCCCCGCCCCGCTTGCCGCAGGGCGTGAGGTGCTCCAGGCAACAAAGTGCTTGCCGCGGTGGAAGCAGGCGCCGGGCGTGGCGGCTGTTGGCCTGTCTGCCACTGCTACGTCTCCGCCTTATGGAGACGCCTTCTTGGTGGAGCTGGGGCTCCGCCAGGCAAGCTGTTCAAGGTGGGGAGGAGGCCCTCGGCGGCTCGCCGACTCAGCTTCAGGCCCGACAAGCTCTTCCTCGCCGGCAAGCTCCTCTTGCTCGACAAGGCTTGCCGCCTCTGCTGCCTCTGCCTCCTCCACGGTGAATCCAAACTCTCCCGCGGCAGCGGCTGCTGCCGCCTCTTCCAGCCTGGTGGCGATGCGCTGCATCTCATCGTCAGTGGTGTCGCGGGTGAGGCTCCTCTGTTCATAGGGGCGGACCGGCACTTCTACCAGGCCGTCAAAGAACTCCCGCACAACGTCATCTGCAGGCTCTTGCCAAGTTGGGACAATTCCATGCGAGTCACACAGCGGCATCATTGCACGGATGCGGTCGAGCGAGGAATTGTTCCACAGCGGAACGACACACCTCGGCCACATGAACATTTCGGGATGATAAGGATCGTGCTTGAACAGTTCAAAGAGCATCGCGTCCAGTTCCAAGACAGTGAAGTTGAAGTTGAGGCCCGGGCGCAGCCTCATGATATCCGCCGCATTCTGGAACTCCCAGGCGGGTCTCCTCCTCTCCTGCAGGGGGGCGGCGCGGCGACGAAGAAAGTCCGCGCTAACGGCGCCACAAGAAGCCCGCAAGTCTAAGCCGAGGATCCGGTGACGGCAATCTTCAGCCTAAGCGCCTTCGGGGCCACGCTGCTCCAATCGTTGTCGCGACTCACTGGGGTTTGGCGCTGGGCGGTAAATGGCTGCGGTTCTCCTCGACAATCCAGCACCGGTCGCCCTCCATTCCTCCCACTTGCTCGAGCTCTCCTCTAGATAAGCTTCCTTCTTGCCAGTCCTCGAGATCCAAGCGATTCCTCCGGAAGAGGCTCCCTCTCTCAACTCGGGGCATAAAGAAGTGGCGGAAAAGAGCTACGTTTGGATAGATTCGACAAAGTTTTCGCAGAGATGTGCGAAAACTGCCATGGTCGAACGGCATTGGGGGTGAAGTCAAGGAGGCGGAACCCGTAGATGTTCATGATATCACAGAAAGACTCAGAGAAAGGCGGGCAGAGCCCGCAGTAGAAGAACAGCGCGAAGAAAGGGTATCCATCCGGAGCCAGTTCCGAGGCGACAGCTGGGAGTACCTTCGTGCGCGGATGCGCTCGCGTCTCCGTCGACCAGAAGAGGTAGTAGTACTCCCTCAGATCATTCGTGGCGAGCTGAGGGGGGAAGGTTGCCCGCTCCTTTCGCTGCGCCGCGAGCCGCTGCGCCTCGGGCGACTTCACGACCTTCCCCTTGTCAGCTTTCGGAGCCATGGCGGAAGTGGTGGGGGAGATCGACGGCGTTGGTGATGCTGGTGGCGATGGGGGGCGGAGCGCTGCTCTCTTTTCAGCCTTGGGAAGAAGGGGGGGAGCAGCCGAGGTTTTTGAGATTGGAACAGCAACTAGCGAGATGGGCGAACTGCCCCTGTTTCCCCTGCTTATAAAGAGGGAGGGGGCAGACGTTACATCTTTCCGAATAAAGAAACCACCCACGATCTCTCCCACGACGCCGCATTCGACGCGTGCCGTTCGTGGAGGGCATGGTGGGTCCGGAGCGAGTACGGCGTAACCCAGGCCGCGCGTGCCCGTACCCTGTTTTGGGCCTGGCCCAACAGCGCTCGGCATCGTGTGTGACCCAGGCCCGGGGGCTCCTGTCGGTGTACTAGAGTAGGGGTACCCTAGTATCCCGAACTTGTGCACGGGCAGTTGCAGCACCCCGCGGCAAGGCTTGCCGGGTGATCGCCAAGGTCCTCCGTGGTTCCTTTGGAGCCATTCAAGAACAAAGTATTTAAGCCAAGGAGACAAGGCCCCGGCAAGAGGAGCTTGCCAGGAAGGCAATGTTCAAGCCAAGGAAACAAGGCCCCGGCAAGAGGAGCTTGCCGGGAAGGCTAACCAAGGCATCCCGAGGAACTTGCCGCGACGCGCCACGCGTCCCGGTGAGGCCCGGTGAACGACAAGCTTCCGGACGCGACAAGACGACGATCAAGGGTAAGGCGCTTGCGCGCAAGCCACCACTCTATACCCACGCCCAAAGACATCCACCAATGTGTCGCCTCAGGACCTTTCAGGTAGCGTGGCAAGAGGTCAGGCGCCGGCGGTGCGCTTGTGGCAAGCGACGCTGACAAGATTGCCATCGTGGTAAGCGGTGGCGCCCCGACGGTCCCTTTATGCACTGTTTGGGCGACGTAGACGGTCATTTAATGCCTTTGTCCCCTACCGTCAGGGTTAGGTATGATACACTGTACAGGTAGTTGTACCAACTGCAATCCTTTTTCCATTTTTACCCTTGTCTACGTTGCCACCTGTCGGAGACCCCTTGAGCATATAAAAGGAGGCCCATGCGCAACATAGAAGGGGTTCGAAGGCAGAGAACACTCACGCTAGGTCTCGTTAGCAGCTGGTGTGTACTGTAGCACTCAGCGCTCCCAAGCAAGAACTCAATACACTCAGACATGCAGCAGTAGGAGTGTTATCTCTCCGGAGAGCTCCGAAGCTGGGTAAACTGCTCGTGTGCTTCGCCTCGATCCGCTCTTCGTGCGATCTCCGCCCCCCGCCGAACCGAAAGGGGCTCGGTCCACCGGCCGGTCCCATAGGTGTTTGTGGATCAGTTTCCCCGACAATGATGCAATGAGACATTTTGGTCTTATGGCAAATCTTCGTGGATATATGTCAGGAGGAAAGGAATGGGTTCTTGATAGTGGATGTACCGATCACATGACAGGAGATAAAGACATGTTTCGTGAGCTTGCTGAAAATGATAGTCCTCGAAAGTTTGTCACTTTCGGTGACAACTCAAAGGGTAAGGTGGTTGGCCTCGGTAAGGTGGCCATCTCACATGATAGCTCCATACAAAATGTCATGCTCGTTGAATCTCTTGGCTAAAACTTACTTTCAGTATCTAGACTTGCTGATTTCGGTTTCAATGTCTTATTTACTAAAATTGATTGCCAAGTGTTTCGTCGAGACAATCATAAAATGGTCTTTACTGGTGTGCGTAGAGGTGATCTATACATTGTTGATTTCACTAAAAAGGCTCAACCTAAAACTTGCTTCATTGCTAAATCCTCAAAAGGATGGTTATGGCATAGACGATTAGGTCACGTTGGCATGAGAAACCTTGACAAGCTTATTAAAGGGAATCATATCCTAGGAGTTAACGATGTTATATTTGATAAGGATAGACTTTGCAGTGCTTGTCAAGCAGGTAAACAGGTTGGAGGAAGGCATCCCGTGAAGAACATCATGACCATAAAGAGTCCACTCGAGCTACTTCACATGGATCTCTTTGGTCTCAACTCCTACAAGAGTCTCGGTGGAAATTCTTTTGGTCTAGTTATAGTTGATGATTTTTCAAGATTTACGTTGGTGTTCTTTCTCGATGATAAATCGCAGGTCCAAAAGATCTTCAAAAACTTCGCTAGAAAGGCCCAAAATCAATTTGAAGTAAAGATCAAGAAGGTTCGCAGCGACAACGGAACGGAGTTCAAGAATGCAAATGTGTACACCTTTCTTGACGAAGAAGGGATTTCACACGAGTTCTCGGCTACGTACACACCTCAACAAAATGGAGTTGTTGAGAGGAAGAACCGGACGCTCATCGAAATAGCGAGAACGATGCTTGATGAGTACAAGACACTGAAGCACTTTTGGGCAGAAGCAGTTGAGACAACTTGTCATGCAACAAATCGCTTGTATCTTCACAAGCTACTCGGCAAGACGGCATACGAGCTCCTCACCGGTAACAAACCCCAAGTTGGATACTTTCGAGTATTCGCCCAAAGTGCTACATTCTTGATAAGCATCATCGCTCTAAATTTGCTCCTAAGTCTCATGAAGGCTTCCTACTAGGTTATGGCTCAAACTCTCACACTCACCGTGTTCACAACAATTTCACCCAAAGGTTGAAGAGACGGTAGATGTGAAGTTTGATGAATCTAACGGCTCGCAAATAGAGCAATTGCCGATTGATGTAGGAGACAAAGACCCTTCGGAAGCAATCCAAGACTTGTCTATTGGCAAGGTCCGTCCAACGGAGGTGAAGGAGAGTACTCGCCTATTCAAGTGGAAGCTTCTACTTCACGACAAGGTGAACCAAGAGTTGATACGGAAGCATCCACAAGTGGGACACACCAAGATGAAGAAAACAAGGAAGTGCATCAAGATGAACGTCAACGACCTCCTTCTCCACCACGACAAGAGAACGACAACGCCAACAATGAGGAAGGCCAAGAAGAAGAACAAGATGAAGAAGATGTTCAGCGAAGACCCAAGCAAAAGCTTTCACGAGTTCGAGCAAGAATTGCTAAAGACCATCCCGTCGAGCAAATCTATAATGACATTCAAACCGGGAGAATCACTCGCTCTAAAACTCGTTTAGCTAACTTTTGTGAAAACTATTCTTTCATCTCTAGAATTGAACCTATGAAGGTTGAAGAAGCATTGGAAGATCCGGATTGGATAAATGCTATGCATGAAGAGCTACACAACTTTGAGAGGAATAAAGTTTGGACATTGGTTGAGAAGCCCGACAACAACCACAACATCATTGGTACCAAATGGGTGTTTCGCAACAAGCAAGATGAAGATGGACAAGTAGTTCGCAACAAAGAACGTCTAAATCGCCCAAGGCTACACACAAGTCGAAGGTATGGACTATGGTGAGACTTATGCTCCCGTTGCTAGACTTGAGTCCATTCGCATCTTACTTGCCTATGCTAATCATCATGATATCACCTTGTACCAAATGGACATTAAAAGTGCTTTTCTAAATGGTGAAATAGAGGAGGAAGTATATGTTAAGCAACCTCCCGGCTTTGTCAATCCTAACAAACCCAATCATGTTTACAAACTTCACAAAGCTCTTTATGGTCTTAAACAAGCTCCTAGAGCATGGTATAAATGCTTGACCAAGTTTCTTCTTGAAAAAGTCTTTGAAATTGGGAAAATTGATTCCACACTTTTTACTAAAAGGGTTAATGGTGAATTATTTGTATGCCAAATTTATTTTGATGATATCATATTTGGATCAACAAACCCTCATTTTAGTGAAAAGTTTGGGAAACTAATGTCGGAGAAGTTTGAGATGTCAATGATGAGTGAACTCAAATTCTTTCTTGGGTTGCAAATAAAGCAAACTAAGGAAGGTACTTTTGTCTCTCAAATGAAGTACACCAAGGACTTATTCAAGAAGTTCAATATGCAAGAATGCAAATGTATGTCTACACCCATGCCTACTAGTGGACATCTTGACTTAACCAAAGATGATGAACCGGTTGATCAAAAGGTTTATCGCTCTATGATTGGTTCATTGTTATATCTATGTGCTTCATGTCCCGATATTATGCTAAGTTTGTGCATGTGTGCACGATATCAAGCCGCTCCTAAAGAATGTCATCTTAAGGCCGTGAAAAGGATAGTGAGATACTTAATCCATACACCAATTTTTGGCATTTGGTATCCTAAGAGGGCCTCTTTCGATCTTGTTGGCTACTCCGACTCGGACTATGCCGGTGACAAGGTTGATAGAAAGTCCACTTTGGGTACTTGTCAATTTCTTGGTAGATCTCTTGTGTCTTGGTCCTCCAAGAAACAAAACTCGGTATCCTTATCCACTGCCGAAGCGGAATACATTGCCGCTGGTTCATGTTGTGCTCAGTTACTTTGGATGACCCAAACTCTTAAAGATTATGGGATATATGTGAAACATGTTCCATTACTTTGTGACAATGAAAGTTCTATCAAAATTGGTCATAATCCCGTACAACATTCTCGAACTAAGCATATTGAAGTTCGTCATCATTTCATTCGAGATCATGTTGCTAAGGGTGACATTGATCTTAAGCATGTTCGCACCGAAAAGCAATTAGCGGATATATTCACTAAACCTCTTGATGAGAAAGTGTTTTGTAGGTTAAGAGGAGAATTAAACATCATTGATGCTTCAAACTTGGAGTAGAAACTCCATTGGATACAAGACATGAGCTTATTCCTAATCCTTGATATCTCACCTATGATGGAAATCTTATGTCTTGGATATATTTATATCTTGCATGTTATCTAACTCATGTAGGTACTTGGTCGAATCAAATTCCATGAGGTTGTAACATACTCATATCTTGAGCAATCTCTACATCACCAAGTCTCTACACAAGGTGGTTGAAGCCAAGGAAGCACAAAACCATTTAAACATATCCTTTTGACAAATTGTATGTTGAGCTTCATGATTGTCATTTTTGGATACACAAGTGCTCTTCCTTGCACGAACTAACCCGTGTAGGTAGATGGACTCAAATTCCAAGTGGTGCTCCAAATTCTTGATGAGCTACATCAACCTTGAGCAATCCACACAAGTTCAACTACATGGACGACACCACCAACCAAGGTATGTTATTCCATCTTAGAGAAGCTTTACTCCAAGTCATGAGTTAAAGCAACTCGACAAGATGTGAATACATCAAGATGCTTAAACGAAAAATGGCAACCCCATTTTGAGCTTAAACGATGTGTATGACCTATGATCAAGTGATCTCACTTGACTCCTAAGTCAATATACTCTAACATAGGTGACTTTGTCACCGACCATCTCTAGATGAAGTTCCCTTGTGTTCTTTTCTGAGTTTTTGCATTTGTCCCATGCATATGTGTTTCCCCTTTCAAAAAAAACTTCATCTAGATTTCTTTCTGTTTGCTTTGCATTTTCTGCATTCCAATTCATTGCAAATCTTTCAGTAAATTTCTTACAAATCTCTGTGAGATCTTATTAGTCAAGTGAGCTGAGGTGACAAGTGTTTTCTCTGCGATGAACTCGGTTACACCGATTTGTTATTTTCGGTCCAACCGAAAACTTTCGGTACCACCGAAGCATACCACTCGGTGCCACCGATTTCACAACAGGAAAACTAGTTTGCCACTTATTCTGTGTTTCTTTTGATCCAGCTCCACTCAATGAATCTTGTCCTCTACAAGCATCACATTTTTATCATTGCTTTAGGTTGTGACTCAAGGATCAAACCCATTCACGACAAATTCCAGCGGGGGAGAGAGAGCTAAATTTTTTCTTATCAAGCCCTTCTTGGAAATTGATGTCAAAGGGGGGAGAGAGAGATCACATCAAAGCTTATCACTTAGAGAGATCACATCAGAGAAGGAGAGAGATCCTTCAAGAGGAGAGAGAGATCTCCAGGGGGACAGAATACTAGATAAAAGTATTTCTCAAGGATCCTAGATGCTTGATGTTCAAGAGAAGAGATGCCACATGTCTTCTTGAGGGGAAAGACATGTTCATATGTGCTTATCTGCATTAGCTTGCATTAGCTCTGTTCATTTATATCTTTCAGCTCTGATTTTCTGTTCCCTATCTTCTCCCAGTATCCCATGCTAGATTCAGGGGGAGCAAGACATCTAAGGAAAGAAATCATCTAAATTCATTGCATATCTTTACTCTTGGGGACATGTCTAATCCAATGTAGTACTTAGTACTCACTCTCTACATGTCATCCCAGTCTTGGTATTCTAATCCAATTCTGGCTAGTAGGTGCATCTGTGTTATCTAACCTTGTTTACGCAGGTTCGTTCCATCCTAAGCCAACTCAAGACTACAAGGTAAGTATATGCATCACAATCATGTGTATGAGGAATTCTTGCTGATGTACATACTGTTTGCAAGAAGGACTCATGGGCATGAAGGTATTTTCTTTAATATTCTTTGCTCTGATGCATATGGCCAAGATACATGTAACACATTGCCTGCTCTATCATGGTTATGCTATCACATGCTTCTATATTCCATATTCACATGATTGCATACATATAGGGGAGCCTATGCCTGTTACATGTCTTTCCAAAGCTTTACTTGCTATTCTTTATATCTTTATCTAAAGCTTTGATGTATGTTGTCATCAATTACCAAAAAGGGGGAGATTGAAAGCACAAGTGCTCCCTAGGTGGTTTTTGTAATTAATGTCAACATATCTCTTGTTGGACTAACACTTTTATCTAGTATGTTTCAGATAAGTTCAACAATGGAGTGGCATGGACTAAAGGATGTGGGAACTCCTTCAAGATGCTAGGGACAAAGGATTGGCTAAAGCTTCAAGCTCAAGACTCTTCATTTTACATTTTAGTGATCCAAGATCACATTGAGTCTATAGGAAAAGCCAATACTATCAAGGAGGGATGAGGTGTTGCTTAATGAGCCTCTTGCTTCATGTGCTTAGTGATATGCTCCAAAACCCTCAGCTACTTTCCCACTTCCACACAAATGTCCTAAAACCTAAAGTCAAACTCGGCCACACTAATTCTTCCTATCCGGCGCAACCGAGTTTGGATGTCTTAGCCACTGCCACAAACCCTGGGCAAATCGGTTCTTCCGATAGGGATCTCGGTCTCACCGAGATGGGATTGTAATCTCTCTGTGTATGTCTACTATCAAAATCGGTCTCACCGAGTTTGAGAATCGGTACTACCAAAATTACAATGCAAACTTTCTGGTTGACTCATTATCAAAATCGGTCTCACCGAGTTTGAGTAATCGGTCCAACCGAGTTTGCCTGACAAACTCTCTGGTTAGCTAATTACCAAAATTGGTCTCACCGAGTTTGTGTAATCGGTCTCACTGAGATTACGTTATGCCCTAACCCTAACCATATCGGTCCCACCGAGATGCAAATCAGTCCCGCCGAAAACCCTAACGGTCACTAGGTTTACTAAAATCGGTCTGACCGAGTTTGTTGATTCGGTCCCACCGAGATTGGTAAATTGTGTGTAACGGTTAGATTTTGTGTGGAGGCTATATATACCCCTGCACCTCCTCTTCATTCGTGGAGAGAGCCATCAGATTGAACCTACACTTCCAGCATCCTATTTCTGAGAGAGAACTACCTACTCATGTGTTGAGGCCAAGATATTCCATTCCTACCATATGAATCTTGATCTTTAGCCTTCCCAAGTTGCTTTCCACTCAAATCTTCTTTCCACCCGATCCAAATCCTATGAGAGAGAGTTGAGTGTTGGGGAGACTATCATTTGAAGCACAAGAGCAAGGAGTTCATCATCAACACACCATTTGTTACTTCTTGGAGAGTGGTGTCTCCTAGATTGGCTAGGTGTCACTTGTGAGCCTCCGACAAGATTGTGGAGTTGAACCAAGGAGTTTGTAAGGGCAAGGAGATCGCCTACTTCATGAAGATCTACCGCTAGTGAGGCAAGTCCTTCGTGGGCGACGGCCATGGTGGGATAGACAAGGTTGCTACTTCGTGGGCCCTTCGTGGGTGGAGCCCTCCGTGGACTCACAAGAACTGCTACCCTCGTGGGTTGAAGTCTCCACCAACGTGGAAGTACGATAGCACCACCTACCGGAACCACGCCAAAAACATCCATGTCTCCAATTGCGTTTGAATCCTCCAATCCCTTCCCTTTACTTTCTTGCAAGTTGCATGCTTTAATTTCCGCTGCTCATATACTCTTTGCATGCTTGCTTGTTATGTATTGCAAAAGTTAAACTTTGGCCTAAACTCCACTTAAACTTTAATAAGGTTAAAAACTGCAACTTTGGTACTTAGTGTCTAATCCCCCCCCCCCTCTAGACACCTCTTCTCAAGATCCTACACCACCACATCTAGAAGGCCGTGGAAAAATCTGGCACGATGGCCGCTACCGGAGCCGTCCACCCCCAATCTTGGTGTTCCGTGCAATGCATGGGCATCTACACACGGGAAATTATGTCGAACAGGGCTAGTTGTAAGCAGGCTAGCTCTACAGCCATGATGATAGTGACTGCAGACGGTGAGGCTGACTATGGTATGCCGAACACGGCGCCTATACTCAGGTGTCATCTCCAAGCGAGGTCTTGTCACTTCACCGTGAGGAGCAAAGACGTAATAATTTGACTAGCGGGTAGTATGCAGTGCTAGTACTCCTACTACTACATTGGTAGTACTACTACTAGTACTAGTAGCACCACCGTCTGGATTTAGGAGTACTACCACGTCCATCTGGATTTTAGTATTTGACTAGCAATATCTAGTAATGCATGTCACAAAAAATGTACTACTCCCTCTATAAATAAATACATGGTGTTTTATTCCTATCGGCAAGAGAACTTAATGTTTTTTTGCTAACTAGACTACTAATAGGATTACATGCAATGAACTAAACTCTGCATGTCATGTTTGGTAGTCTCAAGCCATTGAAAGCATGCATGGCCCACATCTCTCATTGGTTGATATGTCACGAAATAAGAAACAAGGAGGGAGTTAATGTACCGTGCCTAAGTGTTTTGGGATTATTTGGTTTTTGTAAGGTGACTTACACAACATTTTTGTTTACATGCATTATCATTTTATTAGTTAAATCAAAGGTCAAAACTTGGCGCAAAATGCAAAGGGGACCGATAAACCAGTAAACATCAAACTTCTCTCGTATGGCCCCAACTAGAGGTCCGATGAGATGACTATACTGCACCGACACGGAGGGGGACGCAGCTTCATTGACTTACGGCAACTGCCTTTGGGTGAATGACACGTGGGCCTGTGGGGTGGCTGGCCCACCTATCATACAGCCAAAGGCAGGTGCAGAGAGGGTCAAGAGTAGTACGAAATCCTACGCACCTACGCACGCTAACCAAGGGCAAGAGTGATCACTCAAATCGCAAGATCAGTTGACTAGAAGCTAAGCTAGACCCATGGAGGCGATGAGCGCGAGCATCGGCCGACTGTGCCAGATGGTCCACGACGCCGGCCTGCGGCCCGACATCGAGGAACGTCTCCAGGTAGTATTGCTTGAGGCCTCCTGGGCGAGGGGCTGCTTGGACGACAGCTTCGTCTCCTTGTTCGACGAGGTCCTCGTTGGTTCCTCAACAAGTTCACCGTCGTCAAGAAGCTCGCGGACGACTTTGACGTAAGCCTCCAGCCGACGCGCCCAGGCTCTATGGTGCCTGCCACCCTCAACGTCCACTAAGGTGACAGCCTCTTCGACGCACTGGTGGCCCTGCGACTCCCTGCCGTCGCGCCGGAGAATGTCCACCTCGAGGTCGCGCTCGCCGCGCAGCGCCTGGCGCAGCAAGACACCATCAACATAATCACCCACGTCTACGCACAAATCGTCCACAAGGACTACTACATGAAAGAGGAGGACGGTAGGACGTTGGCCTTCTTGGACCGCAGGGCAACCTTGGATGGCACTATTCAGAAGCACGTTGAGCTCGTCGCCAACGCCGCTTCTCCTCACACGTCGGTTGGTGACCCGGTGCACTAGGGCGTGAGGATGTCGTTGATGGATCCGTATGTATTTTTATCTTTCCGTCAAATCCATGTAGTAGTATATGATACTACAGTAATTATCTTACCTTTCACATCAACTTCATAATTTCCGTACGTACTCCATGCATGAACGGCGCCAGAACCAAACTTCTCATTACTCTAGGCAAAATCATTATTTTCTATCTATCGGTCACGCCATGGAGCAGAACCAAATTTTACAAGTTACGAGTTCAAAAGGAAAAGCCTGCCGTGTTTGCGTCGCAACCCCACACGGTTGGTCCGGCACACCGCTCAAGAGGGAATGCGTGCGGTGTTGCATTTTCACTTACAAGTGGGACCACAATTGAGCAAACCGACTATCGGCAAACCCCCACCCTGCCCACCACGCGATGGCTGAGAAAACAGGAGGGAGAAGAGATGGCTGTAGCACGGACTCCAAGAAAATTGGTGTCGGATGGGACTCGTGTGGGTGGCGTGTGTCGTACTGCTAGACGTGAATGCTAGTTATGGCCCATGCCACCCCACTATATCGAGCCTATATCGAGGTACGTAGAACAAATTTCCTGCAGTCCGTGCTCAGCCCTCCTCTCTCTCTCTTCTCGGCCAGCCAGCGGACGCGCGGAGCCCATCGTCTGTTTGCTCACATACGGTCCCACATGCCAGTGAAAACGCAGGCGGACCCACTGAACCTACACATCTTTCACCTCGACGTGCTGGTGATGAAAAACAAATCCAATAAAGATCTTTGGTGGCCGCTTTTGGAGTTACTCAAGAGTAGTAAGATTATATTTACAGTTTAACCCAAGATGCACATCTCGTGGCTTCAACTACCACTCTATTTTCTTTCATGACATGACTTGGATGCTGGATGTCCCATGTGTCGGCAAAAGGAGGAAGAACCCGACCAAATCTTCGGTTCTGCTCTTGGATTAGACTAGTTGTGCTAACTTAAAAAATTTATTGTGTACTCCCTCCGTTCCAAAATACTTGACTTCCATTTGTCCAAGAATGGATGTACCTATATACTAAAACATGTCTAGATACATATATATTTTGACAAATAGAAGGCATGTATTGTGCAACAGAGGGAGTAGAATGGATGCAAGTTTTTGTATTGGGAAGAAGAGTACATCCATATATTGATAGAGCGCAATTTAGTAGATTTTCTATCACTTTTAGCTAGCACAGAGGCTAGAGATGAGATTAGTGCACTTGTTGATACTCCTACTAGAATAGAGGCTAGACATGAGACTAGATGCGAGGAAGAAACATCTACTTCTTTACACTTGAAGAAGAAAGAAGCACGCAAGATCGAGCCTCCGCATATCAACAATGAATGCATCGGGAAGGCACTAATCCAACTTACAGGAGTAGTAAAATGTATTCTTGTGGTTCTTGTTTTCTTTGGTCTTGCTTTTCTAGTCAAAATTATCGTTGGAGTTCGTGCAAAACGGAGATCCGTTTGGGGTCGTGCGTTGGAGTTGGCCTTACAAGTGGGACCGCAGTTAAGGAAAACGACTATCGGCAAACCCCCACCTCGCCCGCCGCGCGATGGCTGAAGTTAGAGAAACGACGAGGTTGAAGAGATTGCTCTAGCACGGACTCCAAGAAATAATATGGTGTCATATGGATGTCGTGGTGGTGGCATGTGTCGTACTCCTGGACGTGAATGCTTGTTCTGGCCCATGCCACCCTACTACTCCTACTACTTACTCCTACTATATAGTACTAGTATCGAGGATTCGAGGTGCTGGTTACGCACAACGAACACATTAACATATGGCTACAGTAAAAACACCCGCACGACGCGCGAAGCATGTGAAGCTAGTACAAATAGTGTACTACTATTGTTGATTGGCCTCATCCGATAATCTGTTGCAATGCACGTACAATTATGTATTAGGAAAATATTTTTTTGCCTCGTCGCACCACTCACTCAGAGAAGCGACTCGAAAGCCATTCATAAATTTAGTAAGTTTATCACAGGCATATCATTTTATTACATACAACAGGTCATCAACCCACATCGACAGCGAGGATACATTATAAATACTAAAGTTTTCACCATACAACAAATAACAAGCAATGAAATGAACTTCAACTCAACCATTCCTCGGCGTTGAAACGCTTGCTATGAACCACAAGTGATTCTCGGGATGGGCCATCCATTGTCGATCCGAGACCAACGCGATCTCGATCATCCAGTGAAGCGGCCTACTATATCGACCGTGGTAGGGAACCACCCAAATGTCCGAGGTATAGACACGTTGCTTCTCATAAATGGTACTAGTAACGTTGTGTCAACAGCAGTTGGATCGCCTTTCACCATCATCGGATAGTTTTGTCCAAGGAAGAGGGAGTTTTCTCCAAGAGTATCAATTCTGTACCAGGGAGAAGGAGTTGGCGCTAGCACACTAGTATCCATCCCGAATACCATGCAACGGGTGTTGGAATAGGTCCGGAGAGTGCGACCATGGGAGACTACACCTGCTTCCTTAGCAAGAACATCATCGATGGGTTGTATACACACAAGAAGAGGTGATCCATCGAATTAGTTGCCAGGCGCCACAGAGTATATGGGCGCTGCTCGTCCTCATGCTCGTGATCATCACCATCGTCATCTCCCCCTTGGTTATAAAAATTTTCAAGTATAGGTGGTGGGATGTTCACGTAACCTTGGAAACACAAGAAGAAGGTTAATTAGTAAAGGAAACTTGCTAACCCGCATGCATGTGGATGAAACAATTATAATTACGGTGGAAGACAAACGTACCGAAACTACGAGGATCCCATGCAAAAACAGTGCCACGAGTGGTGGCAGCAAACACAAGGCCCTCGTATTGAATTGCATCACAGTACTCATCCGTGTACAGAAACTAATTTTTGAGCAATATCCATTCAGTCAAACCACCAAGGACGACAACAAGCTTGTCGAAGATAGAAACAACTTCATAGTTGTTGTAATTTCAAGAGCGGTTGGGAACTCAACAAATTGCTATCTTCCGTAGAAGACAGTCACCATGATCGTATTTGAACGTGTGTACAATACCGGTGTGCTCAACCTCTGGGCAGTCTACTGAGATTTTTGGAAGTGGAACCAGGTCACGAGTGTACACATTCATAAGTTCCCACTCGCAGTTGGACCCAATGTAAACAACCCAATCTCCATTTGCGCCTGCCCAAGCCTTGCCCTCAAGCGATGGCATCTTAACATCATACGTATCATTATCAAGCTGCATCAACTTGCACAGGGCGATGCCTCCGTCATGCCAGCGCCAGTCATCAGGGTCACGGCGAAGAAGATAGGGGAGATCAAACCGTTCCTTGACTCTTGGGTTCCTTGTAATGATGTTATTAGTTGAGTCGAGAATGGGCTTGAACGAACCTGCCATGCTAGCCGAGGTGATGACGTCGCACCGATCAATGAGTTCCTCCACCACATCATCTTTCAGATCGGGGAAAGAATAACGGGGTCGTTTCCGGCCTGTTCCCTCCATGGAGAAGATGATCAAACAATGGCAAAAGAAAGGGTGAAGGGCTAAAGGAAAATGGAGGAGGGAGAGGAAGAGCGTGCGACAGCAGTTCCAAATCGAGAGGGAAAGGCAAAGAGTCGGTGGACGGTTGCCAGTTTGCCACGGTTCACGAAGAGGCGCCCCGGCCTACACGTCCATTTGGAAATACTCCTACTACTCGCCGTCGTCTCACTGATATGTTGGAACGGGACCACATGTCAACGAAACATGGTGTGTAATTTCTCGTGCAAAATGCGATCTAGCCGCGTTGGCCCGAGGTATCGCATTAGTTATCGACCTTTATTTTTTTAATGGCATGCCGTTCAGTTTTGAAGCACGACTAAGCGGCATCAGACGCAGAGAAAATATAAACTACTCTACCACTACTCCACCTCCGAAGACTAGTAGTATAAAAAGATATATAGGCTGGAGCTTCAGAGCTTTCTTGCCAAGGGCTGCCCACTTGCTTCTCACACTACCACCCTCTCTCCAGATCTAAAAAGACGGCCCCTCTCTCCCTCCTCACCGGTGGTCACAAATCCGCCGAGGAAGAAAAGGACGTGCAGCGTTGACGCACTCGTCGTCGGCGAGCGAGGTCACGCACTGACAACAAGGCCGTCCTCTTAGACCTAGCACCCACGCAGGATGGCCTCCGTCCCCAAGCTCGCTGCCGTAGTGTGTGCGGAGGACGACAACCACGAGCGAAGCCACCTCCCGCTGACCCTCAGGTATGCTACCTCTTTTCAAACCATACCCTTGTTCTATTGCCCCATCTGCCACGTCGTTGCATGTGGATCTTTTTCCACTCCACCATCTTCCCAATTTGCTATCCTCTGTTCTGCTGGCCACGCAGACGAAAACCATAATTTGCACTATTAAAGGAAACCCTACTTCATACAGACTAATCCATGTCTGGGTTGAATAAGGAAAGGAAGGGAGACTGTACTGTCCAAGAGAGTAGGCATCGAACCCGCATCTAGGTTGAAAAGGGGAAAATAAGTAGCTAAGGAACGAGTCTCTTGTCTCTTGGTTGAAGAAGGGTAGAAAGGCATGACAACGCAATAGAGAATGACCAGGTCGATCGGTTTGTTGTCCTCACATAGGAAAAAGGAGGCTAAAGAGAACAAAAATGGGATGTAATCCACATATGCTGCCTGGATATTTATTGCTCTGGGCAACCATACTTCCCTCACCACTCTGCGTCTGTGGAGGTACATCGTACTGGTGCGCCCACTGTCCGAATGGGCCTCCCATGCTCTTATTGCCACTTTTTTTGCTGTTAGTATAACGCCAGCAGTCAAGTCAAGCAATGCTACTCCTAAAGTGATGCCACATTTAACTAATGCCTCTCTCAGTCTAATGCCACCGATAAATTTAAGCAATGCCGTTTAATGTCACTGGATTATTTCAGGGTTAGATATTGATTGTGGATGTATTAAAGATTTTTCAGCTAATGCATTCTAATGTTGTTGCACAACCAGTATACCAACGATGAAACTTGTTACTACCTTCAGATTTTTGCACTGTTAATGCTTATAGATTACATACCTCACTTTCATGAGATAAGTTATTTTTTTTGTACAGTGTCACCAAAATGCCAAGGCGCTGATCTCATCTTATTTTGGTTAAACTGCACAGACAATTATGAAGACAAGAGGAAAGGTCAAAAGTGGGCACCTCCTCCTCCGGCTGTCCTCTTGATTCGTTCGATCAAGTTTTCATGTTTGATCGATTATCAAGATTGGGATAGCAATTTTTAAGGTCCCCCCAGTTCGAAATGATATTTACCTTGGAGGTACATGGTTTGCAATTTTTTTATACTGTCATTAGTTAATAATGCTAGTTACCTTCAGACTTTTGTATTTGGTTTAATGCTCATGCACAGCTAGTATACCAATGCTGAAACTTGTTACCTTTACATTCTGTATTGTTAATTCTTATAGAAACCTTCCAGTGCTAGAGTTTATTGAAATCTGTTCAGTAAAAACATTATACTGTACCCTGTAATAAACTAAGTACTCTACTGTTGCACTAGCCACTGGATTAGTGTATATTTGTAGTATTCGAATGGTGGTGCATTAGCGTATGGACATAAATAAAATGTGGCAAGCTTTCCCAGATATGTGCTCAAGAAAACTACTACCTGTTTTTCTAAATACTAGACGTTTGGGTACTTTAAATTCAACCGCGAAAACGTCTTATATTAAGGAACAGAGGGTGTAGAGTTCACTCAAATTATCCCGGTAAAGCTAGTCACACCTTTGTTAAAATTAATGTTCATTATGTTATCGGAGGAGGTCTGTATGTTTGTCTCTAATGCCTGTCGACTACATACCTGACATCATGATGTAATGTTAAGTCATTTCCTTTTGTACAGTATCACTGAATTGTCAAGGCGGTGATGGCATTTTATTTTAGTAGAACTGCACAAAATTTTCTTAAAAGAAGAGGAAAGGTCAGGAATGGCTCAGTTTTTCAGAAAAAACTATGTATGTCTTCCTGACATCAGCCGATGTTGCTTTATTTATTCCTTCAAACAGGTGGTTAGAAACAGTCTTGCTACCTTTTCCCATTAAGAAATTGGAATGCTTATATTTGTGAGTCTATGCTTCAACTAGTGCCACTTTTATAGTAATCACACTTTCAATATCTATGCAAACAGGGATGCTCGATTTTAGTGGAACTGCACAAAAAGTCCAACTGGTTCAACATTAGGAGCATGTTTTTTTAAACCTTTATATCCAATTGGTGGCACTATGAGCTGTTCATTACGAAGGTACATGGTTTGCTACTATCTTGCTACTCTTTTTGTACTGGTATTAGATAGTAATACTAGTGGTTTGCATGTGAATTTATTGGTAGGGTGGACCTACATTGGAGGTGCAGGACAGGATTCAATGATTGGATGCTCAATTTCGGTTGTATCGATTTCACCTCTTCCATCACTGCGAACATGGTGTGGTATATGTTTACTAGCAGCTTGATATTTGTGCAGACAGAGATGTCTTCCCGTTGCTATTTGGAAAACAAACAAAGTGTCCACAATTTTGGTTGAACTGCACAATAGAATAGTATAGTCACTGCATGCAGTGCCATTTGAAAATAGACACGAAGATTGGATAACCACTTCATGGACTGCAGAAAAGTAGTACTTAACTATTTACTGGCCAACACTAGGTGCTTCATTGCTTTGGTCTGATTATGCAATGGGCATCATTTTGCCTAAGTTAAAGTTTGTATTCCGAAAATAGTCTCGTGGTGTGATCGAGAGAAGACCAAATCATATTGCAGTGGATGTTCCTCCATCATGTGTGGTTCATTCTCATGGTTCCAGCTGTTGGTGAAACCACTTACGTTTGCAATAGGAATTGTAGACTTCACAAACAAATTTGTCTTTCGATGCATCTTGAATGTTGGCCAAGAGAAGCATCCATGTTAGTAGGAAGAACAGATGTTTTTCTAGATCTTTGCTTTTGGAGCTACATATTTGTATATGATATGTGAATCATTGAGATGCATTAACATGTTGATCTTATGTATGGGAATCGTACTAGCTAGTTTTAGTTGCGACAAAAGATCCGAAGTGGCTGATCTTTGCTTTTGGAGCTACATATTTGTATATGATCTGTGAATCATTGAGATGCATTAACAGTTACTTATTTCTATTCGCCGGTGTTTACAAGTTCTTGATTGATCACTAGCTAGCCCACAAATGCGCTCTGGCAGTTTTATTTATGACGAAGATGCGAAGTGGCAGTTTTTGAATAAAATGCCTACCTCTCAAGAAACCGACAAGGTATACTATCGATCCTACACGGATAAAAATGCCTACCTCTGAAGAAACTGACAAGCTACACTATTGATCCTACACGGATAAATAGCGGATCACGCACGTACTACCTCCTTTCCGGTTTGCAGGGCTCAATTCAACAAACGACCTACTCGATCCTACATGAATAAATAGCGGATCACGCACGTACTAGTACCTCCTTTCCGGTTTGCAGGGCTTAATTCAAGCCTCTCACCAACCAAGGTACTCCTTCCATCCGGGTTTATTAATCTCGTGAGAAAAGCAGCAAGACCAAGGCATGGCAATAATTAATGGCATGCAAAAGTTTAAGCCTAATTAATTCCAGCGATTTAAGTGGCTGCATGCGTGCCCTCGGCTGCAACTCATTGCATGCTGCTTCGCGTACTGCCTGCGAGCGATTCTGAGTGCCTGCATACAGCCAGCCGTAATTAAGGTAGCTAACTGATGCGAAAAAAGATACACTTTAATTATTGCGGGCTTCTTAAATCCGTAGAATCATTATTGACAAGGAGGGAGATGATTCGAGTGCACTCGTTTGATCGCCATGCCAGCGTGCGACCCAGATGGGACGGGACGACACAGTCATAATTTTAGTTTCTCCAGTTTTCCACGGCAAGCTGGCGCGCTAAGCCATTATGCATTGAATTCTGATGACCGTCGCGCTACCTTCCCCCTATAAGTACTGTTTCCCGGCCTTCTCCGGTGCCACCGTGACCCAACTCGACATATCCTCATAAGCCCCCACCGGCCCGACGTCGCTCGCCACGTCCGCCATGCCCCCGCCCATCCGCGGTAGGCGACGCCGGAGGCGGTCACCGCCGGAACTAGTGCTCGGTTTTTCACCGGAAGGCAGACGGAGGGAGGAGGCATTCTATCTGTCTTTAGATGGCAATGCAGAGATCGAGGAGTTGTTGGAGCGCGAGCGCATGGCGGTGGAGCAGGAGTTGTTGGAGCGCGACCGCCTGGCGGAGGAGCAGGGTATCGCTGATTTGCGCCGCCAGCGGGACATGGAGCAGCAGCACACCGACGTTCTGAGTCGCGAGCAGAGCGCCCGCAACTGGGACGACTATGTGGAGGCCGGCGCCCGGCAAATAGCCCTGGAGGCTGTCGGGCACGCACGCTTTCGTGATGCCGATTTTTACTACCAGCTCGTCAAGTGGGTTTCCCGCTTGGAAGCCCAAGCTTCGGTGGACCACACCGGCATGGAAAGGGCCAACGCGCGTGAGCAACGCGCCCTATTGCACCTCTTGCAAGTCCGAGGCGAGGCGCAAGACGCCGGTGCCGGCGTTTAGCGTGTACCATAGATGGCCTGTCTAGACAACCTTTTAAATGGGTTGTATTTGTCCTCCACGGGTTTAGAGGCTGACTTGTGGGCCTAGCAAGTTGACGCGTACACAATCAGGAGATGATTGTACGTGGAGAGGATGACAGCAGGGACCCGCCAAGGTCATGGCAGTATGCAAGCAAGTGCCTCCTTATTTCAAGCCAATAAAAAAATGGCTCCTCCTAGTGGATTTCTGACATCTGGGTCCCATGCCATTGTCAACGTAGTCAATAAAAGAGAGAATTGCACAACGAGCGGCTGACACCAGGGACCCAGCAGCTCGCCCAGTTATTTTTGTTTTGGGTTAATTTGATAAATGCCACTCCAAATCTGGTGTATCCGAGAAATGCCACTGCAATTTCCAAACTTTGAAAAATGCCATTTCATGCATTTCTAGTCGCATATTTCGAAGTCTGGAGTGGCATTTTTCAAAGTTTGCAAACTGCAGTGGTGTTTTTCAAAGTTTGCAAAAATTGTAGTGGCATTTTTCAAAGTTTGGAAATTGAAGTGGCATTTTTATGAATCGCCATAATTGGAGTGGCATTTATCAAATTTGTTTTTGGGACGGAAGTAGGGTGTCAACTGAGCTGTGCAGGACACTCTGGCCTGTCTAGACAGCCTTTTCTTTTATGTTTACCACAAACCAGCCCAGTATTTTTTTCTTTCTGAAAATGACTAGCCCAGTTTTTTGTGATTTGTCAAGTAAGTCGCTTTATCAGTCCTGTTGGGCTGCAAATCTTTCAAGACGAGGAGAGCTTCATTCGGGCTGGCCGAGAAAATGGCCTATGAGTAATGAGAAATGGGCTGTACATTTTTAAAACACATCAAACCGGTAATTAGTTTCAAATATCTTTTTTTCATTTCAACATTTTAAATTGCATTGATTTTTATGCATGGACAATTTATTGGATTTTATATTGATATACATTTATTTTTTAAATCAGTCTGAATGTGACTCGAAATTTCGGGATTAAAAACAGTTCAGACCGCACCGACATATGCAAAATTTCGTATAATTTTTTAACAGTGGCCACAATATGGGCTGTAATGCTAACGAAAAGAATATGGGCTCCAAAAAAAACCCGTAAGAATTAGCAAGTGGGCTGTAAATTATTTGAAATAATGGCAGATGTGTTGTATGCTGTTTTCCACATATTTGAAGCTTTCTACAGATGGCATGTATACTGTTGGATGTCCATCCAACGGCTGTCGTGCTTCTTCAATCTCTGCTCTTCCTGCTCCAGCCGCTCAAAAAAGCACCGGCGGGACTGCCTGCTCCCTCCTCCTCGTGGCCGGCTGTGCTGCAGCAGCCTCACCGCCCCACCGCACTCCCATCGCTAGCCTAGCCATCCTCTACTCACCCACAGTCCCACACTGCTGTTATTCTCCGCGACGCAGCAGATTTAACCAAGAACGCCAGACAACAGATTCCCCTCCGCGGGAAACAACTGCCGAGTCTTCCCTGCCTCCGTGTCGTTCCCTTCCTAGGCCTCGCCGTCGTCCATCGCCCTGGTGCTCTCCGCGTGGCATGGTCAACGTGGTCAACGACCGACATGCATCTGAAGTGGACTGTACGTGGAGAGGCTGACAGCTGGGTCCACGGCTGCACGCAAGGAAATGCCTCCTTATTACGCGCAAAATAATGATTCCTCCACCTGACATCTGGGACCCACCGGAAGGGCCTCTGTATTTCGTGAAAAAACATTACCGCCGCTGACAGCTCGGACCCACCAGCTATATCTTCGCACGCAAGGAAGTGCCTCCTTATTACGCACAAAAAGTGAATACTCCCCCTGCTAGTTGGGACCCAGTATAGTGGGCCTACTAAGTTGACGGGGGCGAAGGGCTTTGTCAACTTAGTCAATATGCACGATTCTAGCTCGACTGACCGTACGATGTCCATCCAACGGCCTTAGTGCTTCTTCAACCTCTGGTGTTCTTGCTCCAGCCGCCCAAAGCAGCGCCGGTCGTGCCGCCTGCTCCTGCCTCCCGTGGCCAGCTGTTCTGGCGCGGAGGCCTCACCACCCCCATACTACTCCCACCGCTGGCCAGGCCATCCCTCCACTCCACTCACCCACACTCCCTGTTATTCTGCGGCGACGACAGCGCAGCTGAACCAGTGAACCCTCGTACTCCTCTCCGCGTGGGCATCCACTGCCGCGTCTTCCCCGGCTCCGCGTCGTCCCCTTCCTAGGCCTCTCTGTCGTCCACCGCTGTGGTGCTCTCGGCGCGGCGTGGTCAATGTGGTCAACGACTGAATTCCATCGAAAGAATACTGTACGTGGAGAGGCTGAGAACTGGGTCCACGGCAGCCGCAAGGAAGTGCCTCCTTATTACGCGGAAAATAATTATTCCTCCACCTGACAGCAGGGACCCACCGGACAGGCCACCAGTATATCACGAAAAAAACATTTGCCCCTGACTGCTGGGACCCACCCGACGGGCCACCGTATTTCATGAAAAAATGTTCCCCCTGTCGGCTCGGACTCCACCGGAAGTGCCTCCTTATTACGCACAAGAAATGAATACCCCCTGCTAGCTGGGACCCACCTTGGTGGGAGGCTGACTTGTGGGCCTACTAAGTTGACGGGGACGGAGGGCTTTGTCAACTTAGTCAATATAAACGATTCTAGCTCCAGTGACCGTACGATGTCCATCCAATGGCCGTAGTGCTTCTTCAACCTCTGGTCTTCTTGCTCCAGCCGCCCAAAGCAGCGCCGGTCGTGTCGCATGGTCCTGCCTCCCGTGGCCGGATGTGCAGCCGCGGAGGCCTCACCGCCCCCTACTATTCCCACCGCTGGCCAGGCCCTGCGGCAACGGCAGCCTCACACCACAGCCGAACCAGTGAACCCTCGTACTCCTCTCCGTGCGGGCTTCCCTGCCGCGTCTTGCCCGGCTCCCCGTCGTCCCCTTCCTAGGCCTCGCCGTCGTACACCGCCCTGGTGCTCTCGGCCAGGCATGGTCAACGTGGTCAAGGAACAACTTCCATCGGACATGGACTGTATGTGGAGAGGCTGACAGCTGGGTCCATGGCCGCAGCAAGGAAGTGCCTCCTTATTACGCGGAAAATAATTATTCCTCGACCTGACAGCGGGGACCCACCGGACGGGCCATCGTATTTCATGAAAAAAAACGTTTCCCCCTGACTGCTGGGACCCACCAGCTACATCTTCGCACGCAAGGAAGTGCCTGACAGTCGGGACCCACCTGGTCGAAGCGTACGTAGTGTTGTCATTCTGGTCGCGAACGTGTATGTACATATATACTGGTCGATGTAGAGGCGCGCACGTGTCGTAGTAGAGGCGCGCACGTAGCATGTACACGTACGTACAGCGGCCAGGGTGCAAGAAAGAAAATACGGCCACGTATGTGTACATACGGGCGGGGTCTCGAACGCCTACTCGCGCATACGTACGGCGAGGGCTCGTGTACATGGCTGGGTCGGAACGGAGAAACAGCGCCGTAGTCGTGTTCATGGGAAGGCAACCGGCTGGGTCGGAACAGAATGCATCGTCGTGCTCATCGGGAGGGTTTGGACGGAACAGCCGATGGAAACGAGGCCTAGCGTACCGCAGAACGGAGGAAACGGCCTTGTGTTCGACCGGCCATGTTCGAAACGGGATCCAGTTCATCGAGGGGTCCGCGCATCGCAAAAACGGAGGAAACGGACCTCCTACGGTCAAACGGGGTCCTGTTGATCGGGAGGTGTGGCGTCTCGCAAAACGGATTTAAACGGACCTCCTACGGTCGAAACGGGGGTCATGTTGATCGGGAGGGGTGTGGCGTACCGCAAAACGGACGAAATGGACCTCCTACGGTCGAAACGGGGGTCCTGTTCATCGGGAGGGGTGTGGCATACCGCAAAACGGGACTTCACGGGATATTGTTCATCTCCACCGTCGACCTCCTCTAGCCTCCACGGGCTCCTGTTCATCCAGCCTCCACCGCGCGCTACTCCACCGCCATCGCTCAACCACCCTCCACCGTCTCATGCTCATCCAGCCCTCCACACCACGGGTCCTGCTCAACCACCCTCCATGGGCACCCCTCCACCGTCTCGCTCATCCAGCCCTCCACCACACCACGGGATCCTGTTCATCCGAGGCAACGCCACCGCCATCGCTCATCCAACCCCCCGCAACGCCTTCGCTCATCCCGAGGCGGCATCGATCGGCTTGATTAGCAGCGAGAGCGGCGAATCGCCGATCGGGTTCAATTAACAGCCATCGATCGATCGCTCGGGTTCAGTAACACGTAGCCTGCAGTGCAATTGCTCGGGTTCAATTAGAGCCCAACGCCTCGCTCGGGTTCAGTTAGAGCCAACGCCTCGCACACACGCGTGTACGTGTACGAGAGAAACGCGTATCGCTCGGCCCCCGACCTCCCACCGTAACCGGGAACTCCCCGAAATTTTCCTCCCCCTCGCTTCTACCACGGTTTTTTCGTCATGGACGGCCCAAATAATGTCATGCAGCTGCGTCTCCGGCCCGCCCATGACGAAAAGCCCATTTTCTGTCATGATTTTTTGTCATAGAAGTAGGAGCCCACCACATCTATGATGATACCGGGTTTTGTCACAATTATCGTCATAGAAGTGTCATATGTATGACAGAAAAAATTTCGTTCGGCCCAAAATGTCACGGATGTGTTTTTTTTGTAGTGTATGCTTGTGGCCAAGATGCCAATATGAATTATGCTTATGGAGATGAACTTGCTATAGTTCCTTATGTTAAACATGATATTGTTGCTATTGCACCCACACATGATAGTCCTACTATCTTTTTGAATTCTCCAAACTACACTATATCGGAGAAGTTTGCTCTTATTAAGGATTATATTGATGGGTTGCGTTTTACTACTACACATGATGATTTTGATAGATATAATATGCATGTGCTTGCTTCTCCTACTTGCAATTATTATGAGAGAGGAACTACATCTCCGCCTCTTCATGTTTCCAATATGATAAAATTGCAAGAAACTGTTTATACTATGCATTGGCCTTTACTATGTGTGCATGAATTGTTCTTGTACGACATGCTGATGCATAGGAAGAGAGTTAGACTTCGTCATTACATGATATATGTTACTTTTTGCTCACTACTAAATTACAAATCATTGCTAATTAAAATTGGCTTTGATATACCTTGGGATCCGGGTGGATCCATTACTTGAGCACTATATGCCTAGCTTAATGGCTTTAAAGAAAGTGCTGCCAAGGAGACAACCCGAAAGTTTTAGAGAGTAATTTACTTCTGTTGTGTGCTTTTATAAAGTTTAAAAACAAAAATAATGTGCCAATATTTGCCTTTAGGATGTTTACATTGCTTGTTGGTTTCTGCGGTGCAAGACAGAAACTTTGTCTGTAGTGCGCAATTTTACATTTTCTAATGGAACGTCGAACGGTTCTGAAACTTTTTGCAATGTATTTCTATACAAATTTTTTATTTTTACTAATTTTGGCAGAATTTTTGGAGTAGCAGAAGTATTGTTAATGTTCAAATTACTACAGACTGTCCTGTTTAAGACAGGTTCTATTTTTGATGCATAGTTTGCTTGTTTTGATGAAACTATGGATTTCTATCAGTGGATTAAGCCATGGAAAAGTTATATTACAGTAGCTACAATGCAAAAACGAAATATGAATTGGTTTGCAACAGTACTTAGAGTAGTAATTTGCTTTATTATACTAACAGATCTTATCGAGCTTTCTGTTGAGTTTTGTGTGGATGAAGTGTTCGAAGATCGAGGAGGTCTCGATGTGAGGAGAAGAAGGAGAGGCAAGAGATCAAGCTTGGGGATTCCCAAGGCACCCCAAGTAAATATTCAAGGAGACTCAAGCATCTAAGCTTGGGGATGCCCCGGAAGGCATCCCATCTTTCTTCAACAAGTATCGGTATGTTTTCGGATTCGTTTCGTTCATGCGATATGTGCAAATCTTGGAGCGTCTTTTGCATTTAGTCTTCACTTTTCTTTTATGCACCATGATGGTATGAGATAGTCCATGGTTGATTTATAGAATGCTCTTTGCACTTCACTTATATCTTTTGAGTATGGCTTTATAGAATGGTTCATGGGCTTCACTTATATCATTTGAAGTTTGGATTGCCTGTTCCTCTTCACATACAAAACCGCCATTTGTAGATGCTCTTTTGCTTCACTTATATTTATTAGAGCGTGGGCATATCTTTTGCAGAAAGAATTAAACTCTCTTGCTTCACTTATATCTATTTAGAGAGTTGACAGGAACTGGTCATTCACATGGTTAGTCATTAAATCCTACATAAAACTTGTAGATCACTGAATATGATACGTTTGATTCCTTGCAATAGTTTTGCGATATAAAGATGGTGATACTAGAGTCATGCTAGTGGGCAGTTGTGGATTGTAGAATTACTTGTGTTGAAGTTTGTGATTCCCGTAGCATGCACGTATGGTGAACCGTTATGTAACGAAGTTGGAGCATGAGGTATTTATTGATTGTCTTCCTTATGAGTGGCGATCGGGGACGAGCGATGGTCTTTTCCTACCAGTCTATCCCCCTAGGAGCATGTGCATAGTACTTTGTTTCGATTACTAATAGATTTTTGCAATAAGTATGAGAGTTCTTTATGACTAATGTGGAGTCCATGGATTATGCGCACTCTCACCCTTCCATCATTGCTAGCCTCTTCGGTACCGTGCATTGCCCTTTCTCACCTCAAGAGTTGGTGCAAACTTTGCTGGTGCTTCCAAACCCTGTGATAAGATACGCTCTATCACACATAAGCCTCCTTAAATCTTCCTCAAAACAGCCACCATACCTACCTATCATGGCATTTCCATAGCCATTCTGAGATATATTGCCATGCAACTTCCATCATCATCATATACATGACTTGAGCATTTATTGTCATGTTGCTTTGCATGATCGTAAGATAGCTAGCATGATGTTTACATGGTTTGTCCCTTTTTGATGTCATTGCTACGCTAGATCGTTGCACATCCCGGCACGCCACCGGAGGCATTCATATAGAGTCATATCTTTGTTCTAGATATCGAGTTGTAATGTTGAGCTGTAAGTAATTAAAAGTGTGATGATCATCATTATTAGAACATTGTCCCATGTGAGGTTATCAAAATAAAAGTGGCCAAAGAAGCCCCCAAAAAAGGAGAGGCCAAAGAAGCCTAAAAAAGGGAGAAAAATATAAAAAAAATGAGAGAAAAGAGAGAAGGGACAATGTTACTATCCTTTTACCACACTTGTGCTTCAGAGTAGCACCATGTTCTTCATATAGAGAGTCTCTTGAGTTATCACTTTCATATACTAGTGGGAATTTTCATTATAGAACTTGGCTTGTATATTCCAACGATGGGCTTCCTCAAACGCCCTAGGTCTTCATGAGCAAGCAAGTTGGATGCACACCCACTTAGTTTCAGTTTGAGCTTTCATACGCTTATAGCTCTAGTGCATCCGTTGCATGGAAATCCCTACTCCTCGCATTGACATCAATTTATGGGCATCTCCATAGCCCATTGATTAGCCGCGTCGATGTGAGACTTTCTTCCTTTTTTGTCTTCTCCGAACAACCTCCGTCATCATATTCTATTCCACCTGTAGTGCTATGTCCATGGCTCACTCTCTTGTATTGCGTGAAAGTTGAAAAGGTTTGAGAACGTCAAAAGTATGAAACAATTGCTTGGCTTGTCATCGGGGTTGTGCATGATTTGAAAATTTTGTGTGGTGAAGATGGAGCATAGCTGACTATATGTTTTGTAGGATAACTTTCTTTGGCCATGTTATTTTGAAAAGACATGATTGCTTTATTAGTATGCTTGAAGGATTGTTGTCTTAATGTCAAATGATAGACTATTGCTTTGAATCACTCGTTTCTTAATATTCATGCCATGATTAGATTATGTGATCAAGATTATGCTAGGTATCATTCCACATCAAAATTATCTTTTTATCATTTACCTACTCGAGGACGAGCAGGAATTAAGCTTAGATTACGATACGTCTCCGTCGTATCTATAATTTTTTATTGTTCCATGCCAATATTCTACAACTTTCATATACTTTTTGGCAACTTTTTATACTATTTTTGGGACTAACATATTTATCCAGTGCCCACTGCCAGTTCCTGTTTGTTGCATGTTTTTTGTTTCGCGGAAAAGCCATATCAAACGGAGTCCAAACGGGATAAAAACTGACACAGATTTTTTTGGAACATATGTGATTTTTGGGAAGAAGAATCAATGCGAGACGATGCCCGAGGGGGCCACGAGGCAGTGGGGCACTGATACGTCTCCAACGTATCTATAATTTTTTATTGCTCCACGCTACTTTATCTATTGTTTTGGACTATAATGGGATTTATTTTCCACTTTTATATTACTTTTGGGACTAACCTATTAACCGGAGGCCCAGCCCAGAATTGCTGTTTTTTGCCTTTTTTAGTGGTTCGAAGAAACAGAATATCAAACGGAGTCCAAACGGAATGAAACCTTCGGAAACATGATTTTCTCACCGAACGTGATCCAGGAGACTTGGACCCTATGCCAAGGAACATCGGAGGCGGTCACGAGGTGGGGCGCCCTAGGGCGCGCCTCGCCTCGTGGGCCCCCGATGCTCCACCGACGTACTCCTTCCTCCTATATATACCTCACGCACTTCAAACGATTAGAACAGGGCCAAAACCTAATTCCACCGCCGCAACTTCCTCAGATCCACGAGATCCCATCTTGGGGCCTGTTCCGGAGCTCCGCCGTAGGGGGCATCCACCACGGAGGGCTTCTACATCAACATCGTAGCCTCTCCGATGAAGTGTGAGTAGTTTACTTCAGACCTCCGGGTCCATAGCTAGTAGCTAGATGGCTTCTTCTCTCTTTTTGGATCTCAATACAATGTTCTCCCCCTCTCTCGTTGTCGGTGTACTAGAGTAGGGGTACCCTAGTATCCCGAACTTGTGCACGGGCAGTTGCAGCACCCCGCGGAAAGGCTTGCCAGGTGACCGCCAAGGCCCCGGCAAGAGGGGCTTGCCGGGAAGGTCCTCCGTGGTTCATTTGGATCCATTCAAGAACAAAGTATTCAAGCCAAGGAGACAAGGCCCCGGCAAGAGGAGCTTGCCGGGAAGGCCAACCAAGGCATCTCAAGGAACTTGCCGCGACGCGCCACACGTCCTGGCAAGGCCCGGTGGGCGACAAGCTTCCGGACGCGACAAGACAACGATCATGCAAGGCGCTTGCCGCGTAAACTACTAATCTGACCTGCGCTCCAAAGACATCCACCAACGTGTCGCCTCAGGACCTTTCCAAGCGCAGCGTGGCAAGAGGTCTGTGCGGCCAGCGGAGCGCGGTGACAAGCGACGCTGACAAAATTGCCATCGTGGCAAGCGGTGGCGCCCCCGACGGTCCCTGTTTGCACTGTTTGGGCGACGTAGACGGGCATTTAATGCCTTTGTCCCCTGCCGTCAGGGTTAGGTATGATACACTGTACAAGTAGTTGTACCAACCGCAACTCATTTTCCATCTTTACCCTTGTCTACGTTGCCACCTGTCGGAGACCCCTTTAGCGTATAAAAGGAGGCCCATGCGCAACGTAGAAGGGGTTCGAAAACACTCACGCTCGGTCTCGTTAGCAGCTAGCGTGTACTGTAGCATTCGATGCTCCCGAGCAAGAACTCAATACACTCAGACATGCAACAGTAGGAGTGTTATCTCTCCGGAGAGCTCCGAAGCTGGGTAAACTGCTCGCGTGCTTCGCCTCGATCTGCTCTTCGTGCAATCTCCGTCCCCCGCCGAACCGAAAGGGGCTCGGTCCGCCGGTCCCATAGGTGTTCGTGGATCAGCTTCCCCGACACTCGTGGAGATCTATTTGATGTAATCTTTTTTTTTGCGGTGTGTTTGTTGAGACTGATGTATTGTGGGTTTAGGATCCCGCTTATCTATGAATAATATTTGAATCTTCTCTGAATTCTTTTATGTATGATTGAGTTATCTTTGCAAGTCTCTTCGAATTATCTGTTTGGTTTGGCCAACTAGATTGGTAGTTCTTGCAACGGGAGAAGTGCATGGCTTTGGGTTCAATCTTGCGGTGTCCTTACCGAGTGACAGAAAGGGTTGCAAGGCACATATTGTATTGTTGCCATCGAGGATAACAAGATGGGGTATTTATCATATTGCATGAATTTATTCCTCTACATCATGTCATCTTGCTTAAGGCGTTACTCTGTTTTCATTAACTTAATACTCTAGATGCATGTTGGATAGCGGTCGATGAGTGGAGTAATAGTAGTAGATGCAGAATCGTTTCGATCTACTTGTCTCGAACATGATGCCTATATACATGATCATACCTAGATATACTCATAACTATGCTCAATTTTGTCAATTGCTCAACAGTAATTTGTTCACCCACCGTAGAATACTTATGCTCTTGAGAGAAGCCTCTAGTGAAACCTATGGCCCCCGGGTCAATTCTCATCATATCAATCTCCATCACTTTCATACTTGCCTTGTTTTTACTTTGCCTTTACTTTTTACTTTGCATCTCTATACCAAACATACCAAAAATATTATCTCTATCAGATCTCACTCTCGTAAGTGACCGTGAAGGGATTGACAACCCCTAATCGCGTTGGTTGCGAGTAGCTATCGTTTTGTGCAGGTACGAGGGACTTGTGCGTGGCCTCCTACTGGATTGATACCTTGGTTCTCAAAACTGAGGGAAATACTTACGCTCATGTGATGCATCATCTTCTCCTCTTCGGGAAAACCAACGCAAGCTCAAGAAGTAGCAAGAAGGATTTCGGCGCCGCTGTCGGGAGTCTACATAAAGTCAACATACCAAGTACCCATCACAATCCCTATCTCTCGCATTACATTATTTGCCATTTGCCTCTCGTTTTCCTCTCCCCACTTCACCCTTGCCGCTTTATTCGCCTCTCTTTCCCAATCTCCTCCTCTTTTCCCTTTGCCTTTTCCTCGTCCGTTTGTTTGCTCGTGTGTTAGTTTGTTTGCTTGCCGTCATGACTAGTCTCATATCTTATCCGTTATCCCCCGAGAATGAAGTTCTAAATTTTAAGAAAAGGGAGGGAGAAAATCTAAAAGATGCTTGGTATAGAATTTGCAATGCTCAAAATAGATCTACCAGGAAGCAATCTACTTCAGTTCTTCTTCGTAATTTTTACGTAGGTGCTAATCCTTGGTATAGATATATCCTTGATACCATTACGGAGGAATTTCTTGGGTAGCCATACTTTTGATTCTTATAATGCTTTAATAGATTTATTTGGCTCACCTCCTCTTTTGGTTAATGGAACTATGTTAACTTTGGAGCATGTTATGCAAAGGCTTGAAATTATTGAAAACAAAGTTGCTACCATTGAATCCATTGAAAATCTAGATAAAAAGATCCATAATCAAATTACTCAATATGGATCTAAGGTAGGAATGACTTTGAAAAATATTAAGGAGAAGGAACCTATGGTTAATGAGGAAATAAATCTAGATTCCACTCGAATCGATAAACTTGAGGGTATCATTACCAACTTGGGAACCGCTTTTTCTTCCGTAAAAAATACTCCTAGTCCTCCCACTAAAATTGCCAAGCTTATGTATGTTCCTAAAAATAAGGGTGAATAATCTAGTAAGGAAACTGCGGATCTTAAATCTATAAGTATTCATCCCGATCTTTTTACTATCATTAAAGAACCATTTGCTACAAATGAATTTTTCGATCTTATGCCTAAAATTTTGATAATTACTAGAAAGAAAGAAATCTTTAAGAAAGATAGATGCCTCATTGAAGAATTGCCTACCAAAGATGGCAATACCTAGATATATCCTTGCTTTTATGCCTAGCTAGGGGCGTTAAACGATAGCGCTTGTTGGGAGGCAACCTAATTTTATTTTTAGTTTTTTGTTTTTGCTTATGTTTAGGAATAAATAATCCATCTAACCTCTGTTCAGATGTGGTTTTATCTTTTAATTAGTGTTTGTGCCAAGTTAAACCTATTGGATCTTCTTGGATAATAGTTATTTGATCTTGCTGTAATTTCCAGAAACTTTGCGCTCAGTGCCCGAATTGTTAAAAATCACCAGAATGTGATAAAATACTGATTCCAATTGATTCTGATCAATAAACAAATTTTATAGGTCGTCAAATTTTGGTAGAATTTTTTAAGTTCCAGAAGTTTGCGTTAGTTACAGATTACTACAGACTGTTCTGTTTTTGACAGATTCTGTTTTGCGTGTGTTGTTTGCTTATTTTGATGAATCTATGGCTAGTAAAATAGTTTATGATCCATAGAGAAGTTGGAATACAGTAGGTTTAACACCAATATAAATAAAGAATGAGTTCATTACAGTACCTTAAAGTAGTCTTTTGTTTTCTTTCTCTAACGGAGCTCACAAGATTTCTATTGAGTTTTGTGTTGTGAAGTTTTCAAGTTTTGGGTGAATTCTTTTGATTGATTATGGAAAAAGGAGTGGCAAGAGCCTAAGCTTCGGGATTCCCATGGCACCTCCAAGATAATCCAAGGACACCAAAAAGTCAAAGCTTGGGGATGCCCCGGAAGGCATCCCCTCTTTCGTCCACTTCCATCGGTAATTTACTTGGAGCTATATTTTTATTCACCACATGATATGTGTTTTGCTTGGAGTGTCTTGTATTATTTGCGTCTTTGCTTGTTAGTTTACCACAATCATCCTTGCTGTACACACATTTTTAGAGAGCCATACATAAATTGGAATTTGGTAGAATACTCTATGTGCTTCACTTATATCTTTTGAGCTTGATAGTTTTTCTCATAGTGCTTCACTTATATCTTTTGAGCGTGATAATTTTTTCTCTAGTGCTTCACTTAGATCTTTTAGAGCATGGTGGTGGATTTGTTTTAAAGAAACTTGATCTCTCATGCTTCAGTTAGATTATTTTGAGAGTCATTAATAGCATGGTAATTTGCTTAATGTTAATATACTTGGTACTCAAGATATGTGAAACTTTCTTTTGAGTGCGTTGAATACTAAGATAAGTTTAATGCTTGATAATTGTTTTGAGACATGAAGATGGTGAAATTAGAGTCATGCTAGTTGAGTAGTTGTGAATTTAAAGAATACTTGTGTTGAAGTTTGTGATTCCCGTAGCATGCACGTATGGTGAAACGTTATGTGATGAACTCGGAGCATGATTTATTTATTGATTGTCTTCCTTATGAGTGGCGGTCGGGGACGAGCGATGGTCTTTTCCTACCAATCTATCCCCCTAGGAGCATGCGCGTAATACTTTTCTTTGATAACTTCTAGATTTTTGCAATAACTATATGAGTTCTTTATGACTAATGTTGAGTCCATGGATTATACACACTTTTTCCCATCCTTCCACCATTGCTAGCCTCTCTAATACCGCGCACCTTTCGCCGGTATCATACACCCACCATATACCTTCCTCAAAACAGCCACCATACCTACCTATCATGGCATTTCCATAGCCATTCCGAGATATATTGCCATGCAACTTTCCACCGTTCCGTTAATTATGACACGCTCCATCATTGTCATATTGCTAGCATGATCATGTAGTTGACATCGTATTTGTGGCAAAGCCACCATTCATAATTCTTTCATACATGTCAATCATGTTTCATTGCATATCCTGGTACACCGCCGGAGGCATTCATATAGAGTCATATTTTGTTCTAAGTATCGAGTTGTAAGAAAAATAAAAGTGTGATGATCATCATTATTAGAGCATTTTCCCAAGTGAGGAAAGGATGATGGAGACTATGATTCCCCCACAATTCGGGATGAGTCTCCGGACGAAAAATAAAAATAAAATAAAAAAGAGGCCATAAGAAAAGGAGAAAAGGCCCAAATAAAAAAAAGAGAGAAAAAGAGAGAAGGGACAATGTTACTATCCTTTTACCACACTTGTGCTTCAAAGTAGCACCATGATCTTCATGACAGAGAGTCTCTCATTTTGTCACTTTCATATACTAGTGGGAATTTTTCATTATAGTACTTGGCTTGTATATTCCAATGATGGGCTTCCTCAAATGCCCTAGGTCTGCGTGAGCAAGCGAGTTGGATGCACACCCACTTAGTTTCTTTTGTTCAGCTTTCATATACTTATAGCTCTAAGTGCATGCGTTGCATGGCAATCCCTACTCACTCACATTGATATCTATTGATGGGCATCTCCATAGCCCGTTGATACGCCTAGTTGATGTGAGACTATCTTCCCTTTTTTTTGTCTTCTCCACGACCACCATTCTATTCCACCTATAGTGCTATATCCGTGGCTCACGCTCATGTATTGCGTGAAGATTGAAAAAGTTTTTAAAATGTTAAAGTATGAAACAATTGCTTGGCTTGTCATTGGGGTTGTGCATGATTTAAATACTTTGTGTGGGGAAGATGGAGCATAGCCAGACTATATGATTTTGTAGAGATAACTTTCTTTGGCCATGTTATTTTGAGAAGACATAATTACTTAGTTAGTATGCTTGAAGTATTATTATTTTTATGTCAATATGAACTTTTGTCTTGAATCTTTTGGATCTGAATATTCATACCATGATTAAGAAGATTTACATTGAAATTATTCCAAAGTATCACTCCACATCAAAAATTCTCTTTTTATCATTTACCTACTCAAGGACGAGCAGGAATTAAGCTTGGGGATGCCTGATACGTCTCCAACATATCTATAATTTTTGATTGCTCCATGCTACTTTATCTATTGTTTTGGACTATAATGGGCTTTATTTTCCACTTTTATATTACTTTTGGGACTAACCTATTAAGCGGAGGCCCAGCCCAGAATTGCTGTTTTTTGCCTTTTTCAGTGTTTCGAAGAAACACAATATCAAATGGAGTCCAAACGGAATGAAACCTTCGGAAACGTGATTTTCTCAACGAACGTGATCCAGGAGACTTGGACCCTACGCCAAGGAACATCAGAGGCGGTCACGAGGGTGGGGCGCCCCAGGCGCGCCCGCCTCGTGGGCCCCGATGCTCCACCGACGTACTCCTTCCTCCTATATATACCTCACGCCCCCAAACGATCAGAACAGCAGCCAAAAACCTAATTCCACCGCCGCAACTTCCTGTATCCACGAGATCCCATCTTGGGGCCTGTTCCGGAGCTCCGCCGGAGGGGGCATCCACCACGGAGGGCTTATCCGATGAAGTGGGAGTAGTTTACTTCAGACCTTCGGGTCCATAGCTAGTAGCTAGATGGCTTCTTCTCTCTTTTTGGATCTCAATACAATGTTCTTCCCCTCTCTCGTGAAGATCTATTCGAAGTAATCTTCTTTTTGCGGTGTGTTTGTTGAGATCGATGAATTGTGGGTTTTATGATCCTGCTTATCTATGAATAATATTTGAATCTTCTCTGAATTCTTTTATGTATGATTGAGTTATCTTTGCAAGTCTCTTCGAATTATCCGTTTGGTTTGGCCAACTAGATTGGTAGTTCTTGCAACGGGAGAAGTGCATGGCTTTGGGTTGAATCTTGCGGTGTCCTTACCAAAGGATGTAAAGGGTTGCAAGGCACGTATTGTATTGTTGCCATCGAGGATAACAAGATGGGGTATTTATCATATTGCATGAATTTATTCCTCTACATCATGTCATCTTGCTTAGGGCGTTACTCTATTTTCATTAACTTAATACTCTGGATGCATGCTGGATAGCGGTCGATGCGTGGAGTGATAGTAGTAGATGCAGAATCGTTTTGATCTACTTGTCTCGGACGTGATGCCTATATACATGATCATACCTAGATATACTCATAACTATGATCAATTCTATGAATTGCTCAACAGTAATTTGTTCACCCACCGTAGAATACTTATGCTCTTGAGAGAAGCCTCTAGTGAAACCTATGGCCCCCGGGTCTATTCTCATCATATCAATCTCCATCACTTTCATACTTGCCTTGTTTTTACTTTGCCTTTACTTTTTTACTTTGCATCTCTATACCAAAAATACCAAAAATATTATCTCTATCAGATCTCACTCTCGTAAGTGACCGTGAAGGGATTGGCAACCCCTAATCGCGTTGGTTGCGAGTAGCTATCGTTTTGTGCAGGTAAAAGGGACTTGTGCATGGCCTCCTACTGGATTGATACCTTGGTTCTCAAAAACCAAGGGAAATACTTACGCTACTGTGCTGCATCATCCTCTCCTCTTCGGGGAAAACCAACGCAAGCTCAAGACGTAGCAGGCACGCCCCTGACCCTCGTGGCCACCCCGTAAGGAGGTTGGTGCCCTTCTTTCGCCCCAAGAAAGCCAATATCCGGATAGAAATCGTGTCCAAATTTTAACCCAATCGGAGTTACGGATCTCCGGGAATATAAGAAATGGTGAAAGGCCAGAATCAGGGAGCGCAGAAACAGAGAGAGACAGAGAGACAGATCCAATCTCGTAGGGGCTCTCGACCCTCCCATACCATGGAGCCCATGGACCAGAGGGGAAACCCTTCTCCCATCTAGGGAGAAGGTCAAGGAATAATAAGAAGAAGGGGGTCTCTCTCCCCCTCTCTTCCGGTGGCGCCGGAACGCCGACGGAGCCATCATCGTCACCGCAATCTACACCAACACCTCCGTCATCTTTACCAACATCTCCTTCACCTTCCCCCATCTATCTATAGTGGTCCACTCTCCCGCAACCCTTTGTAACCTCTACTTGAACATGGTGCTTTATGCTTCATATTATTAACCAATGATGTGTTGCCATCCTATGATGTCTGAGTAGATTTTCATTGTCCTATCGGTAATTGGTGAATTGCTATGATTGATTTAATTTGCTTTTGGTTATGTTGCTGTCCTTTGGTGCCCATCATATGAGCGCACGCGTGGATCACACCATAGGTTAGTTGTATGTTGATAGGACTATGTACTGGAGGGCAAGAGTGACAGAAGCTTCAACCTAGCATAGAAATTGATGCATACGGGATTGAAGGGGGCCATTATATCTTAATGCTATGGTTGGGTTTTACCTTAATGAATGTTAGTAGTTGCAGATGCTTGCTAATAGTTCCAATCATAAGTGCATATAATTCCAAGTCAGGGATGATATGTAGCAGTGGCCTCTCCCACATAAAACTTGCTATCGGTCTAGTAAAGTAGTCAATTGCTTAGGGACAATTTCCCAACTCCTACAACCACCTTTCCACACTCGCTATACTAAATTTATTGCTTCTTTACCTAAACAGCCCCTACTTTTATTTACGTGCTTTTTATATTCTTACAAACCTATCTCACAACACCGACAAAGTACTTCTAGTTTCATACTTGTTCTAGGTAAAGCGAACGTCAAGCATGCGTAGAGTTGTATCGGTGGTCGATAGAACTTGAGGGAATATTTGTTCTACCTTTAGCTCCTCGTTGGGTTCGACACTGTTACTTATCGAAAGAGGCTACAATTGATCCCCTATACTTGTGGGTTATCACTCATCGCCGCCAACTTGTTGGAACTTTCGAGGAGCGAGACACGAAAGGTTTCCAGCATCGCTCCATCGGCGTCTGCCGCCACGGGCATTGACAGACCCCGCATTGCCGCCTGCAGCGGGTCCTGGCCGGCCCCGTTAGAGGCTCCATCGTGGCTAGTGACCAGCACCTCTGTGATGGTGCTGGCGCTGGCGTTGCTGACCGCGGGAGGGAGCGGGTCGTCGATGATCACCACATTGCCAGGGAAGGCATCAGTGAACGCCGCGTCGGAGTCAATGAGCATCTCAACGGGCGGGTCGGTGGAGCCAACGGACTCCAGGTCAGAGGCGGGCTCGATGGCAAAGCAGAGCTTGCCGAGGAGGTCGATGAGGCAGCTCTCGGAGCTGGCCGCTCCCGCGACGGGTGCGGGCTTGTCGAAGAGGCGGATCCCACCGATGAGATCGGCAAGGCAGCTTGCGGCGCAAGCGGATTCCACACCGCGAAGTGCGTCGACACAAACTTCATCTGGCGTGCTGGGCTGGCTGCGCTCGCCAGGAAGGAAGAGTGTTCCCGTCCAGAACATGTTTCCGGCTGATAGTGCACTTTGCCCCACGGTGGGCGCCAAATGTCGGGGATATCTAGCGACATATGCCAGGGGTGGCTTATCATGGATGGGGACAGGAGTACGTCGTCGGGTCCTAGAAGCAGGAGTGAGCGAGATCTCGAACTCCTACGAGTCTTACCCAGGTTCAGGGCTCTCCACGGAGATAACACCCCTAGTCCTGCTCTGCGGGGTCTCCGCATGATGACTATCGTCAATAGAGTAGCTACAAGAGTGCTCCTTGAGCTATTTCGGCTAGAGGAGGAAGAAGGGCAAGGCTAGCTCTATCTCCTCTCTCTATGTGGGTGTAAGTTGGCTAGGGTTCTGAACCCTTTGCATGGGAGAACCTGGGGGGTTCATATAGGCCTACCCCTAGGGGTACAATGGTAATCCGGCCGGGGTAGGACTCGGCCGTCAGTGTCCCTGGGCGCCAGCTTCTCCGCCGGCTACTGGGGCCCACCGCTTGGTAGGTCCCGTCGGCTGCCGTGAACTCGACCGACAGGTAGGGCCCGCCGTCTGTGGGCCATGTTGATTGCTTTATACTGTAGCCTCGCCCTTGATGACGGAGGCTTTGTCGGGAGGCGCATGGCTACTGTCCCACCACCTCGCGGGTGCTCACTGTAGCCACACTCCATCTCATCAGATTAATGGTGCACAGACTTCGAGGGAAGGGAGGTCCATCTGCTAGGAGTTGGCCCTCCCTCGACGCCGCCTGCTCGGGGTTAGCCGTCTTCTAGTGGCTCACGGACATGTAGGGCCCGCCGTCTGCGTGCCGTAGCGACCGCCCATCGTGGGAGCATGGCTCCTGCTGATGTAGGTGATGTCACGGGCTGCGTGGCAACTGTGCCACGCCGTGTGAGGGGTGTCCGCTTGGCACACCCGCACCGTGGCCACGTTTGCCCTGGATTCTGGGGTGGCAGGTCGTACTGTAGCCACGCCCCGTCTCGTCATAGTAAATGGGTGCAAACTTTGAGGGGCGCAGGGGAGTATTAAATATCATAATGGATCTGAACATATAATATTCCACCAAATAAACCATATAGTAATCAACTACAAGACGTAATCAACACTACTAGTCATCCACAAGCACCAATCTATAGTTTCGGTAACAAGATTGAACACAAGAGATGAACTAGGGTTTTAGATGAGATGGTGTTGTTGAAGATGTTGATGGAGATGGCCCTCCCCAAGATGGGAGAGTTGTTGGTGATGATGATGACGATGATTTCCCCCTCCAGGAGGGAAGTTCCCCCGGCGGAATCGCTCCGCCGGAGGGCAAAAGTGCTCTTGCCCAAGTTCCGCCTCGAGACGGCGGCGCTCCGTCGCAAAAGTCCTCTCCTTTTTTTTTCTAGGTCAAAATGACTTATATACCAGAAGATGGGCACCGGAGGTGGGCCGAGGAGGGCACAACCCACCAGGGCGCGCCTGGGCTCCGTGGCGCGCCCAGGTGGGTTGTGCCCACCTAGTGGGCCCCCTCTGGTAGTTATTTGCTCCAATAATTCTTAAATATTCCATAAAAAATCCTCGTGAAGTTTCAGCTTGTTTGGAGTTGTGCAGAATAGGTGGTCTGGCGTAGCTTTTCTAGATCCAGATTTCCAGCTGCCGGAATTCTCCCTCTTGGTGTGTAGCTTCCAAATTATGAGATAAAAGGCATTAGAATTACTCCAAAAAGCATTATTATGGATGAAAACATTATAGATAACGATAAGAAAACATGATGCAAAATGGATGTATCATCTCCCCCAAGCTTAGACCTCGCTTGTCCTCAAGCGAAAACCGAAATCGAAAAACATGTCCACATGTTTTGAGAGAGAGGTGTCGATAAAAATAAAATACGGACATAGAAGCATCATGTTGATTATTATAACAGCAACAAATTTAAACATAAGACTTTTATCATACACTTCTCATGAATAAGTAATAGTTCATCAAACAATCGAAGTATAAAGCAAAAACTCTATTAGAAACCAACAAATTATGTTCTCGGTCCACTTTGGAACTACAATTCATCATTTTTTCAGGAAGGGTCACGTGTCAGAGCCTTTAGGCTTGTCCACATACTCAACCATCATATAGTGTTCCATGATTTCTAACACTCACCACGTACACATGAGCAAAATGTTTCAACCAGACATATAGAAAGATAGGGGATTATAGTTTCGCCTCCCAACATATTCACCTCATGGGTGATGTCAACAATAATAACTCATGCTATCTATATTCAACTGGACATATGTGCCTAGATCTTTCATCACCACATGATGCTTGCCAAAGGAGAAAAATAAAAAGGAATAGAAGGAAAACTTTGACTCTTTGCATAAAAGTAAATACATGAAAGTAAAGGATAGGCTCTTCGCAGAGGGAAGCAGAGGTTTCCATGCGCTTATTTGTTTGTATGCTCAATCCCTTAGTGCAAAAGAACGTCACGTTGTATTGCCCCTTAAGATGACAACCTTTATTATGCAGTCTGTCGCTTTTATTCTTTGTCATCCAAGTTTGTACAACGCTCAATTTTCTCTTACACTAAATGATCTCACACTTTTAGAAGCAACTTTTATTGCCTTTTTGCACTGATGACAACTTACTTGAGGGATCTTGCTCAATCCCTAGGTAGGTATGGTTGACACTTGAAAATAAGATTAGGGTTTAAGGGTTTTTGATGCACAGGTAGTATCTCTACTTAGTGCGGAATTTTTGGCTAGCAAAGATGAGGGCAAGCACCACATGTTGAAGGATCTATGACAATATGACTTCTATGTGAATATAAACAAACATAAACCATTAAGTTGTCTTCCTTGTCCAACGTCAAAATTTTTGGCATATAATATTTTGATAAGGGCTCACAATCACAAAAGATTTCTAGGATAGTATATTTATATGTAAATCTTCTCTTCCCTTATTAATTCTTTCATGAGTTGCATCATTGACTAATGCTATGTTTGTCAATCTCTAATAAAATTTCCTACTTATACTTTTCCTTATGTGGTGCTATCACCTACCATAGGATTAGTATATGAACTTATTGATTTATTTTATTTATTTCCTTTCTCCTTTTCCTTTCTTATTTATTTTCTTTATTTGCAACATGATAGTAAAGAAAGCAAAAACTCAAACTAAGCTTTATTATATAACTTGCACATGATTACAATGATAGATCACTAAGCAAACTCTCAAAGAAGAAAGGATTGAACTAAACTTTATTCTTAAAGCAAAAGATCGAACTAAGATAAGTTAAAGCAAAAGAGAGTGGGATGATACGATACCAGGGCACCTCCCCCATGCTTGGCGGAAGCCAAGGGGAGTGCCCATACCCGATACTCAATTCTCCTTTGGTGGTGAAGAAGGTGATGGTGGTGAAGAAGAAGGTAATGGCGGTGGTGAGAAGGTAGAGGGTTTGCCCTTCACTTCCTCTAGCTTCTGACGGAGAATAAAATTTTCCATCATCAACTCGCAATTATCTATCTCGAGTTTTATAATCCTCTTGCATAACGCCTCCATGCTTTCATTTTTGAATCGGGGAGGAACCGATTCATCTTCGTCTTCTTCGGAGGTCCAGCTATAGTGCTTCTCATCCCCATAGGACTTGGGGTTTGCAATGAGATCAGCAACATAGCTCTCACCCTTAGAGTCGAATGACATAATTTCAGATCTAACAGGAAAACAGCAAGAAAAGAGAACAGAGGATTTCTCTGTGATACGGTGGTTAACAGGTTCAGGAAGTATATATAGATTTTTTATCTTGGGGGACAAGTATACAGAAGAAAAACGGAGTCCGGAAGGTGTCCTAGGTGGGCACAACCCTGGTGCGCCCTGGTGTCTTGTGCCCACCAGCGGACGCTTCCTGGAAGTCTCTTTATTTCCAAAATTCTTAAATATTCCAAAACTGATAAAAAATATTTTTGCGGATTTTTCGGAGTCCGTTTACTTACCGTATCACATACCTCCTTATTTTCATGGTTCTGGAGTGTTTCGGAAGACCTCGTTTATGTGTTCTTTCGGTGTCAAAGTTTAGATAATATTACTTTCAACGTTAATAGGCATACCTGAGATATAATGCTTTATTCGTTGCCCATTGACAACCTTCGGGTTAGTACCTTCGGAATTACTTATTTTGATGGCTCCATACCGGTAAACCTCCTTGATAACATAGGGGCCTTCCCATTTTGAGAGGAGTTTTCCTGCAAAGAATCTGAAACGAGAGTTGTACAAAAGAACATATTCTCCGACTTTAAACTCACGCTTTTGGATTCTTTTGTCATGCCATCTTTTAACTTTCTCTTTGAATAATTTTGCATTTTCATAAGCGTGGGTTCTCCATTCATCTAATGACCTAATATCAAATAACCTCTTTTCACCAGCAAGTTTGAAATCATAATTGAGTTCTTTAACTGCCCAATATACTTTATGTTATAACTCAAGAGGCAAATGACGAGCTTTTCCATAAACCATTTTATAAGGAGACATACCCATAGGATTTTTATATGTTGTTCTATAAGCCCAAAGTGCATCATCTAATTTCTTAGACCAATTCTTCCTGGACCTATTGACAGTCTTTTGCAAAATTAATTTTATTTCTCTATTGCTAAGTTCAACTTGACCACTAGACTGAGGATGATAAGGTGATGCAATTCTATGGTTAACATCATACTTGGCAAGCATTTTACGAAAAGCACCATGAATAAAATGTGAACCACCATCAGTCATTAAATATCTAGGGACTCCAAACCTTGGGAAAATAACTTCCTTAAGCATTTTAATAGATGTGTTGTGATCAGCACTACTGGTTGGATAGCTTCTACCCATTTAGTAACATAATCAACAGCAACCAAAATATGTGTATACCCATTAGGGGAAGGAAAAGGTCCCATGTAGTGAAATCCCCAAATATCAAATGGTTCAACAGCAAGTGAATAATTCATAGGCATTTCTTGATGCTTACCGATATTACCTATTCTTTGACATTCATCACAAGGTGAGACGTACTTATGGGCATCCTTGAAGAGAGTAGGCCAATAAAATCCAGACTGCAATACCTTATGAGCAGTTCTATCTCCAGCATGATGCCCTCCATAAGCTTCAGAGTGACATTTACGTAGGATTTGTCCCTGTTCATGCTCAGGTACACAACGTCTAATAATACCATCTACTCCTTCTTTATAAAGATGTGGGTCATCCCAAAAGTAATGTCTTAAATCATAGAAGAATTTTTTCTTTTGTTGGTATGTAAAGCTAGGTGGAAAATATTTAGCAACAATGTAATTAGCATAATCAGCATACCGAGTACTATTAGCAACATTTACTGCAGCTAACTGCTCATCAGGAAAACTATCATCAATAGGTAGTGAGTAATCAAGCACATTTTCAAGCCTAGACAAGTTATTAGCTACGGGGTTCTTAGCTCCTTTTCTATCAATGGTATGTAAATCAAATTTTTGTAACAAGAGAACCCAACGAATAAGTCTAGGTTTAGCATCTTTCTTTTCCATAAGATATTTAATAGCAGCATGGTCTGTGTGACCAGTTACTTTGGAATCAACAATATAAGGTCTAAATTTATCACAAGCAAACACCACTACTAAGAATTCTTTTTCAGTAGTAGCATAATTTCTTTGAGCACTGTCTAGAGTTTTACTAGCATAGTGAACAACATTTAGTTTCTTATCAACTCGTTGTCCTAGAACATCACCAACAACATAATCACTAGCATCACACATAATTTCAAAAGGACAGTTCCAGTCAGGTGCTTGAACAATAGGTGCAGAAATTAAGGCTTTCTTGAGTGTTTCAAAGGCTTCTAAACAATCATCATCAAAAACAAAAGGAATATCCTTTTGCAAAAGACTAGTAAGAGGCCTAGAAATTTTAGAAAAGTCTTTGACAAATCTCCTATAGAAACCAGCATGACCTAGGAAACTACGAATACCTTTTATATCTTTAGGACATGGCATTTTATCAATTGCATCAACCTTAGCTTTGTCCACTTCAATACCTCTTTCAGAAATTTTATGCCCCAAGACAATGCCTTCATTAACCATAAAGTGGCACTTCTCCCAATTCAAGACAAGATTTGTTTGTTCACTTCTCTGCAAAACTCGATCAAGATTGCATAAACAATCATCAAAAGACTTCCCATAAACAGAAAATTTCATCTATGAAAACCTCAACAATCTTTTCACAAAAATCAAAGAATATAGTAGTCATACATCTTTGAACGGTAGCAGGTGCATTACATAGACCAAAAGGCATACGTCTATAAGCATAGGTTCCAAAAGGACAAGTAAAAGTGGTCTTTTCTTGATCAGGTTGAGAAACAGGTATTTGCGATAAGCCAGAATATCCATCAAGCAAGCAAAATTGCGTGTTCTTAGATAAACTTTCAAGCATTTGATCAATAAAAGGCAAAGGGTAATGATCTTTTCTAGTTGCTTTGTTTAATTTTCTAAAATCAATTACCATTCTATAGCCTGTAAAAATTCTTTGGGGAATAAGTTCATTCTTATGATTAGGAACAACAGTTATACCTCCTTTCTTAGGAACACAATGAACATGACTTACCCATCTACTATCAGCTATAGGATAGATTATACCTACTTCCAGAAGTTTTAATATTTCTGTTCTTACCACCTCTTTCATCTTCGGATTTAACCGACGTTGGTGATCAACAACGGGTTTAGCATCAGGTTCCATATTAATTTTGTGCTGACATAAAGTGGGACTAATGCCCTTTAAATCATCAAGAGTATATCCAATAGCAGCTCGGTGCTTCCTTAGAACTTTCAATAATCTTTCTTCTTCATGTTCTGAAAGGTTAGCACTAATAATAACAGGATATATCTTCTTTTCACCAAGGTAAGCATATTTCAAAGTGTCTGGCAATTGTTTTAGTTCAAACACAGGATCACCTTTAGGTGGACGAGGACCTCCCAGAGTTTCAATAGGCAAATTGTGTTTAAGCGGAGGACGTTGTTCAAAGAAAATCTTATCTATTTCATTTCTCTCATGCATATGTAAATCATTTTCATGGTCTAGCAAATATTGTTCTAAAGGAGCAGTAGGTGGCACAGCAATAGAAGCAAGGCCAATTAATTCATCTTTACTAGGCAATTCTTTTTCATGAAGATTTCTACTAAACTTGGAAAAAATAAACTCATGAGACTCATCACCAAAACTAACACCGACAGTTTGTTTCTTACAATCTATCTTAGCATTAACTGTGTTCAAGAAAGGTCTACCAAAGATAATGGGACAGAAGCCATCTTGTGGGGAACCAAGAACAAGAAAATCAGTAGGGTATTTTATTTTCCCACACAAGACTTCAACATCTCTAACAATCCCAATTGGTGATATGGTGTCTCTATTAGCAAGTTTAATAGTAACATCTATTTCTTCTATCTCTGCAGGTGCTATGTCTTTCATAATTTCTTGATATAAAGTGTAAGGAATAGCACTCACACTAGCACCCATGTCACAAAAACCACGATAACAGTGATGTCCTATTTTAACTGAAATGACATGCATGCCAACAACTAGTCTATGTTTATCCCTTTTATCGGGTTTGGCAATTCTAGTAGCTTCTTCACAGAAATAAATAACATGCCCATCCATATCTTCTTCCAGGAGATCTTTAACCATAGCAATACTAGGTTCCACTTTAATTAGTTCATCAGGTTTAGGTGTTCTAATATAGCTTTTGTTAACCACAATTGAAACTTTAGCATGTTCCTTTATCCTAACAAGAAAAGGTGGTTTCTCAATATAAGCAGAAGGGACAACTGGATCAACATTATAAATTATAGTTTCTTCTTTAACTGGTACCGGTTCTTTAATTATTCTTTAATAGGTGGGTGATATTTAAACCACCTCTCTTTAGGGAGTTCGACATGAGTAGCAAATGATTCACAAAAGGAGGCTACTATCTCAGAGTCAAGTCCATATTTAGTGCTAAAATTTTGAAAAGCATCCATATTCATAAAAGATTTAACACAATCATACTTAAGCTTACACTACAGGAATCAGCTACTTTGCCATCTGCCACGGCGGACGGCAAAGGCATGGATGGCGGACGGCAAAGGTCTTTGCCGACCGCTGCGGACGGCAAAGTACGGGACGGCTAAGAGCTACGTTGCCGTCTGCTTCGGGCGGCTGACGGCAAAGGAGCCTTTGCCATCAGCAGCCGACGGCAAAGAATGCAGACGGCAATAAATGCAATGTTACTTCCATTAGGTGGTTAACGGCAAGCCTTTGCCGTCGTCACGACGACAAACCAGAAGGCCTTTGCCGTCACCATCAGAGGCAAACCGACCAAATTGGTCACCTCCCAGAAGCATACGCTTTCGCCACGTGGCCTCTTTGCCGTCCGCTGCTGATGGCAAAGAGCCCTTTGCCGTCGGTGGCAGACGGCAAAGAGCCTGCATATTGGCTTTTTTTCCCTGTTTTTTTTAATCCAACAATTTTCATAGAAAATATATATGACATATATAGATATATTTCACAGGGCTATTTAACAGCACATAGGTTTCATCGTACATACATATATAGCAAGTTGCACATACACATAAGTTGCAACCATTAGGAAGTTGCACATACATATTACAATGCAAAGTTTCATCAAGATAGCAAGTTCCATCGTAGCAAGATAGAAGAATACTAGAAGAGAATGAAATAAAAAACAAGCACTCCATCATAGCAAGCTAGCTTCCGAGAAGTGAATGAAATCTGCAAAATGGCAAATAAGAAAGTTAGGAAAAGGTGACTAGAAGAAGAAGACTAGAAGAAGAAGCACGCCATCGTTTGTGAGGTAACTTAGGTGAAATGGATCGTTTATGAGCTAACTTAGGTAAAATGCATCATTTTAGAGCTAACGTAGGTAAAATGGATCGTTTATGAGCTAACTAAGCTAATTATGCTGTTTTTTACATAAGTAAAGTAAGTACATGTCATTATTGAGCAAACCTAGTTAACTAAGCATATTATAACTAACTTAGGTCATTTTGGAGGAAACAAAGCTAAGTATAGATCATTTTAGAGCTAACTTAGGTAAAATGGCTGGTTTTGGAGGTCAGTAAGCTTATTAAGTCATTTTGCAGGAAAAGAAGCTAACTCTAGGTCATTAAGGTAAGCATATTGGATGAAATAAAGCTAAGTCTAGGTCTTTATGCATTTGTTAAGCAAAAAAAATAGAGAAACTTACCTTGATCATGGAGGTGTGGGAGCGGGCTGGCTCATGCCAGTAGCTGGAGAAGGATCGTGTGATGCTTGTGTGGAGTTACGCTGCACCAAAGATCATTTCCAATGTTTCGTTAGCATGATGACACTCACATGTTAATACTAGCAAGTAACGTCCATTCAAATTAAACTCACCGTATCATCAATAATCTCGATCAGTATCATCAATAAATGCATAATCATCAGCATCGCTATAATCAATGACGGGCTCATAGGGTTCAGTGGCATCAACATGTGGAAGGCCACCTTTACGTAATCGGTCAAGCATTGAGAGGTCGTCCGCAGCAGTAACCTCTTCTTGTTTCGGCTCTTCTTGTTCCTCCTCTGGGGTGATGTGGGATTCACTGTCGCTGTCTACTTCAATGTTTTGGGGTGAAGTATACCGGTTCTTGAAACGCTTTTTGGAAAGACGTGTCTCTTGGAAGAATTCTCCTTCATATGTGTATGCGGGTTAATGTGAGGTTCATAATCCTCTTCCTTTGGGGAGATAGTCTAGCACGTGGCGACACTTCATAAACAACATCCCAACCTTTCAGATTTGGATTAGTTTGGAAGGCCGGGGTAGATAGAATACTTGGGTGCTTTGTTGAGCCGTAATATAGACATCGGGAACATCTAAATGGGTGCTTTGGTTGATTTCAACTAGCCCTATATGTTCATGAGTCCTTCTAGCCTCCTTCGGTTGAAACCAATAACATTTGAAGACTACGACATTCGATGGGTTTTCACCATAGAATAGAAGTTCATAAATTGCTTCAAATCTCCCATAATACTTGGTACCTCCTTCGCCGATAGCAGATACACAACAATTTGTAGACTTTCGGTCGGCCATAGATAGCTCTTTGCCATAGGTACGAAAACGATACCCGTTGATGTCGTATTTGTCAAATGAACGAACCTTATAGTCAAAACCATTAGAGACTTGTCTCAATTCGGCGTCCATAGACTCTGAATTAGCCTACAAGTTTAATATGTAAGGACTGTTGCATTACGCACAAATTAGCGAATGAAATGAAATTGTCTAATAGAATTTACCGTTTGTTTGAACCAAGAGATGAAACCGGGATAGCCGCCTCCTTGCTTTGCGAGAAGCTCATACTCTTCGACGGAATCCTTTTGGATCACCGCTCCGTCACGAGAATAGGGCGACGATCGATCGTATGAAATATCCAGGAATAAGAGCAGTTCAAAGGAAATAGAAGTTGCGAAACAATGTCTCGAGAACTTACTCGATGTACGGCCGCACTTCACAAAGTTGTTGAAGATATACAACGAAATGGTACGCCATTCTTCGTTATCCAAAGATACTGGATTTGAAACACTGGCTGGTGTGAGATTCCCTTTGAATAGGCTGAGGTTGGACCCACCCTTTTTAGGCTCGTCGGCATTGTACCGAGGCTTCGGATTATGCAAATGACGATTTTTGGTTTTGTAGTGTGCTGTCACGAAGTTTGCCGCCTCCTCGGTGATGAATGCCTCAGCCATAGACGCTTCAATTCTACATTTATTTTTACATTTTTCTCGAAGCGTCTTCTACATCCTCTCAGTTGGGTAGCACCAACGATTTTGCACGGGCCCCCCCAATCTTGCCTCGGTCGGGAGATGCAAAATCAAATGCTGCATTGGATTAAAGAAGCCCGGTGGAAAGATCTTCTCTAACTTGCAGATCAACTCTGGCGCCAACTCTTCCATTTCTTCTAGCACGCCAGGCGATAGTTCTTTCGCACAAAGAACACGGAAGAAATAGCTGAGTTCTGCCAGTATTAGCCATTCATCCTCAGGGATGAAGCCACGCAACATCACCGGCATTACCCGCTCAATCCATATGTGCCAATCATGACTCTTGAGACCAAATATCTTCAATTTATCAAGACTCGCTCCCCTCTTTAGATTCGCTGCATACCCATCGGGGAACATCAACTGCATTTTCACCCACAAGATAATTTCCCTCATAGCTGGCCTTCCAAGATTGAACCATGCCTTTGGCTTCGTCCAATTCTGCTTTCCTTTCGGTTCTTTCATGTTTTGTAACGGCCTATCACATAGCGCCTCCAGATCGACTCTAGCCTTAGTATTATCCTTTGACTTCCCATCTATGCCGAACAATGTACCAAAAAGTGCCTCGGCGATATTCTTCTCAGTGTGCATCACGTCGATGTTGTGTGGGAAAAGGAGGTCTTTGAAGTAAGGTAGATCCCATAAGCATGTTTTGTGAGTCCAGGCGTGCTCAGAATTATACCCCTTGAAGTACTCTGGACGCTCTGGATCTGGCTCGAGAGCGTTTAACTGATCTAGGGTCTGTTGGCCTGTCAACGCAGGTGGTGCAGAGTTTTTTACAACTCTACCTCTGATGAAGTTCTTCTTGTCTTTCCTGAACTTATGGCAAGGATCCAGGAACTGTCTATGCATGTCGAAGCAAGAAAACTTGCGACCGGCCTGAAGCCAACAAAACTCAAGAGCTCCCTTGAATGTGGGGCATGGGAACCTTCCATGCACACACCAGCCAATGAATAGCGCATACGCCGGCAAGTCATGCGTCGAGTACATGTACCAGACACGCATTATGAAGTTTCGTTTGCTATAGGCGTCGTATGTCTTGAACCCATTATCCCAGGCTTCTTGCAATTCGTCCTTAAGCGGTTGCATGTACACATTCATATTTTTCCCCGGATAGTTGGGCCTGGAATTATCAACGTCAGGAAAATGTTCTTTCTTTGCATAATCTGTCCGGGGATTGAGTGGAAAGACAAATATGGGCCAACAAGCGTATTGGGCTGCCGTCATACCAAACACTGAACCCATCGGTCTTGATGCCGACTCGAGGATGCCTCGGATCTGCCGCTTTGTCGACATGTAATTCATCAAACTTTTTCCACGCAACACCATCCGATGTGTACCATCATCGATTCCCATCGCATCTAGTTCGGTTCTTTTGCCTGTTTTGTGCCATGTCATCTGTCATCCATCTCTTGACCATGAAAAGACGTTGAAGTCTTGGTACGATTGGCATATACCAAGAACACTAAGAGGATTTTGGTGCGTGTCTTCTCACCCATACCGTTGTCTACCACAATATACGGAAGACTTGCAAATGGGACAATAGTTCAAGTCCGCATAGTCAAGCCTAAATAAGGCACATCCTTTCTCACATGCATGTATCTTCTCATAGGGCATCTTGATTGCACGGAGGATTTTGTCCGACTGGTACAGGTTTGCGGTGCATTACATGGCCTTTGGGTAGAAAGCATCCAAATATTGTCATAATTGCGTCATAGCATTCTCTCGCCCAAGTTGAACTGAGCCTTCAAAGCCATTACTTGTGAGATGGCATCCAACCGACAAAGCTCGGTGTGCTCGTGGAGCGGACGCTTTGAAGACTCCAACATTTCATTGAAGGCCTTTGCAGATTCCTCCATCTCCTCGTCCAATCCGAGCATCATCATAGTCTTGCACCATGTTTTCCATCCGGTACCATGCTCGTCGGTGCGGCGATGATCCACCTCAGCTCGGTCACGTTAGGCGAGACTCACCATGAAATGTCCACACCGTATAGTCGGGCGTAAAACCATTCTTCTGCAGGTGTTTACCCATTTCAGCCTCATCCTCTTTTCCCAATTGCGCGATCGAAACAGGGGCACCAAGTTTTCCTCTGGCCATTTGCAAATGCAGCTTGCACAAACCCCTTGGTTTTTGTGAACCATTCAGCGCTCCATTTGTTCTGACCAGTGTGACCGGTATACATCCACGCACGATCACTCATCTTGACTTTCAGAGCTACTGGACACACAACAATTATATATATAATTCACCATGTATATATTCATCGTTGATCTACTTTGTCAATTTTATTACGTCCATGCAACCTACACTCTAATAGGTAATGATAGGTTCTAATCTCACCAGTATGTAGATTGGGTTCATTTTCCCATGCTATGCTCGGATCCGGCGCAAAATTTGGCAGCACCTCCCGCTGTTCTCCTAATACACGTCTCGTAATAAGCAGAGAGATGTGTACCAGAGAACAACGGGGAGGCAATCGACAAAATTTATGCGTCGGATCCGAGAAAAGCATATGGGAAAACGAACCCAATCTACACATACTGGCTGTCCATGGATAGCGTTGGACAATTCGAAGAATCAAGGTTATAAATATGCAAATGCATGCATATTTATAACTATGACGCTTTCGAACGGGAGACACATATTGGTTACGACATCGATGATTCAAGACACATATATAGCTAGCTATCAAGTTTCATCGGCACGAACACCGAACGAGCAAATAATTAATGGGGAAGGAGGACATGTCATTTGTGCTCACCCACGAGCGAAGAAGCGAGCAGAGCTCACAAACGCACGGCGAGGTCGTCGAACACCAAACCTCGCAGCGGTGAAACAACTGCACATTTAAATCAACCCGATCAACACAATTATATATATGTTTTTCATAACAAAATCGAAAAATATATGACCTAACTAATAATTCACAAATATAAGACCCTGCCGGCCTCGGGGGGTCGGGTGTCGGGGTGTCTGGGTGTCGTGTCGTTGTCGGGGTGTGGTGTCGGGGTCGGGGTGTCGGGGTCAGGGGTCAGGGGGTCGAGGTGTCGGGGTCGGGGTGTCGGGGTCAGGGGGTCGGGGTGTTTCCTTCTATCCTTCTTCTTCTTTCTTTCTCTTCTTCTTATTCTTTCCTTTCTTCTTCTTCTTCTTTCATCTTTTTTCTACTTTTTTACTTCTTTTCGTTTCTTCTTTTCTTCTTCTTCTACTTCTTCTACTTCTTTTCTTCTTCTTCTTTTTTCATCTTTCTACTTATTCTACTTCTTCTACTTCTTCTAATTCTTTTCTAACACTAACACTGACACAATCTAGCACTAACAATTAAACAGCAAAAGAAATGAAAAAACAGAAGAAAAAAAGTAGTAGTCCCTCACCGAGCAATGGGACGGTCGGCAGGGGGCACCCAGGCGGCGGGGGCGGCCAGGTGGTGGGAGGCGGACAGGCCAAGGTGGGGTGGGGCGGAGGGTGGGGGGGCGGACAGGCCAAGGTGCGGGCGAGGCGGCGCCCGGCGTGGTGGCGGAGGTGGTGGGGCGACAGGGCTTGGCGGGTGGGGTGGGGCGGAGGGTGGTGGCACGACGAGCCAAGGTGCGGGGAGGCGGCGGCGGGCGAGGGGGGCGAGGCGGCGCCGGCGGGGGCGGCAGTGGATCTAGCTAGGGCGGGGCGTCGGGGAGGAGAGAGGAAGAGAAGGGAGAGTAACGGGCGGGGGGTGGCGTCCGTTAGTTACTCAGCTCTTTGTCGTCCGCCGTTATCTCTCTTTGCCGTCTGCTAGCAGACGACAAAGAGGTGGGGGTGTTAAGTTTTTTTAAAACGGGCGGGTGGGTGGGGGCCACCTCCCTCTTTGCCGTCAGCTGGCGGACAGCAACGAAATGGCGCATGGCAAAGAGGTTCTTTGTCGTCTGCCATTTCTTTGACGTCTGCTTTTTGGTAGCTGATGGCAAAGAGCTTCTTTGCCGTCCGCTAGGGGACGGCAAATTTCTGGCAGATGGCAAAGTAGCTGATTCCAGTAGTGTTAATACCTGACTCTTTACCTTCGTCGAGTTCCCAATCTTCAGAGTTGTGTTTAATTCTTTCCAAAATATCCCACCATAATTCAATAGTCTTCTTCATAAAAGAACCAGCACAAGAAGTACCAAGCATGGTTTGATCATTACGAGAAAGCCGAGCATAAAATTTTTGGATAATAATTGCTCTTGAGAGCTCATAATTGGGGCATGAATATAACATTGACTTAAGCCTCCCCCAAGCTAGAGCGATACTTTCTCCTTCACGAGGCCAAAAATTATATATATAATTCTGATCATGATGAACTAGATGCATATGATAATTTTTTTGGTGGAACTCCAGTTTCAAACGATTCCAATTCCATGATCCAATATCATCGCATAGTCTATACCATGCCAATGCTTTTCCCTTCAAAGATAAAGGGAAAACATTTTTCATCACTTCATCTCTGGTTAAACCTGCAAGCTTAAACAATCCACAAATTTTTTCCACATATATCAAGTGCATATCAGGATGTTCGGTTCCATTTCCTGCATAAGGATTAGCTAGCAGTTGTTCTATCATACCCGAAGGAATTTCATATTCAATATTTTCCGTAGGAGAAGTAGGTTGAGGGGTAACTAATTGTGGTTCCAGACGAGGTGATGATACCCCGAACAAACCCCTCAAAGGATTGTTTTCCATAGTAACAAGTGACAATAAATTTCAGCACACTATATAAATGTTCCCTTACCAAATTCCACTTACCAAAGGCGCTTCACTCCCTGGCAACGGCGCCAGAAAATAGCCTTGATGACCCACAAGTATAGGGGATCAATTGTTGCTCTTTTCGATAAGTAAGAGTGTCGAACCCAACGAGGAGAAGAAGGAAATGACAAGTAGTTTACAGTAAGGTAATGTCTGCAAGTGCTGAAATTGTAAGTAGTGGAGTAGTTTGATAGCAAGATAAATTGTAACGAGCAAGTGACGATAGTAGTAGCAAATATGCAGCAAGGTAGACCAATCCTTTTGAGGCAAAGGACAGGCCAAAACGGTCTCTTATGATAAGCAAAGCGTTCTTGATGGTACATGGGAATTTCATCTAGTCACTTTATCATGTTGGTTTAATTCGCGTTCGCTACTTTGATAATTTGGTATGTGGGTGGACCGGTGCTTAGGTGTTGTTCTTACTTGAACAAAACTCCTACTTATGATTAACCCTCCTGCAAGCATCTGCAACTATGAGAAAAGTATTAAGAATAAATTCTAACCATAGCATTAAACTTTTGGGTCCAATCGGTCCCTTACGGAATAACACATAAACTGGGGTTTAAGCTTCTGTCACTCTCGCAACCCATCATCTAATTGCTACTCCACAATGCATTCCGTTAGGCCCAAATATGGTGAAGTGTCATGTAGTCGATGTTAACATGACACCACTAAGGGAATCACAACATACATACTATCAAAATATCGAACACATATCAAATTCACATGATTACTTGCAACATGATTTCTCCCGTGACCTCAAGAACAAAAGTAACTAATCACAAATGATAAACATGCTCATGATCAGAGGACTATTAAATAGAATAATGGATCTTAACATATAATCTTCCACCAAATAAACCATATAGTAATCAACTACAAGACGTAATCAACACTACTAAGTCACCCATAAGCACCAATCTATAGTTCCGGTAACAAGATTGAACACAAGAGATGAACTAGGGTTTGAGATGAGATGGTACTGTTGAAGATGTTGATGGAGATGGCCCTCGCCAAGATGGGAGAGTTGTTGGTGATGATGATGACGATGATGATTTCCCCCTCCGGGAGGGAAGTTCCCCCGGCGGAATCGCTCCGCCGGAGGGAAAAAGTGCTCCTGCCCAAGTTTCGCCTCAATACGGTGGCGCTCCGTCGCGAAAGTCCTCTCCTTATTTTTTTCTAGGTCAAAATTACTTATATACCAGAAGACGGGCACCGGAGGTGGGCCGAGGAGGGTACAACCCACGAGGGTGCGCCCAGGTGGGTTGTGCCCACCTGGTGGGCCCCCTCTGGTAGTTATTTGCTCCAATAATTCTTAAATATTCCATAAAAAATCCTTGTGAAGTTTTAGCTTGTTTGGAGTTGTGCAGAATAGGTGGCCTAACGTAGCTTTTCCAGGTCCAGATTTCTAGCTGCCGGAATTCTCCCTCTTGGTGTGTACCTTGCAAATTATGAGAGAAAAGGCATTAGAATTACTCCAAAAAGCATTATTGTGGATGAAAACATTATAAATAACAGTAAGAAAACATGATGCAAAATGGACGTATCAGGATAGAGGCCAAACCAGTCAAAACGGTTGAAGTAGGGCCAGTGATTGACTTTATATCTAGTGTGGTACACCATTATGGTGTCCCGCACAACATCAACACTGATAATGGCTCCAATTTCATAGCCGATGAGGTGAAAAACTGCAGTGCTAACTAAGGCATTAAACTCGACTATGCATCCGTCTACCACCCTCAAATGAACGGTCAGGTTGAACGGGCCAATGGCCTGATAATGAGCGGCATTATACCCGGACTGGTGCGCTCCCCGTGGGAGTCAGATAAGCACTGGGTTGAGGAACTCGATTCCGTGCTCTGGGGGCTGCGGACTACGCCTAATGGAACGACCGGATGCACACCTTTCTTCATGGTGTACGGCGCAGAAGTTGTCTTGCCCTGTGACATTACTCATGACTCACTCAAGTGCGCATGTATGAAGAGCAAGATGCCGAGCTCGATCGGCAGGACGACCTAGATGGCCTTGAAGAGGAGCATGATATTGGACAAGCCCGTTCCGCATTCTATCAACAACAGGCCAGGCGATACCAAAGCAGAGAAGTGCGGGCCAAGACCTACAACGTCGGTGACCTCGTCTTGCGTCTCCCAGAGAAGAAGAAGGACAATCTCAAACAAAAAGGGGCCCTTCATCATAGATGAAGTTCTCATAGGAGGAGCCTATCACCTTTGTAACGCATCGGATAATCGCCTTGAGTCGAATCCATGGAACGCTACTCGACTCCGATGATTATACGGATAGTTCGGCCACACCCTTTTTTTATCTTTCTTTGACTAGGCTCCTTTTTTCTACTCTTATTTTTTATTTTTCCTTTTTATATCCCAGGGTATGTTCGGATCTACCGAACTATTAGGGGTACGCAACTTTAAATGTATACACCCCAGTATAACTGGGGGTTTCTTTGAGGAAGCTTGTTACTAGAAGCTTCTTGCTTTGATTGTTTACGTCGTTTTCTCTATACATCTTTTGCCATTATATGCACCTCTATGACTTAAGTTTTTGCCAAGCTGGGTTGCCTTGCTCCTGTGTTTACACCCTACGTTCATGATTGTTCCGCTAGGGTGTAAAGGGAGTACCTCTACGATTGTTACAATTGGGTAATCCGGATTTGTACCTCAGACAGGTGAAGCTAAAAGCTATCGTTCTTAAGAGAATAATTGGTCGGCAAGCAACGATAGATTGTTTATTTTTTTGTAATTCTTCTAACAAATACGGGATAGGCTCCCCGTAATTTGGATCAAAGCCTAGGCATGCATAATTAAGCATGCCAACCCAAGGAAAGGAACCCTTAACGGAACTATTTTCCCTGGAAGATGTTTCTTACGTTAAATAGTAATATAACATAACTCCCCGAACAAATTTTGTCTATTTGAGCAATATGACTGGATTCCCTGGTTTCCGGACATAATGAATGTTTGTTACATTCCAACATGGTATCCAGAAACACTCCACCTTCTTGGTTCGGAGGTTGAAGCCGAAGGCCAGCGATGACAAATTTTGACATGTTCGGTTGGTGATAAGTTCGATGGTAAAGTACATTGATACATTGAATCAAACACCTACTCTTTATATATGTCATCTATAAGACTGTCTAAGCTACAGTCTTCTTGCGAATATTTTGCAGCTATCATCACTTGGTCATATACCAAGTTCACGGGAATCTCTTTCCGTCCAGTCCCTGAGGTCCAACCTAGGCCATATGATTTGGATCGAGCCCAGTGTAGCACGTTTTCACCATCGCCCATGCCTCTCGTGCACCTTCCCGGCATGCGGACGCCTTCCATAGCTCAAAACGGCGCCGGGCACCTTTGAACAGGTTCGCCGACCCCCTCCATACTTTTTGGAGGGGCATCAGATGTCCATAAGGCCTTGGCCATACTTCTTATGGCTTTCCGGGCCCACTCATGCACCACAGACAACTCTTTTAGCATGTCGCCTCGAAATCCGGATACTTCTTCTTCAGGCCGCCCGGTTAACAGACCTGCAACAATAGCATTATGACAATCCGAATTACGGGATACTATGCGTCCTTTGGATGCTTCAAAAGGTCATACCGAATATGCCGCCTTTCAACTTTTTATTATCTTTTGGCACGTGTGATAACTTAGCCTTTGAGCTCTTTATCTTTGTGGCTTTCTTCATTTCCTCAAGCTCTGTGGTGGCGGCATTCAGCTTTATCTAGCTCGTTTTAAGCTCCTGGGACAGCGCGTTGTTCTTCTCTTTGAGAACCTGCAGTCATAACGATCCTTAGAGCATCTCCAACAGCCGCGCTAAAATAGCACCGCGCCGCAAATTGGTCCGTTTTAGCGCGCAAGAACGCCTGGCGGAGTCTCTCAATGGCGCAAAAAAGCGGCGCTGCGCTATAACAAGTTTGGCAAGCGCTTCTAACGAGTTAGGCGCTGATCGAAAACACTCTGGCGTGGTGTATTTGGCGCCCACTACAGTCTGCGGCACACTCGGCCTTCGCTCTCGCACTTCCTCTCCCACTTCCACCCCATCCGGCGCGACGCCGCCGCCGCCCGCGCCCGGCGACCGTTCAGCGCTTCCGGCCTATCCCGTGCCGCCAAGGCTTCGCCCCATCCCTCCTAGTCCCGCCGGCGCTCGCGCGCCTCCGTCATCCGAGGAACAGCGCCCGAGCGCTCGCTGCCGCGCCCGCAAGGTGTTCGACAAAACGCCTACAAGGTATGTATTACTCAAACTTCATAAATTTGGTGCATCTTTTGAATTGTAGTTTTTATAGTATAGTATTGAACATTGTAGATGAGTTCGTCGTATGATTCTTCCGAAGAAGAATTTGATATGGAAGAGGAGGAGGATCTTGCAATGATCCTAGCTATGCATATAAAAAAACCGAAGCACGGTGGTTCGGTTATGGGTCGGCAGAAAATTTGGAGGGATAGGATCGATGCCCACAACAGATTGATCAGGCATTATTTTGCGGAGAATCCCACATACCCCGAATCGTATTTTTGTCGCTGGTTTAGGATGAGCACCGAGTTGTTCAGGCGCATTGCAGAGAAACTAGCGAGCCATGACCGCTTTTTTCAGCAAAGGAGGAATGCCGCCGGAGAGCTCGGGCATAGCACCTTCGAAGGTGACAGCCGCTTTGCGTATGTTGGCATACGGTATACCAGCTGATCTTGCTGATGATCACTTGGCTATGGGTGAGAGCCAAGCCATCATGTGTGTCAAGCGCTGCGGTGGGAATCGTGCAAGTGTTTGGCGAGAGTATTTGAGATCTCCCAATGCTGAAGGCGTCGCAAGGCTATTGGCGATGAACAAAGCTCGCGGCTTTCTGGCATGCTTGGCTCAATAGATTGCATGCATTGGAGTTGGAAGAATTGTCCAAAGGCATGGCATGGGCAATTCCACGGCCAAAAAGGTTCCACTATAATCCTTGAAGCGGTGGCGATCGGGAGACTTGGATTTGGCATGCATTCTTTGGAATGCCTGGATCTTTGAATGACATCAATGTTGTCAACCAGTCACCACTGATGAATAAGATTGCAAACGGTGAGTTGCCACAAGTGCAGTTTGTAGCAAATGGCCGTACGTACAACTATGGCTATTATCTAGCGGATGGCATCTATCCAAAGTGGCAAACCTTCGTGAAGCCGTTCAAAAAGCCGGAAGGTAAGAAAAATCTTGATTTCCACAATGCTCATGCGGTGGCTAGAAAAGATGTGGAGAGAGCATTTGGGATTTTGCAAGCCCAATTTGCTATTGTGAGAGGACTGGCTAGATTTTGGGATCAAAAAATGCTTTGGTACATCATGCGCGCTTGTGTGATCATGCACAACATGATCATCGAGAATGAGCGTGGCCAAGATTTAGACTACTCACAGTATGAGCTCTTGGGACATCCGTGCGAAAAGTGCTGACGGAGGGCTGAAAGGGTAGCCCGTTTTATTGCCTCCTATCATGCCATTCGGCGTCTCGCAACGCACAATGAACTTCAGAATGATCTGATTGAAGAGTGGTGGGCATGGCATGGACGACAAAGAGCATGATGATTTCTGCATTCGACATTGTATTGTTCATGAACTATTTGTTGTGTTTATTGCATTATTTGTTGTACTAAACGATAAACTATTTGTTTGAGTTGTAATGATAACGAAATTGAACTATTTATTGTTGATTTATTTTGTTTGTTTGATCATTTTTGCTCCTCTTCTTTGAAATGTATATGTGGTTTGTGTGGCACGCGCTGTATTTTACTGCGCTCTTTGGAGCGTATGCTGCTGCTGCATTATAGCTGACTCTTTGGAGCCAGCGCTTAGCGTGCGCTAAACCAGCCGAAGCGCGCGTGGCAAACATGTTTTTTGCGTGCGGCGTTTAGCGCGGCTGTTGGAGATGCTCTTAAATCAGTTGGCCTAACCGCTTCAAGTCTCGGGGGCTACTGGCATATATCTATTGAATTTGCACAAACTATTACCTGCATATCCTTTGAAAATAGTTGAGTAACTCCAGCAAGTCCGTCCCGGGCGGCTCAGATATATGCATCCACGGAGCTGAGGGCAGTAAATTCCTGCTCGGTAAAAACTGGAGCGCGCATGGCCTCTTTTAGTCGTCGATGATTCATCACGCTCTCCACCTTAGAATTCATGACGGATACGTCATCCGAATCCTCATGAGGGGTTTGATCTGGCACTGCTTCCGTATCAGCTCTCGTCCTGGTTGACGAGCCTGGAGTCGGATTAGCTGATGCTCGGCTAGCAGGGCGTTTGGACACGGTCTACCGTGTGCCCCTCTCAAAACAAGATGAGGAGAAATATAACAATTTGATCTCATGCCTAGGCACATGTCAAAAGACATATCTCTTTGAAGAAGGAGGGGGCTCGACGGCGCTCCCGGTTTCCTTTTGTTTTGAACGCTCGCGTGCGTACATGCTGCCTTCCTAGAGGCCGCTCTTGATGGATTGCGGCTCGCTGAGCACTGATCCTATGGGGCACAATTGAGTGTGATGGGTGAGATGCAAGTGGGGGCTCCTTTTTTGAGGAAGCTTTTCGAATACTTACAATGGAGAAAGGGAAAAGGCGGGGGTAGTTGGCCGTAATAGCCACTTCCGAGCCGTCAAGGCTCGCTTGATAAAAGACTTCATCATCAAACTCTATGAATATATCCGGATCCTCACAGAAGCCGGGGACTTTGTTGCGAGCATAATCCTCTGGTTGTGGGGAGGGGCAATGAATATTCTCGACCACCTTCCTCCATGTCCGCTTTAAGAGAACCAGAACAATTTGATTAGCGTACCTCGATAACGAAGTGGAACAATGCTGATAATAAAAAACTTACCCATTCAATGGGTTATACATGGAAAAACCTTCCTAACAATTTAAACGGATAAAGCCTTCTTTCTCCCCCTTATAAAGATCAGCCAGGATGATGCCCAGTTCGGCTGGGGTATCCGGACCCTTGCGCCTATAACGAGATGCGTCGTCCTCTCCGTTGTAACACCATAAAGGGGTCACTCTGGACTGAAGGGGCTGGATACATTGCTTTATCGCAATGGCCATGACTTCGATTATCAAGAGTTCAGAATGAGCATGTAATATGACCTTGCTGACCAGCCTCTTCACTTCCGCACTGTCTTCTTCCTTGGGACTCCGGGGGCGCCAATTGAGGCGTTTCTTCAAAGGAGCACTGGAAAATTCAGGGAGTCCATGCCGAACTGGGTCCGGAAGGGTAACGTCCTCAATATGAAACCATTCCGAAGACCATTCTTGGGAAACCTCCTTGGGAGTTCCGACAAGGTAACCTGATCCAGCTATGCGCCATACTTCGGTGCCGCCCACTTCAAATATAGAACCCCCTCGATGACGAGGGACGAGGCAAAAGAACTTTCTCCATAGTTCAAAGTGAGCCTCGTAGCCTAAAAACAGTTCGCAGAGAGCGACAAAATCCCAGATGTGCAGGATGGAACCTGGTGTGAGGTTTTGCAGCTGGATCCCGTAGAATTCCAATCGACCTCTGAGAAAGGGGTGGATCGGAAATCCTGCCCCATAGAAGAAATGAGACGAAGCACACCCTCTCCTCCTTGTTGGGGTTGGGGAAATTTTCTGCTAGCACATCATTGCCAATCAAGGCCAATCCCGCCCGCATAGAGACTAGATCTGCGAGGGGGAGATGTTGGAAATATGCCCTAGAGGCAATAATAAAAAGGTTATTATTGTATTTCCTTGTTCATGATAATTGTCTATTGTTCATGCTATAATTGTATTAACTGGAAACCGTAATACATGTGTGAATACATAGACCACAACATGTCCCTAGTAAGCCTCTAGTTGACTAGCTCATTGATCAATAGATGGTTATGAATTCCTGACCATGGACATTGGATGTCATTGATAACGGGATCACATCGTTAGGAGAATGATGTGATGGACAAGACCCAATCCCAAGCATAGCACAAGATCATGTAGTTCGTTTGCTAAGAGCTTTTCTAATATCAAGTATCATTTCCTTAGACCATGAGATTGTGCAACTCCCGGATACCGTAGGAATGCTTTGGGTGTACCAAAGCGTCTGGCAACGAATCGGGTGGCTATAAAGGTGCACTACTGGTATCTCCGAAAGTGCTGTTGGGTTGGCACGAATCGAGACTGGGATTTGTCACTCCGTATGACGGAGAGGTATCTCTGGGCCCACTCGGTAATGCATCATCATAATGAGCTCAATGTGACTAATGAGTTAGCCACGGGATCATGTGTTACGGAATGAGTAAAGAGACTTGCCGGTAACGAGATTGAACAAGGTATTGGGATACCGACGGTTGAATCTCGGGCAAGTAACATACCGGTGGACAAAGGGAATTGTATACGGGATTAATTGAATCCCCGAAATCGTGGTTCATCTGATGAGATCATCGTGGAACATGTGGGAGCCAACATGGGTATCCAGATCCCGCTGTTGGTTATTGGCCGGAGAACGTCTCGGTCATGTCTACATGGTTCCCGAACCCGTAGGGTGTACACACTTAAGGTTCGGTGATGCTAGAATTGTTATCGGAAATAGTATGTGGTTACGGAAGGTTGTTCGGAGTCCCAGATGAGATCCCGGACGTGACGAGGAACTCAGGGATGGTCCGGAGGTGAAGATCAATATATTGGTCGAAGGGTATTGGAATCCGGAATTGTTCTGGGAGTACCGGGTGACGACCAGCGTGACCGAAAGGTGTTTCGGAGGCCCCGGCAAGCGTTGGGGGCCTTATGGGCCAAGGGGAGGGGGCACATCAGCCCACTAAGGGGCTGTGCGGCCCTCCCACCCCATCTCATGTAACGTGGAGAGGTGGGGGCGCCTCCCCTAGGGCAGCCACCCCTTCCCTGGCGCAGCCCCTCCCTCCTCCAACTCTTCCTTCTCCTCCGTAGAGCTTGGCAAAGCCGTGCAGGAATACCACAAGCTCCACCACGACGCCGTCGTCATGCCGGAGTTCTCCCTCAACTTCTCCTCTCCCCTTGCCAGATCAAGAAGGAGGAGACGTCCCCGGGTTGTATGTGTGTTGAAAGCGGAGGCGCCGTTCGTTCGGCGCTAGATCGGATCTTCCGCGATTTGAATCTCCGTGAGTATGACTCCATCAACGGCGTTCTTGTAACGCTTCCGCTTAGCGATCTTCAAGGGTATGAAGATGCACTCCCTCTTTATCGTTGCTAGCATCTCCTAGATTGATCTTGGTGACACGTAGGAAAATTTTGAATTATTACTACGTTCCCCAACAGTGGCATCATGAGCTAGGTCTATGCGTAGATTCTATGCACGAGCAGAACACCAAGTAGTTGTGGGCGATGATTTTTTCAATTTGCTTACCGTTACTAGTCTTATCTTGATTCGGCGTCATTGTGGGATGAAGCGGCCCGGACCGACCTTACACGTACTCTTACGTGAGACAGGTTCCACCGACTGACATGCACTTGATGCATAAGGTGGCTAGCGGGTGTCTGTCTCTCCCACTTTAGTCGGATCGGATTCGATGAAGAGGGTCCTTATGAAGGGTAAATAGCAATTGCCATATCACCGTTGTGGCTTTTGTGTAGGTAGGAAACGTTCTTGCTAGAAACCCATAGCAGCCACGTAAAACATGCAACAACAAATAGAGGACGTCTAACTTGTTTTTGCAGGGTATGCTATGTGATGTGATATGGCCAAAAGGATGTGATGAATTATATATATGTGATGTATGAGATTGATCATGTTCTTGTAATCGGAATCACGACTTTCATGTCGATGAGTATGACAACCGACAGTTGCCATAGGAGTTGTCTTAATTTATTGTATGAACTGCGTGTCAATGAAAAACGCCATGTAATTACTTTACTTTATTGCTAACCGTTAGCAATAGTAGTAGAAGTAATAGTTGGCGAGACAACTTCATGAAGACACGATGATGGAGATCATGGTTTCATTCCGGTGACGAAGGTGATCATGCCATGCCTCGTAGATGGAGATCAAAGGCACAAGATGATATTGGCCATATCATGTCACTTTATGATTTGCATGTGATGTTTATCATGTTTACATTTTATTTGCTTAGAACGACGGTAGCATAAATAAGATGATCCCTCACTAAAATTTCAAGAGATGTGTTCCCCCTAACTGTGCACCGTTGCGAAGGTTCGTTGTTTCGAAGCACCACGTGATGATCGGGTGTGATAGATTCTAACATTCTCATACAACGGGTGTAAGCCAGATTTACACATGTAAAACACTTAGGTTGACTTAACGAGCCTAGCATGTACAGACATGGCCTCGGAACACAAGAGACCGAAAGGTCGAACATGAGTCGTATAGTAGATACGATCAACATGAAGATGTTCACCAATGATGACTAGTCCGTCTCACGTGATGATCGGACACGGCCTAGTTGACTCGGATCATGTATCACTTAGATGACTAGAGGGATGTCTATCTAAGTGGGAGTTCATTAAATGATCAGATGAAGTTAATTATCATGAACATAGTCAAAAGGTCTTTGCAAATTATGTCGTAGCTTACGCTTTAGTTCTACTGTTTAAGATATGTTCCTAGAGAAAATTTAGTTGAAAGTTGATAGTAGAAATTATGCGGACTAAGTCCGTAAACTGAGGATTATCCTCATTGCTGTGCAGAAGGCTTATGTCCTTAATGCACCGCTCGGTGTGCTAAACCTCGAGCATCGTCTGTGGATGTTGCGAAACATCTGACATACACGTTTTGATGACTACGTGATAGTTCAGTGCGTAATGCTAACGGTTTAGAATTGTGGCACCAAAGATGTTTTTGAAACGTCGCAGAACATATGAGATGTTCCAAAGACTGAAATTGGGATTTCAGACTAGTGCCCACATCAAGAGGTATGAGACCTCTGACAAGTTTCTTAAGCCTGGAAACTAAGGGAGAAAAGCTCAATCATTGAGCATGTGCTCAGATTGTCTAAGTACTACAATCGCTTGAATCGAGTGGGAGTTAATCTTCCAGATGAGATAGTGATGGTTCTCCATAGTCACTGCCACCAAGCTATTAGAGCTTCATGATGAACTATAACATATCAGGGATAGACATGATGATCCTTGAGCAATTCGTGATGTTTGGCACCGTGAAAGTAGAAATCAAGTAGGAGCATCAATTATTGATGGTTAGTAAAACCACTAGTTTCAAGAATGGCAAGGGAAAGAAGGGATACTTCATGAAACGGCAAATCAGTTGCTGCTCTAGTGAAGAAACCCAAGGTTAAACCCAAACCCAAGACTAAGTGCTTCTGTAATGAGGGGAACGGTCACTGAAGTAGAACTACCCTAGATACTTGGTAGACGAGAAGGCTGTCAAGGTCGACAGAAGTATTTTGAATATACGTTATATTATTGTGTACTTTACTAGTACTCCTAGTAGCACCAGGGTAATAAATACCGGTTCGGTTGCTAAGTGTTAGTAACTCGAAATAAAAGGCTACGGAGACTAGCTAAAGGAGAGATGACGATATGTGTTGGAAGTGTTTCCAAGGTTGATGTGATCAAACATCGCACGCTCCCTCTACCATCGGGATTGGTGTTAAACCTAAATAATTGTTATTTGGTGTTTGCATTGAGCATAGACATGATTGGATTATGTTTATTGCAATACGGTTATTCATTTAAGGAGAATAATGGTTACTCTGTTTATTTGAATAATACCTTCAATGGTCTTGCACTAAAATGAATGGTTTATTGAATCTCGATCGTAGTGATACACATGTTCATGCCAAAAGATATAAGATAGTAATGATAGTACCACATACTTGTGGCACTGCCATTTGAGTCATATTGGTACAAAACGCATGAAGAAGCTCCATGTTGATGGGTCTTTGGACTCACTCGTTTTTTAAAAGATTGAGACATGTGAACCATGTCTATTGGTATATATGCATGAAGAAACTCCATTCAGATGGATCGTTTGGACTCAGTTGATTTTGAATCACTTGAGACATGCAAATCATACCACATGGGCAAGACGACTGAAAGGCCTCGTTTTCAGTAAGATGGAACAAGAAAGCAACTTGTTGGAAGAAATACATTTTGATGTGTGCGGTCCAATGAGTGTTGAGGCACGCAGTGGATATCGTTATGTTCTTACTTCACAGATGATTTGAGTAGATGCTAAGTATATTTACTTGATGAAACACAAGTCTAAATTATTGAAAAGTTTAAGTAATTTCAGAGTGAAGTTGAAGATCGTCGTGACAAGAGGATAAAATGTCTATGATATGATCATAGAGACGAATATCTGAGTTACGAGTTTGGCACACAATTAAGACATTGTGGAAATTGTTTCACAACTAATACCGCCTGGAACACCATAGTGTGATGGTGTGTCCGAACATCATAACTGCACCCTATTGGATATGGTGCATACCATGATGTCTCTTATCGAATTACCACTATTGTTTATGGGTTAGGCATTAGATACAACCGCATTCACTTTAAATAGGGCACCACACAATTCCGTTGAGACGACACCGTATGAACTATGGTTTAGAGAAACCTAAGCTGTCATTTCTTAAAAGTTTGGGGCTGCGACACTTATGTGAAAAAGTTTCAGGCCGATAAGCTCGAACCCAAAGCGGATAAATGCATCATCATAGAATACCCAAAATAGTTGGGTATACCTCCTATTTCAGATCCGGAAGCAAAAGTGATTGTTCCGAGAAACGGGTCCTTTCTCGAGGAAAAGTTTCTATTGAAAGAATTGAGTGGGAGGATGGTGGAGACTTGATGAGGTTATTGAACCGTCACTTCAACTAGTGTGTAGCAGGGCACAAGAAGTTGTTCCTATGGCACCTGCACCAATTGAAGTGGAAGCTTATGATAGTGATCATGAAACTTCGGATCAAGTCACTACCAAACCTCGTAGGTCGACAAGGATGCGTACTACTTCAGAGTGGTACGTAATCCTGTCTTGGAAGTCATGTTGCTAGACAACAATGAACCTACGAGCTATGGAGAAGCGATGATGGGCCCGGATTCCGACGAATGTCTCGAGGCCATAAAATCCGAGAGAGGATCCATGTATAAAACAAAGTATAGACTTTGGAAGAAATACTTGATGGTCGTAAGGCTGTTGGGTGCATATGGATTTTAAAAGGAAGACGGACAATGATGGTAAGTGGCACCATTAAGAAAGCTCGACTTGTCGTTAAGATGTTTTTCGACAAGTTCAAGGAGTTGACTACGATGAGACTTTCTCACTCGTAGCGATGCTACGAGTCTGTTGGAATTATATTAGTAGTTACTGCATTATTTATGAAATCTAGCAGATAGGATGTCAAAACATTGTTTCCTCGACGATGAGCTCGGGGTGGAGCAGTGTTGGAAATATGCCCTAGAGGCAACAATAAAATGGTTATTATTGTATTTCCTTGTTCATGACAATTGTCTATTGTTCATGCTATAATTGTATTAACTGGAAACCGTAATACATGTGTGAATACATAGACCACAACATGTCCCTAGTAAGCCTCTAGTTGACTAGCTCGTTGATCAATAGATGGTTATGTTTTCCTGACCATGGACATTGGATGTCATTGATAACGGGATCACATCATTAGGAGAATGATGTGATGGACAAGACCCAATCCCAAGCATAGCACAAGATCATGTAGTTCGTTTGCTAAGAGCTTTTCTAATGTCAAGTATCATTTCCTTAGACAATGAGATTGTGCAACTCCCGCATACCATACGAATGCTTTGGGTGTACCAACGTCACAACGTAACTGGGTGGCTATAAAGGTGCACTACAGGTATCTCCAAAGGTGCATGTTGGGTTGGCATGAATCGAGACTGGGATTTGTCACTCCGTATGACGGAGAGGTATCTCTGCGCCCACTCGGTAATGCATCATCATAATGAGCTCAATGTGACTAATGAGTTAGCCACGGGATCATGCGTTATGGAACGAGTAAAGAGACTTGCCGGTAATGAGATTGAACGAGGTATTGGGATACCGACGATCGAATCTCGGGCAAGTAATATACCGGTGGACAAAGGGAATTGTATACGGGATTAATTGAATCCCCGACATCGTGGTTCATCCGATGAGATCATCATGGAACATGTGGGAGCCAACATGGGTTTCCAGATCCCGCTGTTGTTTATTGGCCGGAGAATGTCTCGGTCATGTCTACATGGTTCCCGAACTCGTAGGGTCTACACACTTAAGGTTCGGTGACGCTAGAGTTGTTATGGGAAATAGTATGTGGTTACCGAAGGTTGTTTGGAGTCCCGGATGAGATCTCGGACGTGACGAGGAACTCCAGAATGGTCCGGAGGTGAAGATCGATATATTGGACGAAGGGTATTGGAGTCTGGAATTGTTCTGGGAGTACCGGGTGACGACTAGCGTGACCGAAAGGTGTTTCGGAGGCCCGGGCAAGCGTTGGGGGGCCTTATGGGCCAAGGGGAGGGGGCATATCAGCCCACTAAGGGGCTGTGCGCCCCTCCCACCCCATCTCACGTAACGTGGAGAAGTGGGGGCGCCTCCCCTAGGGCAACCACCCCTTCCCTGGCGCAGACCCTCCCTCATCCAACTCTTCCTTCTCCTCCGTAGAGCTTGGCGAAGCCCTGCAGGAATACCACAAGCTCCACCACCACGCCGTCATGCTGCTGGAGTTCTCCCTCAACTTCTCCTCTCCCCTTGCTGGATCAAGAAGGAGGAGACTCCCCGGGCTGTACGTGTGTTGAACACGGAGGTGCCGTCCGTTCGGCGCTAGATCGGATCTTCCACCATTTGAATTGCCGCGAGTACAACTCCATTAACCGTGTTCTTGTAACGCTTCCACTTAGCGATCTTCAAGGGTATGAAGATACACTCCCTCTTTCTCGTTGCTAGCATCTCCTAGATTGATCTTGGTGACACATAGGAAAATTTTGAATTATTACTACGTTCCCCAACAGGAGATATCCCTGCATCTGAAGTTGATTCAGCGGAAGGTGAGACACTGAGCAGCTTCGCCAATCACCCTCTTGAGGGCCATGTGGGCGTGAGGAAGAGCTAGGAGCGCTCGCCATGTTTTGAAGTTTTTCGTGATTTGCTCCGATGCTCTCTGCGCAATGTGGGATGGCATTTGGGAGATCTAACCTCCTTATATAGATGTCGCCCACGCGTGGTAAGGGGTTATTTATAAAAATTATGGACCGTTCGCATTCGCCCAGCGCGTGGAAATCGAGGCGACAACAAGAAGGAATTTTAAAGATAGAACATGGAGGTCAAAACCGGATTGTCATCAATCCGAAGTATGGTGAAGAACCTGCCTTGCAAAGCCGAATACATAAGCCAGATACTACATCGTCATTCATGGCAAGTTCAGGAGCTACTGAGGGAGTCCTGGATTTGGGGGTCCTCATGTGTCCGGCCTATTCAATATGGGCCGGACTGATGGGCATGAAGATAAAGAAGAAGGATATCCCCGTGTCCGGGTAGGACTCTTATATGCATGGGCGGCAAGTTTGGTGTCCGGATGTACTATTATCTTCTTCTGCAAACCGACTTTGTACAACCCTAGGCCCCTCCGGTGTGTATATAAACCAGAGGGTTTAGTCCGTAGAGGCTATCAAAATAATCATAGGCTAGATAACTAGGGTTTAGCCATTACGGTCTCGAGGTAGATCAACTCTTGTAACCCCTATACTTATCGAATACAATCAAGCAGGACGTAGGCTTTTACCTCCTTTAAGAGGGCCCGAACCTGGGTAAACATCGTGTCCCCATTGTCCCTTCTTACCATTGATCCTTAGACTCACAGCTTCCCCCCTACCCAAGATCTGCCGGTTTCGACACCGACACTCGTCGTTCTCTCTGTTTGGCTTGAACACCCCCGTTCAAGCCTCTTCTATTGCAACAAGTAAACTGATATCGGCTCCTTTAAGACTTGCCTGCTGCAAAACCTCGCATGTCTTTGGGTCCAATGTCCTCCCATGCGCATAGAACCAAGTCCTGGACCTGGGGGCCAGCTCAATGTAACTGGATTGACTCCTGCATCCATCATCTCTTGCTCAGCGATATCCCACTTAGGCCGGGCCACCTCGTAGCCACCTGGCCCAAGCTTATGGTGCCACTGCTTTTTCGCGGCATTAATCTTGTTTTTTCTCGACCGTTCCTGAGCTACTTATGATTCCTTGAAGTTCACGAAAGCGTCCAAGTGATCTCTTGACTTCTCTAATGTTCCCTTGAATTCTGGAGTCTTCTTTCCTACATTGACGTACGCGGCCCATATACTTTTCTTGTGGTTGTTGAATGCTATCGCCATCTTCCTAAGAGCTGTTGGGGATATTACTACTGGGTATAAACCGGCCAGGAGAGGCCGGGTTATCCCCAAGATAAGTTATTATACTTGAAGCCCATGAAGACGAAGACAGAGGCGCTTTATGAAGGCCTAGGGCCCAAAGGCGGATTATGGCATGCAAACATAAACCAACGTTGATATACCAACTTGTGTTGTAAGATAGAAAGAGTAGAGACCGGGCCGAACACGTTTATGAGCCGGCCTCGAGATCATGTAAACCGGCGGGCGTCAACCCATGTATATAAGGGGACGACCCGGCGGCGGTTTAGGGACAACAAACAACAACTCGAGACCCAGGCAAAGCGTATTCGCTCCCTGTCCATCGAAACCCTAGCAATCCCACACCAACTAGATCGTAGGCTTTTACCTTCACCGCAAGGGGCCGAACCAGTAAAACTCTCTGCGTCCCTTGTCCGCTTTAACCCCTTTAAGTTAACCTGTTGCGATGGCTCCACGACTAAGTCCTTTCTCTAGGACATCTTCCGTGACAAAACCACGACAGTTGGCGCCCACCGTGGGGCTATCGCACGATGGTTTCGACTTCTTAGAGGGCAGCTTCGAAGGACTCAAGGGCTACGCTGTGGGCCGGATGACCAAGAGTCGTCGCGGCAAGCTCTACATCGACGACGCAGGCTGGGGCCCCGAGGCCAGCTCAATCGAGTATGGGTACCGGGTCCCCTTCGACGGCATCCACATTTTCATTGGCAAGATTGGAGAACTGGGCCCTGAGCCGGACATCTGCACCAACATCATCAAGACGGCTCAGCGTGCGAAATATGCCCGGGTTTAGCCTGTCACGAAGCGTGCCTTCGTGGGAGTTATCCACGGAGTGGAATCTGAGGATAGATCGGAATCTGGTGGTGAAACCGTTGTTTATTCCGCGGACGAGTCATCGACCGGAGAGACCGAGTCATTGTACCAGTTGCAAGATGGACGGATTGGGGGCTGTTCCGACAGCGATAGTATTCTGGACCCCTTTGATCCGCCAAACCAGGTTGCGATCTTCATGGCCGGTACGCAGCCAGCGCTCCACTCTTCGACCGCAGTGGCGATGGTTTCTGGATCAGTAGCAGCGACAGCGGCCGGGGCAGGAGGTCCCATGCGACCGCCCGCTCAGGTTTTCTCTGATTTATTTGATGCTTTGGTAGCACTGATGGCGGAGGTTAATCCGGCGAATCAAGATGAGCATAATGCGGAAATCACGAAGGTGAAAGATCAGATAACCCAGGCCAAGGCCGACCTGGCAGCTGAGGATACCAGGATGGCTGCGGAACGGGCCGCATTGGATGCACATGCTTACCGGCTTATGCTGGATCAGAGTGCGTCAAACGATGTCATGAGGAGAAGGTACCGATCTCACCTGCTGCCAGTTTATGAGGCCAAGAACCTCTTTAATACCCCAGGAGCGGGGACCAGTAATCGCCAGTGGTAAACCGGTCGGAGGCACCTGGAACTGGGGCTGAAAGTGCGTTATATCGACTAGAGGGGGGTGAATAGGCGATTTTTATGAATTCTTCACTAGTAATTTGCCGGTGAGGAAATTCCTTAGCGAAGAACTACTTGCAGCGGAATAAGTACTCAGAAGTAAGCATAACAGAATATAGACATAGTCATCATGATGAAATGAAGACAAGCACAGAGTACAGAAAGCGTAATCAGGATAACACAAGATGAAGACAAACAGACTGAAGAAATTGAACTGAGGAAATTGAGAAAGTCTTCAGTCAAAGTCTTCAAACACAGATATGAACAATCACTCAACACAAGAATGAGGAAATGAAAGAGTTGAGGAAATAGAACCAGATAAGGTTGGTGAAGACAATGATTTGGTAGAACAGTTCCAACTGCTGTCTCGGTTATGCGTCTGGTTGGAGCGGTGAGTATTTAAACTCGAGGACACACAGTCCGGACACCCGATCGTTGAGCACGCAGCTCGGGACACCAAGTCCTCACCGTATTCTCCTTGAACTAAGGTCACATGACCTCGTCCAATCACTCATGGTAAGTCTTCAGGCAACTTCCAAACCTTCACAGACTCGGTCACTCGGTGATCCACAATTCCTCTTGGATGCTGTAGACCATGACGCCTAACCGTCTGGAAGAAGCACAGTCTTCAAAGGTAACAAGCGTTGGATCCACGCAGGATCAATCTCTTCAGTGATGCTCAATCACTTTGGGTTTGTAGGTGTTCGGGTTTGGGTTTTTCCTCACTCGATGATTTTCGCTCAAAGTCCTCGGAGGATGGGATGCTCCCAAATGACAAGTGTCAGTTTCTCTCGGAGCAGCCAACCAGCTAGTGGTTGTAGGGGGCGGCTATTTATAGCCTAGGGAGCATCCCGACATGATAAGACATAAATGCCCTTCAATGATATGACCGTTAGGTAGATAAAGATATTTTGGGACAGCTCGCGCGCAACACAGCAACGGTCGGAAATTTGACTCTCAAATTCCTCAGGGCTATCATGTTCCTCACTGTGTAGGCAATCCGCACTGGCGAATTCCTAACTCCTCGGTTAGAACAAATTCCTTAGCGACGGAAGAACTTTGTCTACATCCTTTGAAGAAATTGACTAAACTGTATGAGATTTCCAATGGCTTCACTCGAAGGGATTGGTAGGTGTAGGATTTTGAGTTGAACATCACATGGAAATTTTTCCTTAGTATTTCCTCGACCCCTTTAACGAGACGGTGTTTCCTATGACTCAAGAAAGAAAGCGAAACTACGAAAACAAAAGTCTTCACGCTTCATGTTCCTCAAATGAATACCAAGTCTTCAAGGTCACACCAATTTCTTCACTTTCAAAGTCTTCAGAATACCAAAGTCTTCAGACGAAGAACTTCATTTTTAGGGTCGACTTTCTCTGTAAATATCAAACTCCTCATAGACTTATAGACCTATGTACACTCATAAACACATTAGTCCCTTAACCTATAAGTCTTCAATACACCAAAATCACTAAGGGTCACTAGATGCACTTACAATCTCCCCCTTTTTGGTGATTGATGACAATATAGGTTAAGTTTTCAACAGGGATAAACATATGAAGTGTAAATACTGATATTGAGGAATTTGACTGCAAGATATAGAAGAACTCCCCCTGAAGATGTGCATAGTGAGGAATTTGCTTTTGAGGCAATGCACATTTGAAGAGTTGAATCATGGAGATCTCCCCCTATATCTTGTAATTCATACACGCATTTGACATATAATATGAAGAATTTGAAATGCATGATGAAATATGGTGACTGATGTAATTCAACATGCGTGTATTAACATATAACGAAGAATAAGCATGCAGAGGAACACATCAAAAGTATCAGAGCACCATCGGGTTTAAGATTACAACTCGATCCATTAAAAGTTTCAGAAGAGTGAGAGTTGTAACTTAGCAGAAAAACGCCCATATAATAGACCCGCTTGAAGACTAACTCAATTTTTTCCCCCTTTGTCATCGAATGACAAAAAGGATCGAAGCGAGGACTAACGCCTCGAAGAATATCAAGTTGATGGAGGAGCGCCGGCGTTGTCGGGTCGGTTGTCGTAGTAGGACTCGCCCAGTGTCGCCCAAGTCTTCATTTTCATCGGTGTCGCGATGAAGAATAGGAGCTAGCCACCAAGGAAGGAACCTTGACCTTCTTGTATTTCTTGGTGGAGGTGCAGACCAGTCAAATTCTTCCTTGAGACCCATTTTCTTCAGATCTTCTGCTTGTAGACATGAGATAGAACAGCCTGTGCGGTTGAAGGTTTCATGGAGGTAGTGTTGGTTTTTCTTCACTGCATTGTGTGTTGAGGTCATGTTGTGAAGAATTGAACCAAACTGACGCTTGACCCATTTATGATTGTGATCAACTTTCTGATGAAGACTTATGAGTAACTCACGATCAGTCATCACCCTGGGTGTTGTGGCTTGAGGATTTTGCTTGGCAGAGTTGTTGGCAGCAGAGTCATGTGTGGCAGAGTCATCATTGGTGGAGTAGGATGCAGCCTTGCGAAATTGACCATCCAATGGACGAATGTCTTCATCTATCACAGCAGTTGCCTTGCCTTTGTCATCAGCTGAGGAAAATGTCCGTTTGAGGACTTCAATTGGAGGCAAGTAGCTGCAGTGGTTCAGAGTATCAGCCTTGTAATTGAGTGAAGACCTTGTCCTGATGAACCTCATAATCCATGGTGCATAAGGCTTCAGCTCAAATGGTGACATAGCAATATTCGCCAGAGTCCTCATGAAGAAATCATGGAAGTTGACGGGAACGCCATGAATGATATTGAAAAGCATATTATTCATGATGCCAACGACTTCTTCATCATTTGAGTCGTGGCCTTTGATAGGACTCATTGTCTTCGTCAGAATGCGATAGAAGTCCGAGGCACATACAGTAATTCCTTGATGAGGAATTTGGTTCGAGGGGCCTGCCCTGGCTTCAAAGGCTTCATTAGCACTTGCATGTAATGATTTGTAAGCTCAGGTTCGTTGTAGATGCAACGAGCACCATCAAGGGGAGGACTAAGTGGGAGGGCATGAAGCAATTCAGTTGCTGGTGCCTTGTAGTGAGCATTTTCTGACATCCAGTCCAGCACCCATGAGTTCACATCTTCAGAATTTCCCGTGATGTGCAGCGTCGCATAGAATTGAAGAATGAGTTCTTCATTCCAATCACAGATGTCAGTGCAGAAATTTAGCAATCCAGCATCGTGAAGAACACTGAGGACTGGCTCGAAGCCTGGTAGAGATTCCATGTCCACGTGAGGAATGTGTGCATGATCGAAGACTTTGTCTTTGTCGAATAGCACAGAGGAATAAAAGTTGGCTTGACTAGCAGTCCAGAAACGCCTCTTCCTTATGCGAGCAAAATCATAAGGGTTGTAATCAGTGAAGAAAACATGCTCGCCAAAGACGTCTTCAGCCTTGAACTTTTGCTTGCGCGAGAATGGATCCTTTGGTTTTGGCAGAGGAGTGTCAGTGAGTTGCATCACTACCTCCGGAATCGCAATCTCAAGTTCTTGAGCTAAGGATTTTCGGTTCCTCTTCATTTGCGATCTGCGTGTTCAAAGGATCAGCAAGAAGCAGGTTCTTCAAACACTAGTGGCTGGAATTTCTTCATGCACTGACGAGGTGGGATGAGTTTCTTCAGAACCCAGTTGAACGGTTAGTGCAGGGGACTGAGGTATTTGTTGTATTGGGGTGAAGAGTGGAGAATTGGGATGCTGACTTTCCCAAAAGTCATCATTCATCACTGGCATAGTGCATCCAATATCCACGTCTTCATCTTCAATTTCTTCAACGCCAGCCTCTTCAGCTGCGAACTGAGGCATTGGCGAGGAAACAACAGACGTTGAAGGGATCGCATCCTCTTCAATTTCTTCATCAATCTGCTCTGACGAAGCAGCATAATGATTTTCTTCATCAGATCCGCTAGGGATCACATATTCTTCACCAAAAGGAACAAGGTCCTTTGATGGCATGGTGGAAATCGGAACAGCATCAATCGGATTTTCAAACGAGCTTGTCATAGGCTTCATCTTCTTTGGAGCTGAAGATTCTGAAGCAGCTGATGCTTTCCTTTTCTTCATTGTAGCTCGCTCTGCAGCCTTGGTCTTCTTCACATCTGATGCAGATGGAATGATAGGAGTTGGTGTAGGCGCGGGAGGAGCTGAGGAATCTGTTTGAATTTCCTCGGTAATCGATGCGATTGCCTCGACTTCTTCGATTTCTTCAGGCGCACCACTTTGGATGCCCTGGCAATTTCTTCAACGGCTGGAATGGAGTCATCAGCCCTGGAACTAGCATTTTCTTCAACAGGCTGAAAATCATCAGCGGTGCTGGCATGTTCTTCAGTAGGCTGAGCAGAGGCTCCAGCCTGAGGAAGTTCTTGTTGCATTGGAGCTGCAACATTGGTGAACTTCTTAGTCAGGTTGAGGGCTTTGATTTCAGACTGGATCTTGAGGAGTTCATCAGTTGTCATTTTGACAACGTTTTTCCTCAGGAACTTCTCTTTCCTGAATCGAGCCTTCTTGATCTGCCTAGCCTTCTCAAATTTCCATTTCTCTTGATGATGAAATGGGTTGACATGTGACTTTGGCCAGAGTCAAATGAAAATCAGGCATAGGGTGTCTACGGATCCTTGTGCCGAGATCAATGTAATCGAGGATCGCCCTTGGATCCAAAAGCGATGGGCACAGTGTGCCTTTGACTCTAGCGACCCTTTCTTCTCTATCTCGATGATTTCGCAAGTTCATCATCATCAGCTTCATCGTCAGATGGCACTTGGAAGGCAACCTGTTTCTTCTTGGACTTGGCGAGGACCTCGACCAGCCGTTGCCTTTGTCTTCAGCAGAGTGGGGCCTCATGAAGAGTTTGGTGCAGCTGAGGAACTCATTTGAGACACAGAGGCAATAGAGATGCTGCAGTCCTTTGGCACGTGGCGGATGTCACAGTCTTGAGGACTTTGCCCGAGCAGCTGAGGACTTTCGAGGAGGAGCTGGGGATTTTGGAGGAGCAGGAGCAGCATGAGGAACTGGCCGTGAGGGCTTTGAAGAATCTGGCCGTGAGGGCGTTGCTGAGGAACTTGGCCGTGAGGGCACTGTGGGTGAAGCACTTGGCTTGTGCGCGGGCTTCTTTGCCATTGATTTTCTAGGCTTGACAGAGGCCTCAGTGGCAGCAGCAGTAGCAGAGTCTTCATTGAATTTCCTCACTGCTTCTTTTTCTTGTCTCGCCAACTTGGCTTGGCGCTTGGCCCATTCTTCAGGAAAATCCTCACCACGCTTGATCTTTGGTGGGGTCGACTTCTTGGCAGGTGCCAATGGAGCTCTTGGGCATGGAGGATTTAGTGCGAATTTCTTCATATACTTTGGAGTAACATACCTGCTCCCTCCATTCTATTGCCCATCTCCTTTCAATCCTCTGTATCGCACCTTGCGCTGATTTTTGTTCTCCTTCCGAACTTGGCCTCATCGGTGTGCAATAGTCAAGCATAGATGTCCTCGGGTATTTCAAACGCAGTCATGACCTCAGGCCTGTTTCCTCCTTTCGTGGCTTCTTACCGCTCGCCATATTCTTGATTGAGGAATTTGAACAATCGAATTCTCTCAAGAAGTATGCAACTTTTCTTCGAGGAATCTGCAAATGAGTTAAGTTGATGAGAACCTAGTGATTCAGCAGCGGACATGAGTACCGTGAGCAGAGTATAGTTGTGAGGAATTTGGAGAGGTCATATCGTTCTCGTAAGGTTTTCAAAAGGAACAAGTTTGAGGAATTTGACCAGATGAGCCTTGAAGAATTTCACTAAGTGTTCTTTGTCTTAGGTTCCAAAGTTGTATAGATCGAGGATCCACACAATTGAGGAATCTTGAAGAAAAATGATGCTTAGATAAACGAATCAAGAACAGATGACTAGTGAGGTGTTTTGTGTGTGAGGATTTGAAGAATAAAACACCTTTGAAGATTTTGTAGAGAAAATTTGAATCAAAGAGGGCAGTAAAAGTAACTTTTAATTACCCTGGATGAAGAACACGACGAACTGAGAAGTGTAGATTTGAAGCTCGTCAGTTCAGATCTTCCACGCCCTAACTCGGCGGAGGAAGACAGCTACGGCGGCGGCAGAGTGAAGATTTCCGCGGCCGGCGCGAGTACGACGGCGACGAGGTCGAGGCAGTGAAGCTCTTCCTCACCGGCGACGATGGAGTAGCGGCGGCGCTAGGGTTTGAGAAGCTCGAGCGAGAGAGAGAGAGAGCAGTCGAGCGGAGTAAAGGAAGTGAGGAAGGGGAGAGGGGGTATTTATAGTCGCAGTGGAAAACTGTTCGCCCAAAGATTTAGGACGAACGTGCCCCTGACCCTTCTCATTCGCTTGACATGTGTCACCCACGTACTGAAAAGTGGAGATCGTGTTAGATCGTGGGTGAATAGATAAGTCTATCGTGGGATACGGAACGGTTTGAGCGGCAAAGCCGAAAAATTGGATAAGATAAGCTAAAAGTTTCGTTCGCAATTTCTTCAGCTGACAAGGACATAGTGAAGATTTTGAACGAGTTTCAAATAGAACGCACATGAAGAATTTGTGAATAGATTGGGTTGAGTATAGCATAGAGAGGGAAGGGTCCGATCACATTGACTTAGCAGAAAAAGTAACTTGAAGAAAAAGCCATAAGTGAATGCTGTGGAGGACATAAACCCATATATATATATATATATATATATATATATATATATATATATATATATATATATATATATATATATATATAGCCAATGAAGAAATACAACGGAAACAGTGAAGATTTGGCAAAGTTGAAGAATTTGAAAAACTGAGGAAAAACTCAAATTGAAGATTTCAACTTTGGTGGTGGCGTGTCCCACCGTATAAGAATGATGATTTCAGACACCGCATACAATTGTCGAGGGTTACGAGAATCAAATTCTTCATTAATTTCTTCACACTTAGAGTGTTATTCTTCATTGATTGAAGAAAAACGTTTCTTCATGTGTTGCACATCTAAGTCATCAATTTTGCATAAGTGTCAGGATGTGTGTCCTTTTCAAAGAACATTCGAAGATTCTAAGATATTTAGCTCACACCGCAACTTGCTAAATCTCTTCTCATCCAAGGGCTTTGTGAAGATATCGGCTAGCTGTTCTTCAGTCTTCACATGATCAATAAAGATGTCGCCCTTCAACACATGATCGCGAAGAAAATGATGACGAATCTGAATGTGCTTTGTCTTCGAGTGATGAACTGGGTTGTGAGCAATCTTGATGGCACTCTCATTGTCACAGTAGAGAGGCACATTCTTCACGTTGATGCCGTAGTCCTTGAGAGTTTGCTTCATCCACAGCAATTGAGCACAACAAGAACCAGCAGCAATGTACTCAGCTTCCGTAGTGAAGCGGTGATACGCATTCTGCTTTCTTCGAGGACCAATGGACCAAAGATCGTCCGAGGAAATGACAAGTACCAGATGTTGACTTGCGGTCCACACGATCACCAGCATAGTAAGAGTCGAATATCCAATGAGATCAAAAGTAGAGCCCTTGGGGTACCATAATCCTAGTGTTGGTGTGTGAGCTAGATATCGAAGAATATGCTTCTGACCTTATGGTGTGATTCCTTGGTGTAGCTTGAAATCGGGCACACATGCAAACACTAAGCATTATATCTGGCCTAGATGCACATAAGTATAATAAAGAACCAATCATGGGCGGTATACCTTGTGATGAAAGTCAATACCATTTTCATCGATTGCATAGATGGCCATTTGTGGGCATAGGAATTTTGAGCGCCTTTGCAATCTTGCATGCGAATTTCCTCAGAACATCCTTGAGGTATTTCTCTGAGATATGAATATGCCATTGCGCTGTTGTTGTGAATTTGAAGACCTAAGAAGAATTTTAACTCTCCCATCATAGACATTTGATATTCTTCACTCATCATATAGGCAAATTCATCACTATAACGTTGGTCAGTATAGCCAAAGATAATATCATCAACGTATATTTGGCACACAAACAGTTCACCATCATAAGATTTAGTAAAGAGAGTAGAGTCGAGTGAACCGGGTGTGAAGCCATTCTTCATGAAGAATTCCTTCAAAGTATCATACCACGCCGAGGGGCCTGCTTGAGGCCATAGAGGGCCTTGTTGAGTCTGAAGACTTTGTCGATTCTTTGGATCTTCAAAACACAGGGGTTGAGCAACATATACTTCTTCCTCAAGCTTACCATTGAGGAATGCACTTTTCACATCCATTTGATATAAAGTGATATTATGATGGTTAGCATAAGCAAGTAATATCTGAATAGCCTCAAGTCTAGCAACAGTGCAAAAGTTTCATCGAAATCAATTCCTTCAACTGTGTGTAGCCTTGAGCTACAAGTCGTGCCTTATTCCTCACCACAAGGCCATTTTCATCTTGCTTGTTGCAGTAGATCCACTTTGTGCCAATAATATTATGCTTGCGAGGATCTGGACATTTGACCAGTTCCCAGACGTTGTTAAGCTCGAACTGATGTAATTCTTCTTGCATGGCCTGAATCCACTCAGGCTCCAGAAATGCTTCATCTACCTTAGTGGGCTCTATGATAGAGACAAAAGCATAGTGCCCACAAAAGTTAGATAAATGTGAAGCTTTTGAGCGTGTGAGAGGACCTGGTGCTTCAATGTCATCGATGATCTTTTCAACTTGCACTTCTTTTGCAACGCGAGGATGAGATAGTTGTCGTCGAGGAACTTGATCAGCATTTTCTTCAGCACCATTTTCCTCAGTATTGTCTTTAGGTGCATTAGCTCGACGTTCCTCGCGTTCTGGAATGAATTCTTCAGCAGATTCTTCAGTAGGAATGACATCCTCAGTCGCCTTGAACTTGATAGAATCCTTAGGTGCTGGTTCATCTATCACAGAAGGTAGGTGATCTCTTTGCGATCCATTAGTTTCATCGAACCGCACATCTACAGTTTCAACAACCTTGTGAAGAGCGTTGTTGAAGACTCTGTAGGTGTGCGAGTCCTTTCCATAACCAAGCATAAAACCTTCATGTGCTTTCTATGCAAATTTAGCATTGTGATGAGGATCTCTAATCCAACATTTAGCACCGAAGACTTTGAAATAACTCACATTGGGTTTCTTGTCAGTGAGGAGTTCATAGGCAGTCTTCTTGAAGAATTTGTGAAGATATACTCTGTTGATGATGTGGCACGCGGTATCAATTGCATCAATCCAAAAACGACGAGGCGTTTTGTATTCATCAAGCATAGTGCGAGCCATCTCAACAAGAGTTCTGTTCTTACGCTCCACAGCGCCGTTTTGCTGAGGAGTATAAGGAGCAGATAACTCATGAGTAATACCAAGTTCAACAAGATAGTCATCAAGACCGGAATTCTTGAACTCAGTTCCATTGTCACTCCTGATGTGCTTGATCTTCACACCAAAGTTGGTTGAAGCCCTCGAGGAGAATTGAAGACTTCCTGCACTTCATGTTTGTAAGTGACAATGTGTACCCATGTGTAACAAGAGTAATCATCAACAATAACAAAGCCATATAGAGATGCATCATTAGTGACTGCTGAGTAATGATTAGGACCAAAGAGGTCCATGTGAAGCAATTCGAATGGATGAGTAGTGGTCATGATAGTCTTCGCTAGATGCTTGGCCTTGGTCATTTTTCCAGCTTCACAGGCTCCACACAAGTGATCCTTGAGTAATTTGACATTTTCAATGCCAATGACATGCTTCTTCTTCGCAAGCGTGTGCAAATTCCTCATGCCTGCGTGACCAAGTCGTCGATGCCATAGCCAGCCTTCTGAAGCTTTTGCAAGTGGGCACACGGCTGGTTGTGGTCCTGTAGAGAAATCAACAATATACAAATCTCCTCTCCTAAAGCCTTCGAAGACTTTGGAATTGTCAGCTTCCATAATTACAACACAATGATACTTGCCAAACACAACAACCATATCAAGATCACAAAGCATTGAGACTGACATGAGGTTTATCCTAAGGACTCAACAAGCATGACTTTGTCCATGTGTATGTCCTTAGAGATCGCAACCTTACCTAGACCCAATACCTGACTTTTGCCTTTGTTAGCAAAGATGATATGCTTCAGAAGTGATGGTGATAAGGGAGCATCCATCAATAGGTTCTTGTCACCAGTCATGTGATTTGTACATCCACTATCGAGGACCCACTCAGTGGCTTTGGGTTGATCATCCTGCAGATGAATTAGTGCAACTTACGAACTCATATACTTCATCAGTGAAGAATACGATATCAAATTCATCAGATGAATTTCATCAAAGAGTAAACAAGATATAGCAGTATGAGGACATGTGAAATGAAAGTTCATTTCATCATGATTCGCCTGCGTCCTTTCGAGCATTTTGTCGGGCCCCAAACAAATTCTTGGAGCGTTAAAGCACGCCCGGAGACTGACCGCAGAAGAAATTAGTTCTTTTCTTCACCACCCACATCTTGAAGGGGTGGCAAAGAGTTCATCACTCTACGAGCTCCATATGAGAATGGTGGCATAGAAGCCAATCCATTTCGTTTCACATAAGAGGGGTTAGGGTAAGCATATGAATAAGCAGAGAAATTATTTGAGGACCTATGAACATAATGGTTTGAATAATAATGCACATATTCATAGCCCTTAGCTCTACCCTGCGAAACAGAGTTGTTAGCACGATGATTATCATATGAGGACTTTGATCCTTTTGAGGAATTTGATCCACGTGAGGACTTTGGTCCATATGAGGACTTGGATCCATATGAAGAATTTGGTCCATATGAAGAGTTTGATCTGGGGTTCCTATTCTTCACAGGTGGTGTCATGAGGAAATTCACGAAGACTTTCAAGGCACTTCTTGGGAACCCAGATTTTCTTCATAGGAGAACCGTTCTGCAGATTAGTGCCAACATATCTAGCAAATACTTCACCATTCTGATTTTTGAACAGTTTATAGTTGGAGTCAAATGACTCATCGGAAGAATGAGGAGATTCACATGTAAAGCCATATAAGTTAGATGGATCAAGCTGGAGGTCCCTTTGCAGCAACCCATGATGTTTTGGGGTACCGCTCGGGCTTCAATATGTTCCATCAGCATTGAGTTTCCTCTCAAAGGCAATACCCTATTTCCTAGGGTTTCATTGAGGATCTACTTTTAAGCACATCACAAAGAGTCGATGCCCTTTGAGGCTTTTGTACATACTGTCATGTACAATTCCTTCAACCCTGCATCGTCGGTGATACTAGCAATGTCCTCGGATGAGGAATTAGTGATAGCAGAGGCAGGAGAAGAATTTGTAACAATTAAAGCATTTGAACATTGGTGAAGAATTAGCGATTCACGTTCAATGCACTTTAAGCATGGAGGAACAAATTCTTCACGAGAAGCGCTGATTTGTTGAGCAAGTAGTGAATCGCGCTCCTTCGAAGATCTTCATAACTCACTCTTAGCTTCTCAAGATCTTGCTTTCTTTGAAGAAATTCATAAGAAAGCTTCTCATGATCGAGATAAGAGTGTTATGATGACCTTGAAGGCTGTCAAACCTAGATGAAGTCTCTGAAGATTTTCAGTCAGGGCTTTAGTGCGATTCATTTCTTCACCCAACATATCATCACTTTTCTCTAGCATGTTTTGAACCTTTTCAAACGCCCTTTGTTGTTTTACAGCAATCTTAGCAAGTTTAGAGTAGCTGGGCTTGAGATCTTCATCAGATTCATTCTCACTAGATTCAGAGGAGGTATATTTGAGTACCTTTGCACCCTTTGCCATGAAGCAATAGGTGGGAGCGTAGTCATCATTATCTTCGTCAGCCTTGTTGTTGAGGTCAATTTCTTCAGAGTTGAAGATGGACTTGCAGACGAATGCAGTAGCGAGAGCCAGACTCGCCACACGGACTCGGACTCCTCGGATGCCTCCTCTTCCTCATGTTCCTCGATTCAGCTTGAGTCCATTTCCTTGCCAATGAATGCCCGAGCCTTCTTGGAGCTGCTCTTCTTGTGAGATGACGACTTCGAGGATTTTGATGATGAAGATTTTGACGATTTCTTCTTCTTAGTGTCATCAGAACTGTAATCCTTGTATTTCATCTTCTTTAATTCCTTTTCCCACTGAGGACAATCTTGAATATAGTGACCAGATTTCTTGCATTTGTGGCATAGCCTTCTCTTATAGTCACTGGATGAGGAATCACTGCTCCTTGAGGATTTTCCAAAGCGACCACGTCTTGAGAACTTGGAACTTCTTCACGGCGGTGCTAGCTCTGGCTCAATTCTTCAGGATCACCAAGGCTACTACCAGAATCTTCACATTCAGATTCAGACACAGCCTTGGCCTTCAGGGCACGTGATTTTCCATAGCTCGAACCATAGAGATCTCTCTTCTCAGCAAGCTAGAACTCATGAGTATTTAGCCTCTCGAGGATATCAGCGGGATCAAGTGACTTGTAGTCTGCACGTTCTTGTATCATCAGTGCTAGAGTATCAAATGAGGAATCAAGAGATCTCAACAATTTCTTCACCACTTCATGGTCGGTGATGTTAGTGGCACCAAGTGCTTGAAGCTCATTTGAGATGTCAGTGAGGCGATCGAAGGTTTGTTGAACATTTTCATTGTCGAGTCTTTTGAAGCGGTTGAAGGATAAGCTTAGCAGTTTCCAAAGCACTCACTCTTCCATACTGTCCTTTGCTCAGATGGCCACATATGATATTCTTCGCTTGAGAATCGAGTTGCTTGAATCTCTTCACATCGGTAGCGTTCAGTGAGGGTGAGACAGTGGGAACACCATTTTCCACAACATACCAGAGATCATTATCAATTGCATCAAGATGCATTCGCATCTTATTCTTCCAGTAAGGGTAGTCTGTCCAATCAAAGGTAGGACAGCCAGCAGAGACCTTGATCATACCTGCGGTCGACATAACTAAAACTCCATGTGGTTAAACCAAAATCACACAGAACAAGGGAGTACCTTGCTCTGATACCAATTGAAAGTGCGTTATATCGACTAGAGGGGGGATGAATAGGCAATTTTTATGAATTCTTCACTAAGGAATTTGCCAGTGAGGAAATTCCTTAGCGAAGAACTACTTGCAGCGGAATAAGTACTCAGAAGTAAGCATAACAGAATATAGACATAGTCATCATGATGAAATGAAGACAAGCACAGAGTACAGAAAGCGTAATCAGGATAACACAAGATGAAGACAAACAGACTGAAGAAATTGAACTGAGGAAATTGAGAAAGTCTTCAGTCAAAGTCTTCAAACACAGATATGAACAATCACTCAACACAGTAATGAGGATATGAAAGAGTTGAGGAAATAGAACCAATAAGGTTGGTGAAGACAATGATTTGGTAGACCAGTTCCAACTGCTGTCTCAGTTGTACGTCCGGTTGGAGCGGCTGAGTATTTAAACTCGAGGACACATAGTCCCGGACACCCAGTCGCTGACCACGTAGCTCAGGACACCAAGTTCTCACCGTATTCTCCTTGAACTAAGGTCACACAGACCTCGTCCAATCACTCGTGGTAAGTCTTCAGGCGACTTCCAAACCTTCACAGACTCGGTCACTCGGCGATCCACAATTCCTCTTGGATGCTCTAGACCATGACGCCTAACCGTCTGGAAGAAGCACAGTCTTCAAAGGTAACAAGCGTCGAATCCACGCAGGATCTATCTCTTCAGTGATGCTCAATCACTTTGGGTTTGTAGGTGTTTGGGTTTGGGTTTTTCCTCACTCGATGATTTTCGCTCAAAGTCCTCGGAGGATGGGATGCTCTCAAATGACAAGTGTCAGTTTCTCTCGGAGCAGCCAACCAGCTAGTGGTTGTAGGGGGCGGCTATTTATAGCCTAGGGAGCAGCCCGACATGATAAGACATAAATTCCCTTCAATGATATGACCGTTAGGTAGATAAGATATTTTGGGACAGGTGGCGAAGACAAAGAACGGTCGGAAATTTAACTCTCAAATTCCTCGGGGCTATCATGTTCCTCCTTGTGTAGGCAATCCAAGACTTGGCGAATTCCTAACTCCTCGGTTAGAACAAATTCTCGTGACCGGAAGAACTTCATCTCATCCATGAAGAAGTTGACTAAACTGTATGAGATTTCCAATGGCTTCACTCGAAGGGATTGGTAGGTGTAGGATTTTGAGTTGAGCATCACATGGAAATTTTTCCTTAGTATTTCCTCGACCCCCTTTAATAGTACGTTGTTTCCTATGACTCAAGAAAGAGAAAACAAAACTACAAAAACAAAAGTCTTCACGCTTCATGTTCCTCAAATGAATACCAAGTCTTCAAGGTCACACCAATTTCTTCACTTTCAAAGTCTTCAGAAAGTCTTTAGAATACCAAAGTCTTCAGACGAAGAACTTCATTTTTAGGGGTCGACTTTCTCTGTAAATATCAAACTCCTCATAGACTTATAGACCTGTGTACACTCATAAACACATTAGTCCCTTGACCTATAAGTCTTCAATACACCAAAATCACTAAGGGGCACTAGATGCACTTACAGGGGCGCCGGTTCAGCCACGTCTGACTGATCCGCCTCTTCAGAACAACGTTTTGTCACAGCACGTCCCAACACCACTGGGTCATTACTCTAACCTGATGGATAACATTGTCACTGCCGCTTCACGACTGGCGGCCCTTCGATCGAAGGCGAGTCCCCAGTAGCGGTCGAGACGCGACGGGCTAGGGAGCTCCTTCAGACGGCTTTGACTCAGCAGCAGGCTTATTCATATAGTTGTGAAAGGATCCATTCTACTCCCCGCCCAAGCCGGAGTTACAACAGGCATATCGATGAACCGGCCGTATCAAGCAGCGCGTGAAACCGTAATCCGCCCCATGGCCATAACCCGGCGGGTGGCGGTGGTGATGCTCAGGATGTGGTGGATCGTGCTAGGGCACGTCGAGAGGCCGAGTTAGCGGCGCAGCATGAAGCTCGCCAACTTACTCCGGTTCGTCCAACCACATCGGTGGAACCAGGAGTTACTTCCAGCTCTTTTGGAGTGTCGTGTCTCGTCCCAGCGTTGCGCAACATGCACCTGCACAAGCATTTCAAGGGTCCACGTAAAGTACCAAATTACACTGCCGATTTATCCCCCGAGTCATGGGTTGAAAGCTATGAGATGGCAATGGAGATGCTGGATGTGGACGATGTGGCGTGTGCTAAATACTTCACCATGATGCTGGAGGGGACAGCCCACACTTGGCTGAAGAACTTGCCGGCTAACTCCATTGGGTCATGGGCCGAATTAAGGGCCTGATTTATCCAGAATTTCAAGGATACATGCAAGCAGCCCATGTCAATTGTGGACTTAGCTGCCTGTGTCCAGGAGGAAGGAGAATCAACAACCCGTTGGGTGCGCCGGGTTTCGGAGATTTCGCATTCATCGGACCGCATCAACGTTGATACAACAGTTTTGACATTGGAAGGCAATTGCCGGTTTGCACCTCTGAAGTTGAAGTTGGGATGGCTCAAACGTCATTGTAATGACATGGGAACACTTATGGCAGCTCTGGTAAAGTATGCCGACTCTGATACTACCAAGTGTTGGAAATATGCCCTAGAGGCAATAATAAATTGGTTATTATTATATTTCCTTGTTCATGATAATCGTTTATTATCCACGCTATAATTGTATTGATAGGAAACTCAGATACATGTGTGGATACATAGACAACACCATGTCCCTAGTAAGCCTCTAGTTGACTAGCTCGTTGATCAACAGATGGTTACGGTTTCCTGACCATGGACATTGGATGTCGTTGATAACGGGATCACATCATTTGGAGAATGATGTGATGGACAAGACCCAATCCTAAGCCTAGCACAAAGATCGTGTAGTTCGTATGCTAAAGCTTTTCTAATGTCAAGTATCTTTTCCTTAGACCATGAGATTGTGCAACTCCCGGATACCGTAGGAATGCTTTGGGTGTACCAAACGTCACAACGAATCGGGTGGCTATAAAGGTGCACTCTGGTATCTCCGAAAGTGTCATTGGGTTGGTACGAATCGAGACCTGGGATTTGTCACTCAATGTAATCGGAGAGGTATCTACGGGCCCACTCGGTAGGACATCATCATAATGTGCACAATGTGACCAAGGGGTTGATCACGGGATGATGTGTTACGGAACGAGTAAAGAGACTTGCCGGTAACAAGATTGAACAAGGTATCGGTATACCGACGATCGAATCTCGGGCAAGTACAATACCGTTAGACAAAGGGAATTGTATACGGGAACGATTGAGTCCTTGACATCGTGGTTCATCCAATGAGATCATCGTGGAACATGTGGGAGCTAACATGGGTATCCAGATCCTGCTGTTGGTTATTGACCGGAGAACGTCTCGGTCATGTCTGCATGGTTCCCGAACCCGTAGGGTCTACACACTTAAGGTTCGATGACGCTAGGGTTATAGGGAATAGATATACGTGGTTACCGAATGTTGTTCGGAGTCCCGAATTAGATCCCGGACATCACGAGGAGTTCCGGAATGGTCCGGAGGTAAAGATTTATATATGGGAAGTCCTATTTTGGCCACCAGAAAATGTTCGGGATTTTTCGGTATTGTACCGGGAAGGTTCTAGAAGGTTCCGGAGTGGGGCCCACCTGCATGGGGGGGCCTGAAGGAAATATGCCCTAGAGGCAATAATAATGTTATTATTTATTTCCTTATATCATGATAAATGTTTATTATTCATGCTAGAATTGTATTAACCGGAAACATAATACATGTGTGAATACATAAACCTACAGAGTGTCACTAGTATGCCTCTACTTGACTAGCTCGTTAATCAAAGATGGTTATGTTTCCTAACCATGAACAAGGAGTTGTTATTTGATTAACGGGATCACATCATTGGTTGAATGATCTGATTGACATGACCCATTCCATTAGCATAGCTTTTGATCGTATAGTTTGTTGCTAGTGCTTTTCTTCATGACTTATACATGTTCCTATGACTATGAGATTATGCAACTCCCGTTTGCCCGAGGAACACTTTGGGTGCTACCAAGCGTCACAACGAATCGGGTGATTATAAAGGTACATTACAGGTGTCTCGAAGGTACATGTTGGGTTGGCATATTTGAGATTAGGATTTGTCACTCCGATTGTCGGAGAGGTATCTCTGGGCCCTCTCGGTAATGCACATCACATAAGCCTTGCAAGCATTGCAACTAAATGTGTTAGTTGTGAGATGATGTATTACGGAACGAGAAAAGAGACTTGCAAGATGTGAGATTGAACTAGGTATTGGATACCGACGATCGAATCTCGGGCAAGTAACATACCGATGACAAAGGGAACAACGATGTTGTTATGCGGTCGACCGATAAAGATCTTCGTAGAATATGTAGGAGCCAATATGGGCATCCTGGTCCCGCTATTGGTTATTGACCAGAGAGGTGTCTCGGTCATGTCTACATAGTTCTCGAACCCGTAGGGTCCGCACGCTTAACGCTTCGATGGATGTTATTATGAGTTTATATGATATTGATGTACGAAGGTTGTTGAGTCCGGATGAGATCACGGACATGACGAGGAGTCTCGAAATGGTCGAGACATAAAGATTGATATATTGGAAGCCTATGTTTGACTCGGAATCACTCCGGGTGAAATTGGGAATTTTACCGAGTACCGGGGTTACGGAACCTCCCGGGGTCAATGGGCCTTGATGGGCCTTAGTGGGAAAGAGAAAGGGGCCATAGTGCTGGTCGCACCTTCCCCTTCCCTAGTCCTATTAGGACTAGGAGAAGGGCCTCTCTCTCTCTCTTCCCACTTGGGAAAACCTAGTTGGACTAGGATTGGGGGAATCCTACTCCTAGTAGGAGTAGGAAACCCCGTGCGCCTCCTCTCTCGGCCGCCAGCCCTCCCTTCCCTCCTTTATATACACAGGGGCAGGGGCACCCCATGACACACAAGTTGATCATTGAGATCGTTCCTTAGCCGTGCGGTGCCCCCTTCCACCAAACTACACCTCGAATATACCGTTGCGGAGCTTAGGCGAAGCCCTGCGCCGGTGGAACATCATCATCGTCACCACGCCGTCGTGCTGACGAAACTCTCCCTCAACACTCGGCTGGATCGGAGTTCGAGGGACGTCATCGAGCTGAACGTGTGCAGAACTCGGAGGTGCCGTACGCTCGGTACTTGGATCGGTTGGATCGGGAAGAAATACGACTACTTCCTCTACGTTGCGTCAACGCTTCCGTTGCTGGTCTACGAGGGTACGTAGACAACACTCTCATCTCGTTGCTATGCATCACCATGATCTTGCGTGATCGTAGGAAAATTTTTGAAATTACTACGTTCCCCAACAGTGGCATCCGAGCCTGGTTTTATGCGTTGATGTCATGTGCACGAGTAGAACACAAGTGAGTTGTGGACGATACAAGTCATACTGCCTACCAAAGCATGTCATACTTTGGTTCAGCGCTATTGTGAGATGAAGCGCCCGGACCGACATTACGCCAGACGCTTACGCGAGACTGGTTTCACCGCCCGAGCACTCGTTGCTTAAAGGTGACCGGCGGTGTCTGCTCTCTCACTTTAGTTGAATCGAGTGTGGCTACGCCGGTCCTTGATAAGGTTAAACGGAGTCTATTTGACGAAATATCGTTGTGGTTTTGATGCGAGGTAAGAACGGTTCTTGCTCAGCCCGTAGCAGCCACGTAAAATTTGCAACAACAAAGTAGAGGACGTCTAACTTGTTTTTGCAGGGCATGTTGTGATGTGATATGGTCAAGACATGATGCTGAATTTTATTGTATGAGATGATCATGTTTTGTAACCGGTTATCGGCAATCTGGCAGGAGCCATATGGTTGTCGCTTATTGTATGAAATGCAATCGCTCTGTAATGCTTTACTTTATCACTAAGCGGTAGCGATAGTCGAGAAGCATAAGATTGGCGAGACGACAACGATGCTACGATGGAGATCAAGGTGTCGCGCGGTGACGATGGTGATCATGGCGGTGCCGGAGATGGAGATCACAAGCACAAGATGATGATGGCCATATCATATCACTTATATTGATTGCATGTGATGTTAATCCTTTATGCATCTTATTTTGCTTTGATTGACGGTAGCATTATAAGATGATCCCTTACTAAATTATCAAGAAGTGTTCTCCCGAGTATGCACCGTTGCGAAAGTTCTTCGTCTTTGAGACACCACGTGATGATCGGGTGTGATAGGCTCTACGCTCAAATACAACGGGTGCAAAACAGTTGCACACGCAGAATACTCAGGTTATACTTGACGAGCTATGCATATAAGATATGACCTCGAACACGGAGACCGAAGGTCGAGCGTGAATCATATAGTAGATATGATCAACATATTGATGTTCACCATTGAAACTACTCCATCACACGTGATGATCGGTCATGGTGTAGTTGATATGGATCACGCAATCACTTAGAGAATTGGAGGATATTTTTCTAAGTGGGAGTTCTTAAGTAATATGATTAATTGAACTTAAATTTATCATGAACTTAGTACCGATAGTATCTTGCTTGTCTATGATGTGTAGATAGATGGCTCGTCTTTGTTGTTCCGTTGAATTTTAATGCGTTCCTTGAGAAAGCAAAGTTGAAAGATGATGGCAGCAATTACACGGACTGGGTCCGTAATTTGAGGATTATCCTTATTGCTGCACGGAAGAATTACGCCTGGAAGCACCGTTAGGTGCCAGGCCTGGTGCAAGGGCTGCGCCGAAGTTGTGAACGTCCGCAAAGCAAAGCTCGATGACTACTCTATAGTTCAGTGTGCCATGCTTTACGGCTTAGAACCGGGACTTCAACGTCGTTTTGAACACCATGGAGCATATGAGATGTTCCAGGAGTTGAAGTTAATATTCCAAGCGAATGCCCGGATTGAGAGATATGAAGTCTCCAATAAGTTCTATAGCTGTAAGATGGAGGAGAACGGTTCTGTCAGTGAGCATATACTCAGAATGTCTGGATATAACAATCAAGGGATGAACTATAATATGCAAGGGATGACCAAAACAATGCCCGAGCTCTTCGCGATGCTAAAAGCCGCGGAGGTAGAAATCAAAAAGGAGCATCAAGTGTTGATGGTTAACAAAACCACTAGTTTCAAGAAAAGGGCAAAGGAAAGAAAAGGAAACTTCAAAAGAGCGGCAAGCAAGTTGTTGATCAAGAGAAGAAACCCAAGTCTGGTCCTAAACCTGAAACCGAGTGCTTCTATTGCAAGCAGGCTGGTCCCGAAGCGGAACTGCCCCAAGTATTTGGCGGATAAGAAGGATGGCAAGGTTAACAAAGGTATATGTGATATACATGTTATTGATGTGTACCTTACTAATACTCGCAGAGCACTGGTATTTGATACTGGTTCATTGCTAATATTTGCAACTCAAACAGGGCTACGGATTGCTTAAGATTGGCTAAGGACGAGGTGACAATGCGCGTGGGAAATGGTTCCAAAGTCGATGTGATCGCAATCGGCACGCTACCTCTACATCTACCTTCGGATTAGTATTAGACCTAAATAATTGTTATTTAGTACCAGCGTTGAGCATGAACATTATATCTGGATCTTGTTTGATGCGAGACGGTTATTCATTTAAATCAGAGAATAATGGTTGTTCTATTTATATGAATAATATCTTTTATGGTCATGCACCATTGAAGAATGGTTTGTTTTACTTAATCTTGATAGTAGTGATACACATATTCATAATGTTGAAACCAAAAGATGCAGAGTTGATAATGATGGTGCAACTTATTTGTGGCATCGCCGTTTAGGTCATATCGGTGTAAAGCGCATGAAGAAACTCCATCTTGATGGACTTTTGGAGTCACTTGATTATGAATCACTTGGCACTTGCGTAACCGTGCCTTATGGGCAAGATGACTAAAACACCGTTCTCGGAACTATGGAGAGAGCAACAGATTTATTGGAAATCATACATCGATGTATGTGGTCCAATGAATGTTGAGGCTCGTGGCGGATATCGTTATTTTCTCACCTTCACAGATGATTTGAGCAGATATGGGTATATCTACTTAATGAAACACAAGTCTGAAACATTTGAAAAGTTCAAAGAATTTCAGAGTGAAGTGGAAAATCATCGTAACAAGAAAATAAAGTTTCTACGATCTGATCGTGGAGGAGAATATTTGAGTTACGAGTTTGGCCTACATTTGAAACAATGCGGAATAGTTTCGCAACTTACGCCACGGAACACCACAACGTAATGGTGTGTCCGAACGTCGAATCGTACTTTATTAGATATGGTGCGATCTATGATGTCTCTTACTGATTTACCGCTATCGCTTTGGGGTTATGCTTTAGAGACGGCTACATTCACTTTAAATAGGGCACCATCTAAACTGCTGAGACGACGCCTTATGAACTGTGGTTTGGCAAGAAACCAAAGTTGTCGCTTTTGAAAGTTTGGGGCTGCGACGCTTATGTGAAAAAGCTTCAACCTGATAAGCTCGAACCCAAATCGAGAAATGTGTCTTCATAGGATACCCAAAGGAGACAGTTGGGTACACCTTCTATCACAGATCCGAAGGCAAGATTTTTATTGCTAAATTGGAAACTTTTGGAGAAAGAGTTTCTCACGAAAGAAGTGAGTGGGAGGAAAGTAGAACTTGATGAGATAATCGTATCTACTCCCTTATTGAGAAGTAGTACATCACGTAAAACAGTTTCGTGACACCTACACCAAATAGGAGGAAGCTAATGATGATGATCATGAAACTTCAGATCAAGTTTCTACAGAACTTCAGAGATCAACCAGAGCAAGATCCGCACTGAGTGGTACGGTAATCCTATTTTGGAAGTCATGTTCTTTGGAACATGATGAACCTACGAACTATGAAGAAGCGATGGTGAGCCCAGATTCCACAAAATGGCTTGAGGCCATGAAATCTGAGATGGGATCCATGTATGAGAACAAAGTGTGGACTTTGGTTGACTTGCCCGATGATCGGCAAGCAATTGAGAATAAATGGATCTTCAAGAAGAAGACCGACGCTGATGGTAATGTTATCGTCTATAAAGCTCGACTTGTTGCAAAAGGTTTTCGACAAGTTCAAGGGATTGACTACGATGAGACCTTCTCACCAGAGCGATGCTTAAGTCCGTCGAATCATGTTAGCAATTGCGCGATTTTATGATTATGAAATTTGGCAAATGGATGTTAAAACTGCATTCCTGAATGGATTTACGGAAGAAGAGTTGTATATGATGCAACCAGAAGGTTTTGTCGATCCAAAGGAGCTAACAAAGTGTGCAAGCTCCAGCGATCCATTTATGGACTGGTGCAAGCCTCTCGGAGTTGGAATAAACGTTTTGATAGTGTGATCAAAGCATTTGGTTTTATCTGAGACTTTGGAGAAGCTTGTATTTACAAGAAAGTGAGTGGGAGCTCAGAGCATTTCGATATTATATGTGGATGACATATTATTGATCGGAAATGATATAGAATTCTGGATAGCATAAAGGGATACTTGAATAAGAGTTTTCGATGAAAGACCTCGGTGAAGCTGCTTACATATTGGGCATTAAGATCTATAGAGATAGATCAAGACGCTTAATAGGACTTTCACAAAGCACATACCTTGATAAAGTTTTGAAAAGTTCAAATGGATCGAGGCAAAGAAAGGGTTCTTGCCGGTATTACAAGGTGTGAAGTTGAGTAAGACTCAATGCCCGACCACCGCAGAAGATAGAGAGAAAATGAAAGATGTTCCTATGCTTCAGCCATAGGCTCTATCATGTATGCAATGCTGTGTACCAGACCTGATGTGTGCCTTGTTTGTAAGTTTAGCGGCAGGTACCAAAGTAATCCAGAGTGGATCATGGACAGCGGTCAAGAACATCCTTAAGTACTTGAGAAGGACTAAGGATATGTTTCTCATTTATGGCGGTGACAAAGAGCTCGTCAGAACGGTTACGCCGACGCAAGCTTTGACACTGATCCGGACGATTCTAAATCGCAAACCGGATACGATTTACATTAAACGGTGGAGCTGTCGGTTGGTGCAGTTCCAAACAAAGCGTCGTTATGGGATCTACATGTGAAGTTGAGTACATAGCTGCTTCGGAAGCAGCTAATGAAGGAGTCTGGATGAAGGAGTTCATAACCGATCTAGGTGTTGTACCTAGTGTATCGGGTCCAATGAAAATCTTTTGTGACAATATGGTGCAATTGCCTTGGCAAAGGAATCCAGATTTCACAAGAGAACCAAGCACATCAAAAGACGCTTCAACTCCATCCGGATTTGGTCGGTGGGAGACATAGAGATATGCAAGATACATACGGATCTGAATGTTGCGCACCGTTGACTAAGCCTCTTCCACGAGCAAAACATGATCAACACCAAGACTCCATGGGTGTTAGAATCATTCTTGTGTAATCTAGATTATTGACTCTAGTGCAAGTGGGAGGCTGAAGGAAATATGCCCTAGAGGCAATAATAATGTTATTATTTATTTCCTTATATCATGATAAATGTTTATTATTCATGCTAGAATTGTATTAACCGGAAACATAATACATGTGTGAATACATAAACCTACAGAGTGTCACTAGTATGCCTCTACTTGACTAGCTCGTTAATCAAAGATGGTTATGTTTCCTAACCATGAACAAGGAGTTGTTATTTGATTAACGGGATCACATCATTGGTTGAATGATCGATTGACATGACCCATTCCATTAGCATAGCACCTGATCGTATAGTTTGTTGCTAGTGCTTTTCTTCATGACTTATACATGTTCCTATGACTATGAGATTATGCAACTCCCGTTTGCCCGAGGAACACTTTGGGTGCTACCAAACGTCACAACGTAATCGGGTGATTATAAAGGTACATTACAGGTGTCTCCGAAGGTACATGTTGGGTTGGCATATTTCGAGATTAGGATTTGTCACTCCGATTGTCGGAGAGGTATCTCTGGGCCCTCTCGGTAATGCACATCACATAAGCCTTGCAAGCATTGCAACTAAATGTGTTAGTTGTGAGATGATGTATTACGGAACGAGAAAAGAGACTTGCCGAGAACGAGATTGAACTAGGTATTGGATACCGACGATCGAATCTCGGGCAAGTAACATACCGATGACAAAGGAACAACGATGTTGTTATGCGGTCTCGACCGATAAAGATCTTCGTAGAATATGTAGGAGCCAATATGGGCATCCAGGTCCCGCTATTGGTTATTGACCGAGAGGTGTCTCGGTCATGTCTACATAGTTCTCGAACCCGTAGGGTCCGCACGCTTAACGCTTCGATGGCGGTTATTATGAGTTTATATGATATTGATGTACGAAGGTTGTTCGAGTCCGGATGAGATCACGGACATGACGAGGAGTCTCGAAATGGTCGAGACATAAAGATTGATATATTGGAAGCCTATGTTTGACTCGGAATCACTCCGGGTGAAATTGGGAATTTTACCGAGTACCGGGGTTACGGAACCTCCCGGGGTCAATGGGCCTTGATGGGCCTTAGTGGGAAAGAGAAAGGGGCCATAGTGCTGGCGCACCTTCCCCTTCCCTAGTCCTATTAGGACTAGGAGAAGGGGGCTCTCTCTCTCTCTTCCCACTTGGGAAAACCTAGTTGGACTAGGATTGGGGGAATCCTACCCTAGTAGGAGTAGGAAACCCCTGGTGCGCCTCCTCTCTCGGCCGCCAGCCCCTCCCTTCCCTCCTTTATATACAGGGCAGGGGCACCCCATGACACACAAGTTGATCATTGAGATCGTTCCTTAGCCGTGTGCGGTGCCCCTTCCACCAAACTACACCTCGAATATACCGTTGCGGAGCTTAGGCGAAGCCCCGCGCCGGTGGAACATCATCATCGCCACCACGCCGTCGTCTTGTGAAACTCTCCCTCAACACTCGGCTGGATCGGAGTTCGAGGGACGCCATCGAGCTGAACGTGTGCAGAACTCGGAGGTGCCGTGACGTTCGGTACTTGGATCGGTTGGATCGGGAAGAAGTACGACTACTTCCTCTACGTTGCGTCAACGCTTCGTTGCTGGTCTACGAGGGCGTGAGACAACACTCTCATCTCGTTGCTATGCATCACCATGATCTTGCGTGATCGTAGGAAAATTTTTGAAATTACTACGTTCCCCAACAGGGCCCACATGAATGTGGGTAGTGGGGGCAAGGCCCCACACCCCTGGTCAAGGCGCACCAAGATCCCCCCTTAGAAGGAATAAGATCATATCCCGAAGGGATAAGATCAAGATCCCTAAAAAGGGGGATAACAATCGGTGGGGAAAGGAAAGGATGGGATTTCTTTCCTCCCACCTTTGCCAACGCCCCAATGGACTTGGAGGGCAAGAAATAATTCCCCTCCACCCCTATATATAGTGGGGAGGCGCATGGGAGCTGCACCCTTGCCCCTGGCGCAGCCCTCCCCCTCTCCCAAGTCCTCCTCCTCTCCCGCGGTGCTAGGCGAAGCCCTGCAGGATTGCCACGCTCCTCCATCACCACCACACCATCGTGCTACTGCTGGATGGAGTCTTCCTCAACCTCTCCCTCTCTCCTTGCTAGATCAAGGCATGGGAGACGTCACCGGGCTGTACATGTGTTGAACGCGGAGGTGCCGTCCGTTCGGCACTAGGATCTCCGGTGATTTGGATCGCGACGAGTACGACTCCTTCAACCCCGTTCTCTTGAACGCTTCCGCTTAGCGATCTACAAGGGTATGTAGATGCACTCTCCTTCCCCTCGTTGCTGATTTCTCCATAGATAGATCTAGGTGACACGTAGGAAAAATTTTGAATTTCTGCTACGTTCCCCAACAGTGGCATCATGAGCTAGGTCTATTGCGTAGATTCTTTGCACGAGTAGAACACAAAGTAGTTGTGGGAGTTGATTTTGTTCAATATGCTTACCGTTACTAGTCCAATCTTGTTTCGACGGTATTGTGGGATGAAGCGGCCCGGACCGACCTTACACGTACACTTACGTGAGACAGGTTCCACCGGTCGACATGCACTTGGTGCATAAGGTGGCTAGCGGTGCCGCCTCCCACTTTAGTCGAACGAATTCGATGAAAAGGGTCCTTATGAAGGGTAAATAGCAATTGGCATATCACGTTGTGGTTTTGCGAGGTAAGAAACGTTTTGCTAGAAACCCATAGCAGCCACGTAAAACATGCAAACAACAATTAGAGGACGCCTAACTTGTTTTTGCAAGGTATGCTATGTGATGTGATATGGCCAAGAAGAATGTGATGAATGATATGTGATGTATGATATTGATCATGTTCTTGTAATAGGAATCACGACTTGCATCTCGTTGAGTATGACAACCGGCAGGAGCCATAGGAGTTGTCTTAATTTATTGTATGACCTGCGTGTCATTGAACAAACGTCATGCAATTACTTTACTTTATTGCTAACCGGTAGCCATAGTAGTAGAAGTAATAAGTTGGCGAGACAACTTCATGGAGACACGATGATGGAGATCATGATGATGGAGATCATGGTGTCATGCCGATGACGATGATGATCATGGAGACCCGAAGATGGAGATCAAAAGGAGCAAAATGATATTGGCCTTATCATGTCACTATTTGATTGCATGTGATGTTTATCATGTTTATGCATCTTATTTGCTTAGAACGATGGTAGTAAATAAGATGATCCCTCATTAAAATTTCAAGAAAGTGTTCCCCCTAATTGTGCACCGTTGCGAAAGTTCATCGTTTCGAAGCACCACGTGATGATCGGGTGTGATAGATTCTTACGTTCACATACAACGGGTGTAAGCCAGATTTACACATGTGAAACACTTAGGTTAACTTGATGAGCCTAGCATGTACAGACATGGCCTCGGAACACAAGAGATCGAAAGGTCGAGCATGAGTCGTATGGAGGATACGATCAACATGAAGATGTTCACCGATGATGACTAGTCCGTCTCACGTGATGATCGGACACGGCCTAGTTGACTCGGATCATGTAATCACTTAGATGACTAGAGGGATATCTATCTGAGTGGGAGATCATTAGATGAACTTAATTATCCTGAACATAGTCAAAATATCTTTGCAAATTATGTCGTAAGCTCGCGCTTTAGTTCCACTGTTTAGATATGTTCCTAGAGAAAATATAGTTGGAAGTTGATAGTAGCGATTATGTGGACAGAAGAAAGCTTATGTCCTTAATGCACCGCTCAGTGTGCTGAACCCCAAACGTCGTCTGTGGATGTTGCGAACATCGGACATACACGTTTTGATAACTACGTGATAGTTCAGTTAAACGGTTTAGAGTTGAGGCACCAAAGACGTTTTTCAAAACGTCACGGAACATATGAGATGTTTCGAGGGCTGAAATTGGGATTTCAGGCTCGTGCCCACGTCAAGAGGTATAAGATCTCCGACGATTTTCTTAGCCTGCAAACTGAGGGAGAAAAGCTCAATCGTTGAGCTTGTGCTCAGATTGTCTGAGTGCAACAATCACTTGAATCGAGTGGGAGTTGATCTTCCAGATGAGATAGTGATGTTTCTCCAAAGTCATTTCCACCAAGCTGCTAGAGCTTCGTGATGAACTATAACATATCAGGGATAGATATGATGATCCTTGAGCTATTCGCAATGTTCGACACCGCGAATGTAGAAATCAAGAAGGAGCATCAATTGTTGATGGTTAGTGAAACCACTAGTTTCAAGAAGGGCAAGGGCAAGCAGGGGTACTTCATGAAACAGCAAATCAGTTGCTGCTCCAGTGAAGAAACCCAAGGTTGAACCCAAACCTGAGACTAAGTGCTTCTGTAATGAGGGGAACAGCCACTGGAGCAGAATTACCCTAGATACTTGGTAGATGAGAAGGCTGGCAGGGTCGATAGAAGTATATCGGATATACATTAAGTTATTGTGTACTTTACTTGTACTCCTAGTAGCACCATGGTATTAGATACCGGTTCGGTTGCTAAGTGTTAGTAACTCGAAATAAAAGGCTACAGAATAAACGGAGACTAGCTAAAGGTGAGCTGACGATATGTGTTGGAAGTGTTTCCAAGTTTGATGTGATCAAACATCGCACGCTCCCTCTACCATCAAGATTAGTATTAAACCAGAATAATTGTCATTTGGTGTTTGCGTTGAGCATAGACATGATTGGATTATGTCTATTGCAATACGGTTATTCATTTAAGGAGAATAATGGTTACTCTATTTATTTGAATAATACCTTCAATGGTCTTGCACCTAAAGGAATGGTTTATTAAATCTCGATCGTAGTGATACACATTTTCATGCCAAAAGATATAAGATAGTAATGATAGTACCACTTACTTGTGGCACTGCCATATAAGTCATATTGGTATAAAACGCATGAAGAAGCTCCATGTTGATGGATCTTTGGAATCACTCATTTTTGAAAAGTTTGAGACATGCGAACCATGTCTATTGGTGTATACGCATGATGAAACTCCATGTAGATGGATCGTTTGGACTCACTTGATTTTGAATCACTTGAGATATGCAAATCATACCACATGGGCAAGATAACTGAAAAGCCTTGTTTCAGTAAGATGGAACAAGATAGCAACTTGTTGGAAGTAACACATTTTGATGTGTGCAGCCCAATGAGTGCCGAGGCATGCAGTGAATATCGTTATGTTCTTAATTCACAGATGATTCGAGTAGATGTTGAGTATATTTACTTGATGAAACACAAGTCTGAATTATTGAATGGTTCAAGTAATTTCAGAGTGAAGTTAAAGATCATCGTGACAAGAGGATAAAATGTATATGATATGATCATAGAGATGAGTAGCTGAGTTACGAGCTCTGGCACGCTATTAAGACATTGTGGAAATTGTTTCACAATTAATACCGCCTGGAACACCATAGTGTGATGGTGTGTCCGAACATCATAGTTTCACCCTATTAGATATGGTGCGTACCATGATGTCTCTTATCAAATTACCACTATCGTTCATGGGTTAGGCATTAGAGACAACCACACTAACTTTAATAGGGCACCACGTAATTCCGTTGAGACGACACTGTTTGAACTATGGGTTGGAGAAACCTAAGTTGTCGTTTCTTAAAAGTTTGGGGCTGCGACGCTTATGTGAAAAAGTTTCATCGTGATAAGCTCGAACCCAAAACGGATAAATACATCTTCATAGGACACCCAAAACAGTTGGGTATACCTCCTATCTCAGATCCGGAAGCAAAAGTAATTGTTTCTAGAAACGGGTCCTTTCTCGAGGAAAAGTTTCTCTCGAAAGAATTGAGTTGGAGGATGGTGGAGACTTAATGAGGTTATTGAACCATCACTTCAACCAGTGTGTAGCAGAGCACAGGAAGTTGTTCATGTGGCACCTACACCAATTGAAATGGAAGCTGATGATAGTGATCATGATGCTTCGGATCAACTCACTACCGGACCTCGTAGGTCGACAAGGACGCGTACTACTTCAGAGTGGTACGCAATCCTGTCTTAGAGGTCATGTTGCTAGAAAACAATGAACCTACGAGCTATGGAGAAGCGATGGTGGGCCCGGATTCCGACGAATGGCTCGAGGCCATAACATCCGAGAGAGGATCCATGACTTTGGAAGAAATACTTGATGGTCGTAAGGACGTGGGTAAAGATGGATTTTAAAAGGAAGATGGACAATGATGGTAAGTATCACCATTAAGAAGCTCGACTTGTCGTTAAAGATATTTTCCGACAAGTTTAAGGAGTTGACTACGGTGAGGCTTTCTCACCGTAGCGATGCTAAGAGTCTGTTGGAATTGGATTAGCGCTATGCATTATTTATGAAATCTTGCATATAGGATGTCAAAACATTGTTTCCTTGACAGTTTTCTTGAGGAAAGGTTGTATGTGATACAACCGAAGGTTTTGACAATCCCGAAGACGCTAACAAGTATGCAAAGCTCCAGCTATCCTTCTAAGGACCTGGAGTAAGCATCTCGGAGTTGGAATGTACGCTTTGATGAGATGATCAAAGATTTTGGGTCTATACAAAGTTTATGAGAAACTTGTATTTCCAAAGAAGTGAGTGGAAGAACTATAGAATTTCTGATAAGTATATGTGAATGACATATTGTTGATCGGAAATGATGTAGAATTTCTGGAAAGCATATAGGGTTATTTGAAAAGTGTTTTTCAATAGAAAACCTGAATTAAGCTGCTTGAACATTGAGCATCAAGATCTATGAGGATAGATAAAAAAACGCTAAATGGTACTTTCAAATGAGCACATACCTTGACATGATCTTGAAGGTGTTCAAGATGGATCAGTCAAAGAAGGAGTTCTTGCCTGAGTTGTAAGGTATGAAGTTAAGAGTTAAAGCTCGACCACCACGACGAAGAGAGAGAAAGGACGAAGGTCGTCCCCTATGCTTCAGACATAGGCTCGGTAGTATGCTATGCTGTGTACCGCACTGGAAGTGTGCCTTGCCATGAGTCTGGCAAGGGGGTACAAGAGTGATCCAGGAATGGATCATTGGAGAGCGGTCAAAATTGTCCTTGGAGTAAATAAGGACATGTTTCTCGATTATGGAGGTGATAAAGAGTTCGGCGTAAAGGGTTACGTCGATGCAAGCTTTAACACCTATCCGAGTGACTCTGAGTAGCAAACCGGATACGTATAGTGGAGCAACCATTTGGAATAGCTCCAAGTGGAGCATGGAAGCAGCATTTACAATATGCCATAGAGATTTGCGAAGTACATACGGATCTGAATGTCGCAAACCCGTTGACTAAAACCTCTCTCACAAGCAAAACATGATCAAACCCCAAAACTCATTGAGTCTTAATCATATGATGATGTGAACTAGTTTAGTGACACTAGTAAACTCTTGGATGTTGGTCACATGGAGATGTGGCCTATGAGTGTTGATCACATAGCGATGTGAACTAGATTATTGACTCTAGTGCAAGTGGGAGACTGTTGGAAATATGCCCTAGAGGCAATAATAAATTGGTTATTATCATATTTCCTTGTTCATGATAATCGTTTATTATCCATGCTATAATTGTATTGATAGGAAACTCAGATACATGTGTGGATACATAGACAACACCATGTCCCTAGTAAGCCTCTAGTTGACTAGCTCGTTGATCAACAGATGGTTACGGTTTCCTGACCATGGACATTGGATGTCGTTGATAACGGGATCACATCATTTGGAGAATGATGTGATGGACAAGACCCAATCCTAAGCCTAGCACAAAGATCGTAGTTAGTATGCTAAAGCTTTTCTAATGTCAAGTATCTTTTCCTTAGACCATGAGATTGTGCAACTCCCGGATACCGTAGGAATGCTTTGGGTGTACCAAACGTCACAACGAATCGGGTGGCTATAAAGGTGCACTACGGTATCTCCGAAAGTGTCATTGGGTTGGCACGAATCGAGACTGGATTTGTCACTCTGTGTAAACGGAGAGGTATCTCTGGGCCCACTCGGTAGGACATCATCATAATGTGCACAATGTGACCAAGGGATTAATCACGGGATGATGTGTTATGGAACGAGTAAAGAGACTTGCCGGTAACGAGATTGAACAAGGTATCGGTATACCGACGATCGAATCTCGGGCAAGTACAATACCGTTAGACAAAGGGAATTGTATACGGGATCGATTGAGTCCTTGGCATCGTGGTTCATCTGATGAGATCATCGTGGAACATGTGGGAGCTAACATGGGTATCCAGATCCCGCTGTTGGTTATTGACCGGAGAACGTCTCGGTCATGTCTGCATGGTTCCCGAACCCGTAGGGTCTACACACTTAAGGTTCGATGACGCTAGGGTTATAGGGAATAGATATACGTGGTTACCGAATGTTGTTCGGAGTCCCGGATGAGATCCCGGACATCACGAGGAGTTCCGGAATGGTCCGGAGGTAAAGATTTATATATGGGAAGTCCTATTTTGGCCACCGGAAAATGTTCGGGATTTTTCGGTATTGTACCGGGAAGGTTCTAGAAGGTTCCAGAGTGGGGCCCACCTGCATGGGGGGACCCACATGAACGTGGGTAGTGGGGGCAAGGCCCCGCACCCCTGGTCAAGGCTCACCAAGATCCCCCCTTAGAAGGAATAAGATCATATACTGAAGGGATAAGATCAAGATCCCTAAAAAGGGGGGATAACAATCGGTGGGGAAAGGAAAGGATGGGATTTCTTTCCTCCCACCTTTGCCAACGCCCCAATGGACTTGGAGGGCAAGAAATAATTCCCCTCCACCCCTATATATAGTGGGGAGGCGCATGGGAGCTGCACCCTTGCCCTGGCGCAGCCCTCCCCTCCCAAGTCCTCCTCCTCTCCTGGTGCTTGGCGAAGCCCTGCAGGATTGCCACGCTCCTCCATCACCACCACACCGTCGTGCTGCTGCTGGATGGATTCTTCCTCAACCTCTCCCTCTCTCCTTGCTGGATCAAGGCATGGGAGACATCACCGGGCTGTACGTGTGTTGAACGCGGAGGTGCCGTCCGTTCGGCACTAGGATCTCCGGTGATTTGGATCACGACGAGTACGACTCCTTCAACCCTGTTCTCTTGAACGCTTCCGCTTAGCGATCTACAAGGGTATGTAGATGCACTCTCCTTCACCTCGTTGCTGGTTTCTCCATAGATAGATCTTGGTGACACGTAGGAAATTTTTTGAATTTCTGCTACGTTCCCCAACACCAAGGACCCTGAGTATGATGATGACAAGACAGGGAAGGGAAAGAAGAGCGGCAACACCAAGGGGCAGCAGCATACCCCGGCGGGTCATGGAAAAAGCGGTAAGCGTAAGGCGGATAACAGTTTAGACAGCGGTACGCAGGACAAAGGCTAGAGGCGTAAGGGTAAACCGCCACAGCGTGGTGGAGGACCAAGTCCTAATCCAGAGCGCTTATCTTATCTGTTAAACCAGCCTTGCCCAAAGCACGGGACGCAGGACAAACCGTCCACGCACCTTTGGAAAGATTTTTATATCATGCAGGAGTTCACAAATTCAGACTTTCGGTATGATCATGGACCGGGCGGCGGTTCAGGCCCTGGATATCATGGGCCGGGTTACGGTGGAGGCGGTTCCGGTTCGGGTTTTCACGGTAATCAGAGCGGACATGGAAATCAAGGCAATCAGGGCAACCAAGGTGGTTATAATCATCAGGGGAGTCAGCAGCAACAGTAGCAGTCGGGTTACCAGAGCAACCCGAAGCAGTTGAATAGTGGACAATACCATGTCTTCACCATGAGCCTGTTCAAGCGCGATCAGAAGCTGCACAAAAGGGCAGTGAATTCCGTTGAACCGGCAGAGCCCCGTTACTTATGCTGGTCTGAACAGCCTATTGTATGGAGTCGAGAGGATCATCCACCTCGGGTTGATAATCCGGGTCATCTGACATTGGTTGTGGCACCTCAGGTTGGAGGCTATAAGTTCACCAAGGTACTCATGGATGGAGGGAGTAGTATCAATATCCTTTATTATGAAACCTTCCGTCGCATGGGGTTAACAGATAAAAATCTTAAACCGTCCAACACAGTCTTCCATGGTGTAGTGCCTGGTAAATCGGTATATCCTGTCGGTAAGATAGCTCTGGAGGTGGCTTTTGGAGATGAGCATGATTCAAGGTCAGAGACATTGACTTTTGAAGTGGTGAAAATCAAGAGCCCGTATCATGCCCTATTTGGACGGCCGGCTTATGCTAAGTTCATGGCAAGGCCCTGTTATGTCTATCTACAGCTCAAGATGCCATGTCATAAGGGGACCATCACGGTTCATGAGAGCCGAAAGATCGCTTTGGAATGTGAACAAGGTGATGCGGCATATGCTGAGTCGTTTTGTGCAACAGAGGAGTTGAAGTTCTACAAAGACAATGTTGATCCGGCGGATATGACTTCTTTGAAAAAGCCAACTATAGAGCATGATCCGGCCTTGAAGTTTAAAACGGCTGATGAGACTAAGCTGGTTGATTTTGTTCCAGGCGACTCATCCAAGAAGTTTAGCATCAGCGCTCACTTGGATCCGAAATAGGAAAGCGCGCTCATCGAGTTCATCCGTGAGAATCGGGACATCTTTGCGTGGAAGCCTTCTGACATGCCAGGTGTACCGAGAGAACTCGCTGAGCACACTCTCAATGTCGATCTCAAGTATAAACCGGTCAAGCAATTTCTTCGCCGGTTCAACGAACAAAGACGCAAGGCTATTGGTGAGGAAGTAGCCAGGCTCTTGGCGGCTGGGTTCATCATTGAAGTATTTCATCCTGAATGGTTGGCTAACCCGGTGCTGGTGCTAAAGAAGAACGGCACTTGGCGTATGTGTGTGGACTACACAGATTTGAACAAGGCTTGTCCGGCAGATCCTTTTGCTCTCCCTCGTATTGATCAAATCATTGATGCTACGGCGGGTTGTGAGCGTTTGAGCTTTTTGTATGCATATTCTGGTTACCATCAGATCAAAATGGCAGTTAAGGACCAGGAGAAGACAGCATTTATAACTCCTTTTGGAGCCTTCTGCTATGTATCTATGTCTTTTGGGCTCAAGAGTGCCCAGGCGACTTATCAGCGTTGTGTGCAGAATTGTCTTCATGATCAGATCAGCCGCAATGTTCATGCTTATGTGGATGATATTGTGGTAAAATCCAGAAAAAGGAGACATTGATAGATGACTTAAAGGAGACCTTTGATAACCTCCGGGTTTATAAAATGATGCTTAATCCGGCCAAGTGTGTTTTCGGTGTACCAGCAGGCAAACTCTTGGGCTTTCTGGTGCCTAACAGGGGCATTGAAGCTAATCCAGAGAAAATCAAGGCTATAACTTCATTGGCTAAACCGAAGTGTATCAATGATGTTCAACGCCTGGCAGGCCGGATTGCCGCCTTGAGCCGGTTTATTAGTCGCCTTGGTGAGAAGGCCATCCCTTTATATCAGATGCTGAAGAAAACGGATGACTTCGTCTGGAGTGACGCCGCCAATGAAGCATTTGAGGACTTAAAGCGGCAGCTCGCTAATCCGCCGGTTCTTGCTGCTCCTGTTGATAAAGAGCCATTGTTGCTATATGTGGCAGCTAACGCCTGGGTTGTTAGCGTGGCTATTGTGGTGGAGCGCAAGGAGGCGGGAAAGGAGTATCCGGTTCAACGGTCGGTTTATTATATCAGTGAGGTACTTATTGAGTCCAAGCAAAGGTACCCACATTGGCAGAAGCTAGTGTATGGAGTTTTTATGGCAAGCCAGAAGCTTAAGCAATATTTCCAAGGTCATCCCATCACTGTGGTCAGCTTTGCTCCTTTGGGGGATATAATTCAAAATAGGGAAGCAATTGGCTGTATTGCTAAGTGGTCTATTGAGCTTGGGCCTCATGGGTTAAAATATATGCCCCGGACAGCGATCAAATCTCAGGCACTTGTGGATTTCATCAATGACAGGATAGAATTACAGGCGCCAGAAGAGAAGCCGGATCATACTTATTGGACTATTCATTTTGATGGGTCCAGGCAATTGGAGGGCTCGGCGGCTGGAGTCGTATTAACTTCCCCACGAGGTGATAAGTTTTGTTATGTTCTCCGTTTAATGTTCCCTTGTACTAACAATGCAACTGAGTATGAGGCTTTACTCCATAGTCTTCAGATGGCTAAAGAGATGAATCTAAGTCGAGTTAAGTGCTTCGGTGACTCGGATCTGGTGGCTCAACAAGTGTCTGGTACTTGGGATTCCAAGGACCCACTCATGGCAGCATATCGTCGAGAGGTGGATATTGTTGCAGGCCACTTCAAGGGTTATCAGGTCGATCATGTGGACCGGTGGAAGAATGAAGCGGCGGACGCTTTAAACCGCTTGGGTTCCCAACGTAAACTGGTTCCGCCCAATGTCTTCCTGGATGTGCTGCATAATCCGTCCGTCAAGCTCCCTGGCGAAGAGGATTTGGTTGTTCCTGATCTGGAGGCTCAGTTGGTGGCGGCTCTTCATGTTATCCCGGATTGGACGGTTCCATATTTGGCGTAACTGAACCGGGGCGAGTTATCAGAGGACGAAACTTCGGCCAGGCAGATAATCCGGCGATCCAAGTCCATGACTATTATCAATGGAGAGTTACATCATTGCAGTGTGACAGGGGCGTTTCAATGTTGTGTATCTCCTGAAGAAGGCCATGAAATTTTGCGTGAGATCCACGAAGGATATTGTGGTCACCACGTCGGTTCAAAGTCCCTGGTAGCGAAAGCTTTTCGTCAAGGCTTCTATTGGCTGAGGGCTCATGCTGATGAGGAAGACTTGGTGAAAAAATGCGATGGTTGTCGGAAATTCTCACGTCGAGCCCATGTTCCGGCCCAGGAATTGAGGATGATTCCAATCACTTGGTCGTTTGCAACTTTGGGGCTGGATATGGTTGGGCCCTTAGATCCAAGGACAACAAGACCCACCTTTTGGTGGCGGTTGATAAATTTACTAAGTGGGTGGAGGCAGAGCCAGTCAGCAAGTGTGATGCATCTAGGGCGGTTCAATTCATCAAGAAGGTGATTTTCCGGTTTGGTTTTCCACACAGCATTATAACTGATAATGGTACCAATCTGTCCAAAGGTGCTATGAAGGAGTTCTGTCAATGTGAGCACATCTGGCTTGACTTATCCTCAGTGGCTCACCCCCGGTCTAATGGTCAAGCAGAGAGAGCCAATCAAGAGATCTTGAGAGTCATCAAGCCCCGGCTTATGGTTCCTTTGCAACGGACACCGAGTTGTTGGGTGGAGGAGCTACCTTCTGTGTTATGTAGCATCAATACCACGCCCAACAGATCCATGGGTTATACACCTTTTTTTCATGGTTTATGGAGCGGAGGCGGTTCTCCCTAGTGACATCCGTCATGACTCGCCTCGTGTGGCGGCGTGTGTTGAAGCTGACAATGAGAAGGCACGACGGGAAGCACTTGACCTGTTGGACGAGGAGCGTGACATTGCATCAGCCCGTTCGGCGATTTATCAGCAAGATCTGCGTCATTATCATAGCCGCCGGGTTAGAACCAGAACTTTTCAAGAAGGCGATCGGGTGCTCCGACTCATTCAGGATCAAACCGATATGCACAAGTTATCCCCGCCTTGGAAAGGACCTTTTGTGGTCAGCAAGAATCTGCATAACGGGTCATACTATCTTATTGATGTTCGAGAGTGCAAAGACTCACATAAATCGGAGGAGGAGACCCACCGGCCGTGGAATATCGCTCATCTTCGGCCTTACTATACCGGAGCCATAGGCTCTGCTTATGTACATAGTTATGACAATGTATATATTATGATCAATATAATAAACCGGAGCCTCAGGTAAAGCGGGGTATCTGTTGTTTTTCTTATATCATGTGTGGTTACATGGGGGCTTCTGTTCATAAAGCAGCGTCCGGTTTACACCTTGATTCAGCTTATAAAGCTTTATATAAAAATCACTTGGGGGCTTGGTTGTATTTTAACCATAGCTACACCTTTTGATCGGCGCAAAGCCACCAGAAAAATCACTTGGGGGCTTGGTCGTATTTGAACCATAGTCACACCTCTTGATCGGCTCAAAGCCAAATTAATTCGGGGCCAAAGAGAGTGTTGCAAAAGAACAACTCAAACATAGGCACCCACTGAACACAGCTCAAAATATTGCTTGGGGATTCTTTGCTATCGCAATGAACAAAGAATCTACACTTGTAATAGGCTATCAAGCCACCGCTTGGAAGCCTAGTGTATACACCTAAAACCTCGGGTTAGCCTGCCTTTTTAAGTAAGTCACTCCGTCCAGGTAAACCTGGTATGACCCGCCGAACTTCGACAAGTCAATCTGATAAGACCCTGAATTTGTCAAAGTTAAAACGACGATTGGTTAAGGATTGAGGACCATCTTAAAAGGCTTTGTGAAATGGTTTAACTCAGTGGCCTGGCAGCCCATGAAAAGCCTCGAATTTGGGGCCTGGCAGCCCATGAAAAGCCTCGACTACAAGTTTTTTCGTATGCTTTTATTTGCCAAGTTTTTTTCTCTTTTGATGACATTTATAATGTTCTGATAAACCGGCATTCGTTAAACCCGGCTTGACTTTCAACTACAAGTTGTCAGTATCTGATCAGTCATAATCCGGAGATTATTAGCCCGGTCTGGTTTTGATTATAATTCGCCGGAATTGAATATGAATAAACCGGTGTTTATCATAACCCGGAACGGTTTTATCATAAACCGGCACAATATGACAGAAGATTAGGGTTATCACCCTCACTACGACAGTTGGTCAGCCAACATTATGACTCAAGGTCACAGGGGTATCAAGTGTTTCCATATTTGATTATCTTTCTATAGCCTTGGTTATAAACCCTGGCTATATATCTGGGCATCATGACCTGTCCGGCGGTAAACCGCCAGGACACTTTCAACTTTCTTATATGCAGGAGCAGCTACGGATTATGAGTATCATATATCTTAAGCATGGCGAATTAAAAAGTATCAGGCAAAATAAATATGGACGAAGGCATAACAGACCAAGTATTTGAACTAGCCTATTACAAGGCGTTTCCGTGCCCAAAAGAATCATTGTTTTTCAAACAAGAGTTGCGGCTCGCAGAAGGCTAACCCGGTCTCCGGATCATGATTCGTCACCAGGTTGACTGGACGGTTGCGGGTCATCTTGCACCGGTTCATCCTCCTAGTCTCTACCCAGTGGCTGGAATTCAATAGTTTCCCGGTCGATCCCAGTTAAGGCTTGGAACACAGCTTCGTCGCTTATAAGGGTGGACAGTTCAATGTCAGGGGCATAGGTGTGCTTACGAATTGGCGGGATGAGATTTTGAGCCTCCGGAGTTGGGGCAGCAACCCATTTGTTGTTGACGTCATAATTCGCCTGATAATATGAAAGATCAGCTTCTTTAGCTAATTGGCAAGCCAGCGGACGTACTTCCCAGTTTATGGCACGAAGGTCCTCATTGCCAAATTCTGATCCGTCTTCTTTTAAGCTTGGGTAGCCTTTAGCCACATCCACCGGATCAAGATCAGGCACCCATGCTTTTGCCCGGGTTAGTGCGGTCAGAGCACCAGCCCTTGCAGCAGATCTCTTTAGCTCTTCTATCCGGGCAGTCAGCATAGACAGTCTTTCTGAGGTCTCCTTGATTAAAGTTGGGGGCGGTCTGTTGTGAGAAGCGGTGCAGATGATTCGTTGCGCGCTGGTATATAACTGCTCTATAAGAGTATAGGCAGCCTTCAGCTTCTTCTATACGTCAGAGCCCAGATGACTAATGCGAGTCCCTGCATAATTACAAGCATCAATAAACCGGCTTTGTATGGGATGCTATGTTGAAAATGTGAGGAAAGGATGTTTACCAAATACAGCAGCGGTCATGGCATGTATCTGCCGCTTTACGCCAGTCAGTTCATCTACTACAGGTTTAAGAGCTGCTTCTGCGTCTTCGGCTCTTTTTTGCAAAGCGGATTTTTCTGTCTCACAATCCGCCCGCTCCTTGTTGAAACTCTCCTTCAGTTTTTCCATAGCAGCTAAAGCGCTGGTCAGCTCATCCTTGGCCTTGGGGGTTTCGGCTTGCTGGGACTTGAGGTTTTCTTGCAGATCGGCAGTTTGAGTTTCCTTTTTGCTCAGCTCAGCCTATAAGAGACAAACATATCATGAGTTGATGGTACATATTTGAAGTACCAAGTACATAAGAAGTTATGCACCTGGTACTTGGGGGCTAATGTATGTTTGCTAAAAGTAACGTTATGGGAATTCTTCTAAAGTCCCAGTTCACCTTCATAAGTTAAACCGGCACTTGGGGGCTACACCAATGAAAGATACAATGTTACAATTCTAAAGTACCGGTTCATCTTAAAGAGATAACCCGGTCCCTGGAGGCTAAGCATGCAAAGTTAAGATATTACACAGTCCCGGTTCAGATTAACATCATAAACGGCCCTTGGGGGCTACTGGAGTTGACATTTGAAATTGGACATAAGAGAAACAGTTGTGTGGTTACCTCATATCGCTCCTTCATCAGATTTACTAAACGGCTTCATAATCGCAACTGGTGTACAGACGGTTCAAGAAGCCAGAGTGAATGTCTTGAGCGTTGAGATGGGCGTAGCTGGACAAATCGGTGTTCCATTTGCCTTTGCCCATAGCAGAAAGCTCATCCTTGGCGCTATGTTTGGATAAAGCGACCGGGTTACCAGGAGCGTTGTGGCTAACGCCGGTAATCATAATGTCATCTTCTATAGCATCAGCAGCTTTCACTAGAGTGGACGGTTTATCAGCAGCCTTGGCTGGACTAGCCGGTTTATCATCCGTGCGAGCCGAACTAGACGGTTTGTCAGTGTGACCGGTGGTGTCAACTTCTACTTGTTCAGCGACGAAGTCATAATCCTGTGGTGGCGGATCATCAAGATGAGCGTCCGCATTGGTCTCTACTAGATCTGGGGTTTTCTCCGGTTCAATAACCACATTTTCGTCTGACGGTTTGTTGAACCGAGCCTTCTTGCTGGGTCTTGGCCTGGAACTAAGAAAGAACAAAAATAAAGGTCAATACATTGTGTAAAACATAAGGCATGGAAAATAAATTTAAGGTATGACTCACCCAGGAATGTCTTGAGGGGTGGAAGTTGTGTGGCTGATGACTCGCTGGAGGATGAGTTGGGTATGCCCTGATAATTTGAATCAGACGGATTAAGAGGCTGACGGAAACAACCCGCCTTGGGACAAGAAGTGTCAGGAACGTAAGAGACCTCTGATTGACATTTCCGGACTGGAGTATTTGGTAAACCGGCTGAGGTGACTACCTGGCCACTGTGTCGGGTTGTGCGGCGAGCTTCGTGTTGCTGCGTCTTCAAAAGAAAGTTTCGGTCCAAGTGAGCGAGGGGGTGAGAAAATTTTACTTTCCGGTTTGCCCGACGGATTTTCGGTGTTGGCAGAGGATCTGAACCGGAGGAAAGGATAATTACCTCTACATCGTCAACTTGGCTGCCTTCAGCATCGTCCTGATAATGGTCACTGTCAATGAGATGTATGAAAAATGAACCAAGAGAGTCAAGTTCTACCTCTGAGTCCGGATTAGCCAAATCCGCATCAGCATTTGGCTCGAAAGACGCAGTGGTCCTCTTCTTGGCAGGTTTTTTGACAACCTTGGTCTTCTGGCGAAGTGGTTTTGCCAGTTTATCCTGTGGTTTTTTCTTCCAGAACGGATCATCACCCTATCAAAGATGGACAAAATTTTGAGAGAATATTTGAAATAAGTAAGTTAGATCAAAAAAGTTATGGGATCCTTACAGTTGGCGGTTTGTTGGAAACACAGAAAGGACTTAGTCCGGTCTGGCTGCGGACAGCCTCCGGTTCATTGAGTATCTTTTTCACAGCCTCAGTAAATTCAGCATCTGTAAGTTGAATATCAATGTGTCGTTGAGGGTCCTTCAAACTCCCGGTGTATTCACACATTAAACCGGGGCGTCGGCTTAAGGGCAGTATGCTCCAAGTTATCCAACAATGAGCAAAATCAACACCTGTTAAACCGTTCGCCATAAAGGCTCTGAGCTTTGACAGTTGTGGAGCATAGTTGGACCTTTCCTTTGCATTCAACCTCTGAGGAAAGGGATGTGTATTGCTAAGACGGTGAGGGTGGTAACCCGGCAAAGGGTTTTCATCAGTTGGAGATGTATCTTTGTAATAAAACCAAGTCTGGTTCCACTCCTTGGGGTGACTATGAAGCTTGGCGTGAGGGAACCTGACATCCTTCCTCTTTTGAACCTCCATTCCGCCGAGCTCAGTATTTGGTCCATCTGTGAACTCTGTGCGACGTTTTAAGTAGAAGAAATCCCTAAACAATTCAACTATGGTCTCCTCTTGAAGATAAGCTTCACAAAAGACTTGGAAATGGCAGATGTTGGACACCGAGTTTGGGCCGATGTCCTGAGGGTGGAGCTGAAAACTGGCAAGCACATCTCGGAAAAACTTTGAACCGGGAGGGCTAAAGGCTCTACCCAGATGGTCAACAAAAACAACTACTTCTCCGTCCTTGGGTTCAGGAGGATTTTCTGGACCGGGGGCCCTCCAGTGGATGACCTCTTTCTTGGCTAAAGCGCCAGTTGCGACACATCTGTCTAATTGTTCTTCAGTGACCCGGGAAGGAACCCGGTTGCATTCATAGACTTGTTTGGCCATTTCAATGGAAAGCTGAAACATGATTATTGCCGGTTTATGGTTTATATTGAACAAGTAGAAAGCGGTGCAAGAGCATAAGAAGACAGAAGTCTATACATTGTTAAACCGGAATCAGACATGGGAGATGATACAAAAATAAAGTGGCTTGGCGGTTCAATAGGGGACTAATGGTACCTACCGGATCATCATTTTTCTATGAGATTAAACCGCCTACTCTGGTATAGAAGATGCAGATCTAAGATGCATAAGTGAAGGAAAAACAAGTTTCACAGCAACGCAGTTGCATTCATATATTTTGATTTATCAACACGCTGCAGATCTGAAATAGCGTGTTGATAAATCAAAATATATTCCAACCTAAAGTGCAGGCGCTTGAGGAGTTTAACAGTTCCAGATGAGTTTTTCTACACAAAGAAGATGTTCTAATGAGGGAAATGGAGTTTTGACTACAAAGGCACTGGGAAATATCAGATCTAAATCGCCATTTGTACTACTGAAGAGGAAGAGGAAGAACAACTCCAAGAACTTCGAAGAACTCCGACGAGTACAAACCCTAATGATGAGATCTAGGGTGGAAGTAGAAAAGACTTACCAATGAGGAAACAACAGCGGAGAAGCGCCGCGGCTTTCTGGTACGATCAGGTTGATGCAGCGGCCGTTGTTGAGGCAGATGCAAAGATCGAAGGCGGTGGCAGAGCTCGAGGGTTCGGTCGGCGCGAGGAAGAAGACGATGCGAAAAGGCACGGGGGGAAAATGGAAAGGACCCCCTGGTCTTATTTATAAAGGCAAAGGGATAAGTGACAGGCGCGAAAATCGAGGGGCCTAAAAATTGGATATGTGGCAAAGTTGTCGCCTCGATTGTTGGAGGCTCATTAATGAAGGTAAGATATATGCAATTTTAAATAGCAGGTGATGTCATGGCAGTTTATCATGATTCTGGAAGATGATGTCATGGCGGTTTACAAGATTTCTGTGAAGACGATGAAGTTTTGAAAATTGACATGAATCAGTTCAAATCAATCTCGGGCCTAATGTTGGGGATATTACTACTGGGTATAAACTGGCCAGGAGAGGCCGTGTTATCCCCAAGATAAGTTATTATACTTGAAGCCCATGAAGACTAAGATGGAGGTGCTTTACGAAGGCCTAGGGCCCAAAGGCGGATTACGGCCTGTAAACATAAACCGACGTTGATATACAAACTTGTGTTGTAAGATAGAAAGAGTAGAGATCGGGCCGGACACGTTTATGAGCCGGCCTCGGGATCCTGTAAACCGGCGGGCATCAACCCATGTATATAAGGGGACGACCCGGCGGCTGTTTAGGGACAACAAACAACAACTCGAGACCCAGGCAAAGCATATTCGCTCCCTGGTCATCGAAACCCTAGCAATCCCACACCAACTGGATCGTAGGCTTTTACCTTCACCGCAAGGGGACGAACCAGTATAAACTCTATGCATCCCTTGTCCGCTTTAACCCCTTTAAGTTAACCCGTTGCGATGGCTCCGTGACTAAGTCCTTTCTCTAGGACATCTGCCGTGACAAAACCACGACAAGAGCAGCGTTCTTGACTTTCTCCACATCTGCATCTGTGAAATGATCTGGTAGGGTGAAATGTGACATGAGAGATTCCCAAAGTCGATCTTTTGCTCTTTGGTCGACAAAAGTAACATCTGGATGTTCCTTTGCTGCCTTTTTCCATTCTTGAATGGAGATCAGGAGTTGGTCCCTGACAATAACTCCGCATTGATGAATGAACTTGTTTGCATTCTTCTTAGGTATGATGTATTCGCTTCCTTATCTTTTCTTTTCTCGGCTTGGTAGACATGTCCTTCACATAGAAAACCCGCGCCACATCATTGGCTAGGACGAATGGTTTGTCTACGTACGCAAGATTGTTGAGATCCACTGTTGTCATTCCATACTGCGTGTCTTCTGTTACCCCGCCTCGTGTCAGATTGACCCATTTGCACCTAAACAAAGGGACCTTCAAACCACGTCCATAGTCAAGTTCCCATATCTCCTCTATGTAACCATAATATATGCCCTTTCCCCTCTTGGTTGCTACAAGTACAGGTCATCTTCAACAGCGCCGTCATGCATGGCACGTGTCTGCAACCAACCGGTGAAAGTCCCCATTTGTTCACGTGTAATCCAGTTGTCAGACTGCTCCACGTGTTTGGAGCGTAGAATATTCTTGTGTTCCTCGATATACGGAGCCACCAAGGAAGAATTTTGTAGAACTATGTAGTGTGCTTGAGTGAGAGAATGCCCATCCATACGTATTATTTGTTTCAGTCCCAGCGTGCCATTTCCACCCAGTCTGTCCATATGCCGCAATTCAGGAACATCAATTGGCTTAAGGTCAGGAATAAAGTCAACACAAAACTCAATGACTGCTACCTCTTGAGCACTGCGTTGGTTTTCCCTTGAAGAGGAAAGGGTGATGCAGCAAAGTAGCGTAAGTATTTCCCTCAGTTTTTGAGAACCAAGGTATCAATCCAGTAGGAGGCCACACATGAGTCCCTCGCACCTACACAAACAAATAAATACTCGCAACCAACGTGGTAAGGGTTGTCAATCCCTACATGGTCACTTACGAGAGTGAGGTCTGATAGATATGATAAGATAAGATTTTTGGTATTTTTATGATAAAGATGCAAAGTAAAATAAAAGGCAATAAAAATAACTAAGTGTTGGAAGATTAATATGATGGAAAATAGACCCGAGGGCCATAGGTTTCACTAGTGGCTTCTCTCAAGAGCATAAGTTTTTACGGTGGGTGAACAAATTATTGTTGAGCAATTGACAGAATTGAGCATAGTTATGAGAATATCTAGGTATGATCATGTATATAGGCATCACGTCCGAGACAAGTAGACCGACTCCTGCGTGCATCTACTACTATTACTCCACACATCGACCGCTATCCAGCATGCATCTAGAGTATTAAGTTTATATGAACAGAGTAATTCTTTAAGCATGATGACATGATGTAGAGGGATAAACTCATGCAATATGATGTAAACCCCATCTTGTTATCCTCGATGGCAACAATACAATACGTGCCTTGCTGCCCCTACTGTCACAGGGAAAGGACACCGTAAGATTGAACCCAAAGCTAAGCACTTCTCCCATTGCAAGAAAGATCAATCTAGTAGGCCAAACCAAACTGATAATTCGAAGAGACTTGCAAAGATAACCAAAAATAATAAAAGAATTCAGAAAAGATTTAAATATTGTTCATAGATAATCTTGATCATAAACCCAAAATTCATCGGTCTCAACAAACACACCGCAAAAGAAGATTACATCGAATAGATCTCCACGAGAGAGGGGGAGAACATTGTATTGGGATCCAAAAAGAGAGAAGAAGCCATCTAGCTAATAACTATGGACCCGAAGGTCTGAGGTAAATTACTCACACATCATAGGAGAGGCTACGGTGTTGATGTAGAAGCCCTCCGTGATCGATGCCCCCTCCGGCGGAGCTCCAGAACAGGCCCCAAGATGGGACCTCACAAGTACAGAAGGTTGCGGCGGTGGAATTAGGTTTTTGGCTCCGTATCTGGTAGTTTGGGGGTACGTACGTATATATAGGAGGAAGGAGTACGTCGGTGGAGCAACAAGGGGCCCACGAGGGTGGAGGGCGCGCCCAGGGGGGGTAGGTGCGCCCCCCTACCTCGTGCCCTCCTAGTTGATTTCTTGACGTAGGGTCCAAATCCTCTGATCATGTTCGTTCCAAAATCACGTTCCCGAAGGTTTCATTCCATTTGGACTCCGTTTGATATTCTTTTTCTGTGAAACTCTGTTATAGGCAAAAACAACAATTCTGGGCTAGGCCTCCGGTTAATAGGTTAGTCCCAAAAATAATATAAAAGTATATAATAAAGCCCAATAATGTCCAAAACAGAATATAATATAGCATGGAACAATCAAAAATTATAGATACGTTGGAGACGTATCAAGCATCCCCAAGCTTAATTCCTGCTCGTCCTCGAGTAGGTAAATGATAAAAACAGATTTTTTGATGTGGAATGCTACTTGGCATAATTTCAATGTAATTCTTCTTAATTGTGGTATGAATATTCAGATCCGAAAGATTCAAGATAAAAGTTCAATATTGAGATAGAAATAGTAATACTTCAAGCATACTAACTAAGCAATTATGTCCTCTCAAAATAACATGGCCAAAGAAATTTCATCCCTACAAAATCATTTCGTTTAGTCATGCTCCATTTTCGTCACACAAGAATGCTCTCATCATGCACAACCCCGATGACAAGCCAAGCAATTTTTTCATACTTTAGTAATCTCAAACTTTTTCAACCTTCATGCAATACATGAGCGTGAGCCATGGATATAGCACTATGGGTGGAATAGAATATAATGATGGGGGTTATGTGGAGAAGAAAAAAAAAGGAGAAAGTCTCACATCAACGAGGCTAATCAATGAGCTATAGAGATGCCCATCAATTGATGTTAATGCAAGGAGTAGGGATTGCCATGCAACGGATGCACTAGAGCTATAAATACTTGAAAGCTCAACAAAAGAAACTAAGTGGGTGTGCATCCAACTTGCATGATCATAAAGACCTAGCGCATTTGAGGAAGCCCATTGTTGGAATATACAAGCCAAGTTCTATAATGAAAAGTTCCCACTAGTATATGAAAGTGACAAAACAAAGGACTCTCTATCATGAAGATTATGATGCTACTTTGAAGCACAAGTGTGGTAAAAGGATAGTAACATTGTCCCTTCTCTATTTTTCTCTCATTTTTTTGGGCCTTCTCTTTTTTTTGGCCTTTCTCTCTTTTTTTATTTTTTTTCCTCACTTGGGACAATGCTCTAGAAAATGATGATCATCACACTTCTATTTATTTACAACTCAATGATTACAACTCGATACTAGAACAAAGTATGACTCTATGTGAATGCCTCCGGCGGTGTACCTGGATATGCAATGAACCAAGAGCGACATGTATGAACGCATTATGAATGGTGGCTTTGCCACAAATACTGTGTCAACTACATGATCATGCAAAGCAATATGACAATGATGAACGTGTCATGATTAACGGAACGGTGGAAAGTTGCATGGCAATATATCTCGGAATGGCTATGGAAATGCCATAATAGGTAGGTATGGTGGCTGTTTTGAGGAAGATGTAAGGATGTTTATGTGTGAAAGAGTGTACCATATCACGGGGTTTGGATGCACCGGTGAAGTTTGCACCAACTCTCAATGTGAGAAAGGGCGATGCACGGTACCGAAGAGGCTAGCAATGATGGAAAGGTGAGAGTGCGTATAATCCATGGACTCAACATTAGTCATAAAGAAATCACATACTTATTGAAAAAATCTACAAGTCATCAAAAACCAAGAACTACGCGCATGCTCCTAGGGGGATAGATTGGTAGGAAAAGACCATCTCTCGTCCCCGACCGCCACTCATAAGGAGGACAATCAAAGAGCACCTCATGTTTAAAATTCGTTACATAACGTTTACCATACATGCATGCTACGGGACTTGCAAACCTCAACACAAGTATTTCTCAAATTCACAACTACTCAACTAGCACAACTTTGATATCACTACCTCCATATCTCAAAACAATCATCAAGCATCAAACTTCTCTTAGTATTCAACACACTCATAAGAAAGTTTTTACTAGTCTTGAATACCTAGAATATTAGGATTATTTAAGTAAGTTACCATGCTATTTAAGACTCTCAAAATAATATAAGTGAAGCATGAGATAATAATAGTTTCTATAAAACAAAACCACGACCGTGCTCTAAAAATTACAAGTGAGGTACTAGAGCAAAAACTATATAACTCAAAAGATATGAGTGAAGCACATAGAGTATTCTAATAATTTCCGAATCATGTGTGTCTCTCTCAAAAGATGTGTACAGCAAGGATGATTGTGGTAAACTAAAAAGCAAAGAATCAAATCATACAAGACGCTCCAAGCAAAACACATATCATGTGGTGAATAAAAATATAGCTCCAAGTAATGTTACCGATGGAAGTAGACGAAAGAGGGGATGTCTTCCGAGGCATCCCCAAGCTTTGGCTTTTAGGTGTCCTTAGATTATCTTGGGGGTGCCATGGTCATCCACAAGCTTAGGCTCTTGCCACTCCTTGTTCCATAATCCATCAAATCTTTCACCCAAAACTTGAAAACTTCACAACACAAAACTTAACAGAAAATCTCGTGACCTCCGTTAGCGAAAGAAAACAAAACACCACTTCAAGGTACTGTAATGAACTCATTATTTATTTATATTGGTGTTAAACCTACTGTATTCCAACTTCTCTATGGTTTATAAACTATTTTACTAGCCATAGATTCATCAAAATAAGCAAACAACACACGAAAAACAGAATCTGTCAAAAACAGAACTGTCTGTAGTAATCTGTAACTAATGCAAACTTCTGGAACTCCAAAAATTCAGCCAGAATAGGAAGACCTACACAATTTGTTTATTGATCAGCAGCAATTGTAATCAATATTTTATCATGTTCTGGTGATTTTAACAATTATTTTCGTGAACAGAAAGTTTCTGGAATTTTCAGCAAGTTCAAATAACTATCATCCAAGAAGATCCTATAGGTTTAACTTGGCACAAACACTAATTAAAACATAAAAAGACATCTAACCAGAGGCTATATCAAATATTTATTCCTAAACAGAAGCAAAAAGCAAAAAAAACTAAAAATAAAATTGGGTTGCCTCCCAACAAGCGCTATCGTTTAACGCCCCTAGCTAGGCATAAAAAGTAAGGATAGATCTAGGTATTGCCATCTTTGGTAGGCAATCCATAAGTGGCTCTCATGATAGATTCATATGGTAATTTTATTTTCTTTCTAGGTAAGTGTTCCATGTCTTTCCTTAACAGAAATTGGAATCTAATATTCCCTTCCTTAATATCAATAATTGCACCAATCGTTCTAAGGAAAGGTCTACCAAGAATAATAGGACATGAAGGATTGCAATCTATATCAAGAACAATAAAATCTACGGGCACATAGTTCCTATTTGCAACAATAAGAACATCATTAATTCTTCCCATAGGTTTTTTAATAGTGGAATCCGCAAGGTGCAAGTTTAGAGAGCAATCATCAAAATCACGGAAACCTAGCAAATCGCACAAAGTCTTTGGAATCGTAGAAACACTAGCACCCAAATCACACAAAACATAGCATTCATGATCTTTAATTTTAATTTTAATAGTAGGTACCCATTCATCATAAAGTTTTCTAGGGATAGAAACTTCCAACTCAAGTTTTTCTTCATAAGATTGCATTAAAGCATCAACGATATGTTTGGTAAAGGCTTTCTTTTGACTATAAGCATGAGGAGAATTTAGCATGGATTGCAACAAAGAAATACAATCTACCAAAGAGCAATTATCATAATTAAATTCCTTTAAATCCAAAATAGTGGGTTCATTAATATCTAGAGTTTTGATCTCTTCAATCCCACTTTTATCAATTTTAGCATCAAGATCTAAAAACTCCGAATTTTTGGAACGCCTTCTAGGTAAAGGTGGATCATATTCAGTCCCATCATTATCAAGATTCATATTGAAAAACAAAGATTTAATAGGGGAAACATCAATAACTTTTAGATCTTCATCTTTATTTTCATAGAAACTAGAAGAACACGCTTTTACAAAGCATTCTTTCTTAGCACGCATCCTAGCGGTTCTTTCTTTGCACTCATCAATAGAAATTCTCGTGTCTTTGAGAGACTCATTGATATCATGCTTAGGTGGAATAGATCTAAGTTTCAAAGAATCAACATCAAGGGAAATTCTATCAACGTTCCTAGCCAATTCATCAACTTTAAGCAATTTTTCTTCAAGCAAAGTATTGAAATTCTTTTGCGAATTCACAAATTCTTTAAAACTAGTCTCAAATTCAGAAGGTATCTTATTAAAATTTCCATAATAATTGTTGTAGGAATTACCATAATTATTAGAGGAATTACTAGGATACGGCCTAGGATTAAAGTTTCCTCTATACGTGTTATTACCAAAATTATTCCTACCAACAAAATTCACATCCATAGATTCATTATTATTCTCAATCAAGGTAGACAAAGGCATATCATTAGGATCAGAAGAAACACTCTTAGTAGCAAATAACTTCATAAGTTCATCCATCTTTCCACTCAAAACATTAATTTCTTTTATTGCATGCACTTTTTTATTAGAAGATCTCTCAGTGTGCCATTGAGAATAATTAACCATAATATTATCTAGGAGTTTAGTAGCTTCTCCTAAAGTGATTTCCATAAAAGTGCCTCTAGCGGCCGAATCTAAAAGATTTCTAGAAGCAAAATTTAATCCGGCATAAATTTTTTGTATAATCATCCACAAATTCAAACCTTGTGTAGGGCAATTACGTATCATTAATTTCATCCTCTCCCAAGCTTGTGCAACATGTTCATGATCAAGTTGCTTAAAATTCATAATATCATTTCTAAGAGAGATGATCTTAGCGGGAGGAAAATACTTAGAGATAAAAGCATCTTTGCACTTATTCCAAGAATCAATGCTATTTTTAGGCAAAGATGAAAACCAAGCTTTAGCACGATCTCTAAGCGAAAAGGGGAATAGCTTCAATTTAACAATATCATTATCCACATCTTTCTTCTTTTGCATATCACACAAATCAACGAAGCTATTTAGATGGGTAGCAGCATCTTCACTAGGAAGGTCGGCGAATTGATCTTTCATGACAAGATTCAACAAAGCAGCATTGATTTCACAAGATTCAGTATCGGTAAGAGGAGCAATCGGAGTTCTAAGGAAATTATTGTTGTTGGTATTGGGAAAGTCATACAATTTGGTATTATCTTGAGCCATCGTGACAAGCAAGCAATCCAACACACGAACAAACAAGAGACGTGAAAAAAGAGGCAAACGGAAAAGAGAGGGCGAATAAAATGGCAAGGGTGAAGTGGGGGAGAGGAAAACGAGAGGCAAATGGCAAATAATGTAATGCGGGAGATAAGGGTTTGTGATGGGTACTTGGTATGTTGACTTTTGCGAAGACCTCCCCGACAACGGCGCCAGAAATCCTTCTTGCTACCTCTTAAGCACTGCATTGGTTTTCCCTTGAAGAGGAAAGGGTGATGCAGCAAAGTAGCGTAAGTATTTCCCTCAGTTTTTGAGAACCAAGGTATCAATCCAGTAGGAGGCCACGCACGTGTTCCTCGCACCTACACAAACAAATAAATCCTCGCAACCAACATGATAAGGGGTTGTCAATCCCTACACGGTCACTTACGAGAGTGAGGTCTGATAGATATGAAAAGATAATAGTTTTGGTATTTTTTATGATAAAGATGCAAAGTAAAATAAAAGGCAATAAAAATAACTAAGTGTTGGAAGATTAATATGATGGAAAATAGACCCGGGGGCCATAGGTTTCACTAGTGGCTTCTCTCAAGAGCATAAGTTTTTACAGTGGGTGAACAAATTCCTGTTGAGCAATTGACAGAATTGAGCATAGTTATGAGAATATCTAGGTATGATCATGTATATAGGCATCACGTCCGAGACAAGTAGACCGACTCCTGCCTGCATCTACTAATATTACTCCACACATCGATCGCTATCCAGCATGCATCTAGAGTATTAAGTTTATAAGAACAGAGTAACGCTTTAAGCAAGATGACATGATGTAGAGGGATAAACTCATGCAATATGATGTAAACCCTATCTTGTTATCCTCGATGGCAAAAATACAATACGTGCCTTGCTGCCCCTCATCCTTTGGGAAAGGACACGCAAGATTGAACCCAAAGCTAAGCACTTCTCCCATTGCAAGAAAGATCAATCTAGTAGGCCAAACCAAACTGATAATTCGAAGAGACTTGCAAAGATAACCAATCATACATAAAAGAATTCAGAGAAGATTCAAATATTGTTCATAGATAATCTTGATCATAAACCCAAAATTCATCAATCTCAACAAACACACCGCAAAATAAGATTACATCGAATAGATCTCCACGAGAGAGGGGGAGAACATTGTATTGAGATCCAAAAAGAGAGAAGAAGCCATCTAGCTAATAACTATGGACCTGAAGGTCTGAGGTAAATTACTCACACATCATCGGAGAGGCTACGGTGTTGATGTAGAAGCCCTCCGTGATCGATGCCCCCTCCGGCGGAGCTCCGGAACAGGCCCCGAGATGGGATCTCACAAGTACAGAAGGTTGTGGCGGTGGAATTAGGTTTTTGGCTCCGTATCTGGTAGTTTGGGGGTACGTAAGTATATATAGGAGGAAGGAGTATGTCGGTGGAGCAACAGGGGGCCCATGAGGGTGGAGGGCGCGCCCAGGGGGGTAGGCGTGCCCCCTACCTCGTGCCCTCCTGGTTGATGTCTTGACGTAGGGTCCAAGTCCTCTGGATCACGTTCGTTCCGAAAATCACGTTCCCAAAGGTTTCATTCCGTTTGGACTCCGTTTGATATTATTTTTCTGCGAAACTCTGAAATAGGCAAAAAACAACAATTCTAGGCTGGGCCTCCGGTTAATAGGTTAGTACCAAAAATAATATAAAAGTATATAATAAAGCCCAATAATGTCCAAAACAGAATATAATATAGCATGGAACAATCAAAATTATAGATACGTTGGAGACGTATCAATGACCTCCTCATTTTCATGGCCCTTGGAAATGCTTCCTTCTGGCCTAGCACAGTTATGGACATATTTCTTTAAGACTCCCATGAACCTCTCAAAGGGGAACACATTGTGTAGAAATACAGGACCCGAAACGGCAACCTCTTCGCATAGGTGAACTAGGACTTGCGTCATGATATTGAAGAAGGATGGCGTGAACACCAACTCAAAATTGACAAGACATTACACCAAATCATTCTCTGACCTTGGTATGATTTCTGTATCGATTACCTTCTCAGAGATTGCATTGAGGAATGCACATAGCTTCACAATGGCTAGTCGAACGTTTTTCGATAGAAGCCCCCTCAATGCAACCGAAAGCAGTTGCGTCATAATCACGTGGCAGTCATGAGACTTTCGGTTCTGGACCTTTGTCTCTGCCATATTTATTATTTCCTTTATATTCGATGTAGCAACCCGACCTCAGACGGTCAAGTCTCTGTGTTACTGTGCCATCCCTGGATCAGTATGCTGGCACACACAGTACATCAATGTATATATCAAAGTGCAATCACACGTATAAATAACGTAAAATGATATATACCTCATAATAATCAGCGGAAACAATCAAGCGGATGTGGAGTCCCATCAACGCCATCGGCGGTTGAGTGTAGACCGTAACCTGTATCGTAACTCTTACTGTCGAAGAAAATCCTGCAACATGATACGTTGCAGCCGTGTAGGTCAGTACATTGAATGTACCGCAAGATCACAACATGAATAAACAGATGGTAAAACTATACTATATGCAATTTGGCTTTGTGGCTCAGATCGAGTTTTGTTTGCGTAAAAGCTGATTTTATTTTCCCTACATCAAAGGAATAAATGAAGTCTGTACTATGGAGTTTTCTATCATGACATGGTTCCGCCAACCGATGTCTCATAGCCCAAAATCATCATATGTTGCCCACAATTAAGTTATCAATCCGGTGTTGAGAGTTCGAGATAGATCCAGTCCAGATGCTCAAATTGTCCGTAATCGGGACACGGCTAATCGATTAGGTTTAAACCCTCTGCGCAGAGGTTTGTACACTTTACCCGCAAGATTCGATCCCTCTCGTTACGTTCTCGCACTTGAGGTGTTTGAGAATAAGATGACCAAACATGGTCTTCCAAAGAGTTCCTCGACCACTGTCCGGTACTCAACCCATCCTACCGTAGTTCTACATCTGCTAGTACCGCCCCAGCCAGAGTCACAACTAAGGTCAACCAAGCGAGCCCATAATGACTTGCGGTTGCACAGGTAAGCTTCGGGCATGAAGTATTCTTCCGTCTCTTTGAGTCTGGGTGAAGCTTTCGCAAGATGTCATGGCGCTTCTCCATGCATCCCGCCAACCACTGGTTTCTCCAGGTGCCCGTCAACCAAATCCTTCACCCGAAGAGTGTGTATTGAATTCTTGTCTCGAGTCTTGAAGTCTTGAGGTCTTGAAGATGCAGTCCTTGCAGATTCCATCATGGAGTTGTCGTCATTGACGAGAGTACTCCTTCTTCACACCACTCGAACACTCATACCAAACCCCGTCTACTACAGCATAGCATTAGAATAAAATAACGTCCGGGCTTGGTAACAGGGTGATGGGTTCCTACCTCATGCATACTACTCAACTACAAGAATTTCAATAACACTCTTGAGGGGTGGTTGCAAAGGTGCCACTAAATCCAATAAAACATAGGTAAGAAAGCATGGTCAAAGTGAACTTGCCTTGTTGACGATCTTGAAAAACTAGGGTTTCAGTAGTAGCAAATCTTCGCACTCGGAAATTCTACCGAGGCAAACAATAACTATAATAAGCACATAGCATAACATAACATAACAAAGTAACACACCAAAACCAACAAAGCAAAACCCAAAGGAAAACTTAAAGAAAAAACAACTCAAAGTTTTCCTACTTCAAATAACAACAAAAATAGTTTTATATAACAAAAATTTCTTAACATCACCTAATCATGGTTTTATGTTAACTAAACAGAAAATATTTCATTAAGCAACTAGGAGCAAAAAGAATTAAATAAAAATCTATTATGAAACTCCCGAAATAAGCAAAACAAGCTTTAATTCAAATCTGATCTAACTCAATTTTATAAATCCAAACATAGACAAATTATATATTTTTCGAAACTACAAGAAAATTGTGATCTAACGCAAAAAGAATCAGCATCATTGGACTTCTAGATCAAAAGTTATAGGCTAAACAAGAACGGAACTAAATCTGTTACGGGAATAAATCTGAAAACGAAAACCGAGTTACCTGACGTGAGGCAGAGATGGCAGGAAGGAGGCGGCGATGTGGAGGGCTGCTCGGCGAGGGGGCGAGGTCGCCCGGCGAGGTGGGGGTGGCGGAGGAGGGGTCAGCGCTTGGGAGGTGGCGCTGGGCGATGGGGAGGTTCTAGAAGAGCTCTGGTGGCGTCTCTAGGCAGGAAAAGGAGGACGGTGGCGAGAAGGCTACGGGCAGGGAGGCGTGGTGATGGGAAAAATGGAGCGAGGAGAGGAGGGGTTTTATAGGCGGTCTCGGGAGGCGCTGGGATGGAAAGACGAGGGAGATCGGGAAGGTGGAGTTTCCTGCCTCCATGGATATGGAAAGCTTATGTAACGTGAGAGGAAACAGAGGAAGGAGATTATCTCTTGTTGGGCTAGAATAGGAAAGTGCTTAATGGGCCAGCAGGTTTTCCTAATAAAACGATTCCATTCCTATTTTTAAAATTAGGAAACTAAAACAATAAAAAGGAAATCAAATCAATTCGAATAAAGAGTTTTATATACTAAAATTATCAGAAAAATAAAATGTAGATGATGAGCATTATTCCACGGCCAAAATAAAAACTTAAAAAATGTTTTCAGAAAATCCCTAAAGGCTTTATTTCTTTTTGCAAATAATTTTAAATAAAAACTTTGGTTTTCTTGGCTCAAATATTTTCAAAAATGCCCCTGATTTTGGAGGGTCATTTTCCTCCGCTCTTTCTTGCTTGCAAGAATTTATTTTCGGGTATTTCTCGGGAAGAAAAATAGAGAAGCAAGTGCAAATATTTGAAAGAATTAAATTGCAAAACTCCGTTCAAATTCTTTATAGTTGAAGAAGTCATGTCATCTTCTCTCATTGATTTTAATAGGATGAATTTGAATTTACCGGAGAAGGGGAAATCATTTTATTCCCTCTCATTCAAAAGTTTTTGAAAAGGTTCAAATTTCACTCAAGTTTAATTCACTCAAGAAAACAAACAAACAATTCAATTAATTATATTAACATTCCAAAATTTGGGATGTTACAAACCTACCACACTTAAAATGAATCTCGTCCTCGAGATTCAAGAAACTAACAAGAAAAGGTTAGGGTTGGGGTCTTCTAGCAAATGTCTTGGTCGAGAAAGGTCGGGGTGCTACCACACTTAAAAACAAGGTCATGGTTCCAATAAACTCAGATATTTCTTCCGGAGGGCTGACAATGTATGTCTCTTCACATATCTTACAATAGCTCCTCCGTCGGAAGCATAGAGTTTTCCTCGAATCTTGGGTCGGTTCGTCAAAGTTGAAGTTCGTCCGGATTTGGATCTTCTTAGTGACAGGCTCGTGTCCATTCTAAACAACTTTCAAATACTCATGGTGGTCTACAATTTATGGTTTCTCCTGCAGAAAACGGGTCAGGTTGAACCTCACCGTATAACCTACGTTTGGCAGCGGTTGCTGTAATGGGGTTCCATCGTCCTACCATTTTATGGTTTTATGGCTTATCGCGTCGACACTCTTCTAAGTTTTTCAAGGCTCTCGATTTTCCATCAACATATGATAGTTCATGATAGAAGTCTCCGGTATGGGGGCCAATCCATCCCGTACTTGAACCATTACCACATACGTAAATATCGAATCACGTATTCTAACACTTGGGCATTCTCACCAGCATTACAGAAATTTCTCTTGTTCTCGAACTGAGTTCGTATAAATCCATGGCCAAACAAAACATCTATCGTTACTTCACCACTCTCAGGTTTTTGCGTAACCTCCTACGAAACGTAGGCTGATTGGATCACAGATTCTTCCAAATTTATTCCTTTATCAAGGTTACAACGGTTCCTTCTCAAAATCCTCGGGCACGTGGGTTATGGCCCACTTCAACACTAGTGCAGCTTTTAACTTATCCTTGGAGTAACTCTCTTATTACTCCTCCTTAAATCCAGTAGTACTCTGTTTCTTCATACCATCATATCAAAACAAAACTCCAACTTATTTTGTCCAGCTTCCTTCTATGGACCGTCATGGATAACACATTTCTTTCTTCATTGATCCTGTGGCTTTATAGAGTACTATGACCAAAAGAAGTGCACAAGTTTATCCATAAAATCTCATTAATCTCATATCAATCTTTCATTACATCCTTAACCATTTTCGTAAATCCAAATTCCAAAAAGTACTTGTTACAAATGCTGCCACCCACATGATTTGGTATGGTCGGACATTACTTCCACTTTATTTATTTATCCTCCTCGAGGATTCTTCAGTCCCACTGGAATTGTGCGACATGAGCCTTGAAATCTTCAATCTTCTGTTTCATCATGGTGGTCTTGAGCTTCACCTTCATCATCTCTGCATGCACTTCGCTTAGGTATTCCACGAGTATAACGGAGTCTTGCTTCAAGTATTTCTCGATCGGCGATGGCTTCCATGGCTGCTTCACGAACGGCATCGAAGAAAGTTGCTTGTGGCACACGTGAGATGAAAAAGTAATGCCCCATCCTCTTTGGGCAAACTCCTTTCAAACGGTGGAGGTGTACCTCCACATACCAAAGTTCCACTCCCTTTTACATGAAGGGGTAGCCTTTGTAGACTACATCTCCTTCAAGGTGAATATGCTTCATCATGTCCTTCAAGATCTTCGGGTAATCATGATCACTTGTCAGGGTCATGATCGTTTCAGGGCCCTTAAGGAAAGACTCATAAAGGGTTGTCATCTGCATGTGTAGGATAAGAGGAGTGCTCAGAACAAGGGATATATCTCCATGGGAAGTTGCAATTGTCTCCAGAAAGGTTTGGTGTTCGATTGTCCATGGGTTCAAGATTTCGGGGTCTGGTTGAGATAGAAAGAGAAGGCAATTACCCACTCATCAACAAAATTATCGTTTGTAATGGCCGTTCTACTATGGTTTCGTTTCTAAGTCCTCATTTCTTCAGGTCTTCAATGCTCGGGAGTTTCCAATTCTCGATCTTTGTTCCCATATGAAGGCCTTCTACCATTCTATCTTCTGCTTGAATAGTTTGTTGCACCGTGGAGTAAATGTGACACTGCACCGGGTAGTGGGTGGTTCCTTCACACAGGAAGCAAGTCACCTGGCTAGTTGGGCATTCCTCAGCTGGGTGTTTCCCCTCACAATGAGGGCATCCATCCTTGTGTTCCTCCTGGGTGTGTCCTATTTCTCCGCAAATCTTGCAGGCACAAGGTTTCTTCTTTGGGTTATCATAGTGCTTCCGGATGAGACGTGATCTCATCAGGGTCTTCTTGAATTCCTCCCAAGTTCTTGCTCCATTAACTCCCTGTATGGCTTGATGCATTTTCCACCAGGTTGCAGCACTTTTCGAAAAAATCTTGAAGAGCATATTGGACCTCATACTTCCTTGAAATCAAATTGCTTCCGAAGTGATTCTCCATATTCTGAATCCATAGCTCTGCCTCCGGCTGAGTCTTCGGTCCAGAGAATATCAGTCCAACTTCATTCATCATCTATGGGGTTCAAGGGTTTTAGGGTGAGATGAGAGAGGTGGGGAGGGATATACACACAATACAAACAATAGTTTTTTGAAGAAACAAGTTTTACTTTGTGGCTGTCGGAAAACATCAAACAAATGACAGCTCACAAATCGTCGCATCTAACGTAAGTATGTAATGAGGGTTTGGTCTTCTAAAGGTCAAATATTTCTTCAGGAACTTCAAATCTTCGGAGTCTTCAACTGTTGTAGCTTCAATTCTTCTAATACATGGTGAAATCCTCTTTACTCTGAAGTGGTCATCAGTTCTCCGATATCTAATCCTTCTTGGAGCGTCTTCAGTTGATCCTTCATGTGGTCAAAAGGGAAAAGGGGTATATTCTAACTATTTGAGGTGAGAGTGTCTATTTGATAAAATCAGAAAAGATGAGAAGTAAGAGTCTTTTTGAAAATAAAGTTTTTTGAGATATCCTGTCCTAGGGGCTTTCCGATTTCTAGGGTCACGTCCTACAGTCAACATGTGCTCTGATACCATCTCTGTAGCAACCCGACCTCAGACGGTCAAGTCTACGTATTCTTGTGCCATCCTCGGATCGGTATCTTCGGCACACACAAGTACATCAATGTATATATCAAAGTGCAATCACACGTATAAATAACGTAAAATGATATATACCTCATAATAATCAGCGGAAACAATCAAACGGGTGTGGAGTCCCATCAACGCCATCGGCCGGTTGAGTGTAGACCGTAACCCTGTATCGTAACTCTTACTCGTCGAAGAAAATCCTGCAACATGATACGTTGCAGCCGTGTAGATCAGTACATTGAATGTACCGCAAGATCACAACATGAATAAACAGATGGTAAAACTATACTATATGCAATTTGGCTTTGTGGCTCAGATCTGAGTTTTGTTTGCGTAAAAGCTGATTTTATTTTCCCTACATCAAAGGAATAAATGAAGTCTGTACTATGGAGTTTTCTATCATGACATGGTTCCGCCAACCGATGTCTCATAGCCCAAAATCATCATATGTTGCCCACAATTAAGTTATCAATCCGGTGTTGAGAGTTCTGAGATAGATCCAGGTCCAGATGCTCAAATTGTCCGTAACCGGGGACACGGCTAATCGATTAGGTTTAAACCCTCTGCAGAGGTTTGTACACTTTACCCGCAAGATTCGATCCCTCTCGTTACGTTCTCGCACTTCAGGGTGTTTGAGAATAAGATGACCGAAACATGGTCTTCCAAAGAGTTCCTCTGACCACTGTCCGGTACTCAACCCATCCTACCGTAGTTCTACATCTGCTAGTACCGTCCCAGCCAGAGTCACAACTAAGGTCAACCAAGCCAGAGCCCATAATGACTTGCGGTTGCAGGTAAGCTTCGGGCATGAAGTATTCTTCCGTCTCTTTGAGTCTGGGTGAAGCTTTCCGCAAGATGTCATGGCGCTTCTCCATGCATCCCGCCAACCACTGGTTTCTCCAGGTGCCCGTCAACAAATCCTTCACCCAAAGAGTGTGTATTGAATTCTTGTCTCGAGTCTTGAAGTCTTGAGGTCTTGAAGATGCAGTCCTTGCAGATTCCATCATGGAGTTGTCGTCATTGACGTAGAGTACTCCTTCTTCACACCACTCTCGAACACTCATACCAAACCCCGTCTACTACAGCGTAGCATTAGAATAAAATAACGTCCCGGGCTTGGTAACAGGGTGATGGGTTCCTACCTCATGCATACTACTCAACTACAAGAATTTCAATAACACTACTGAGGGGTGGTTGCAAAGGTGCCACTAAATGCAATAAAACATAGGTAAGAAAGCATGGTCAAAGTGAACTTGCCTTGTTGACGATCTTCGAAAAACTAGGGTTTCGTAGTAGCAAATCTTCGCACTCCGGAAATTCTACCGAGGCAAACAATAACTATAATAAGCACATAGCATAACATAACATAACAAAGTAACACACCAAAACCAACAAAGCAAAACCCAAAGGGAAAACTTAAAGAAAAAACAACTCAAAGTTTTCCTACTTCAAATAACAACAAAAATAGTTTTATATAACAAAAATTTCTTAACATCACCTAATCATGGTTTTATGTTAACTAAACAGAAAATATTTCATTAAGCAACTAGGAGCAAAAAGAATTAAATAAAAATCTATTATGAAACTCCCGAAATAAGCAAAACAAGCTTTAATTCAAATCTGATCTAACTCAATTTTTATAAATCCAAACATAGACAAATTATATATTTTTCGAAACTACAAGAAAATTGTGATCTAACGCAAAAAGAATCAGCATCATTGGACTTCTAGATCAAAAGTTATAGGCTAAACAAGAACGGAACTAAATCTGTTACGGGAATAAATCTGAAAACGAAAACGGAGTTACCTGTACGTGAGGCAGAGATGGCAGGAAGGAGACGGCGATGTGGAGGGCTGCTCCGGCGAGGGGGCGAGGTCGCCGGCGAGGGTGGGGGTGGCGGAGGAGGGGTCAGCGCTTGGGAGGTGGCGCTGGGCGATGGGGAGGTTCGAGAAGAGCTCTGGTGGCGTCTCTAGGCAGGAAAAGGAGGACGGTGGCGAGAAGGCTACGGGCAGGGAGGCGTGGTGATGGGAAAAATGGAACGAGGAGAGGGAAGGGGTTTTATAGGCGGTCTCGGGAGGCGCTGGGATGGAAAGACGAGGGAGATCGGGAAGGTGGAGTTTCCTGCCTCCATGGATATGGAAAGCTTATGTAACGTGAGAGGAAACAGAGGAAGGAGATGATCTCTTGTTGGGCTAGAATAGGAAAGTGCTTAATGGGCCAGCAGGTTTTCCTAATAAAACGATTCCATTCCTATTTTTAAAATTAGGAAACTAAAACAATAAAAAGGAAATCAAATCAATTCGGAATAAAGAGTTTTTATATACTAAAATTATCAGAAAAATAAAATGTAGATGATGAGCATTATTCCACGGCCAAAATAAAAACTTAAAAAATGTTTTCAGAAAATCCCTAAAGGCTTTATTTCTTTTTGCAAATAATTTTAAATAAAACTTTGGTTTTCTTGGCTCAAATATTTTCAAAATGCCCCTGATTTTGGAGGGTCATTTTCCTCCGCTCTTTCTTGCTTGCAAGAATTTATTTTTCGGGTATTTCTCGGGAAGAAAAATAGAGAAGCAAGTGCAAATATTTGAAAGAATTAAATTGCAAAACTCCGTTCAAATTCTTTATAGTTGAAGAAGTCATGTCATCTTCTCTCATTGATTTTAATAGGATGAATTTGAATTTACGGAGAAGGGAAAGTCATTTTATTCCCTCTCATTCAAAAGTTTTTGAAAAGGTTCAAATTTCACTCAAGTTTAATTCACTCAAGAAAACAAACAAACAATTCAATTAATTATATTAACATTCCAAAATTTGGGATGTTACATTCGACGAGAAGCCAGATGGGACCTTCCTACTGAGCAAGCATTCAAAGAAGATTTCCTTCTCTTCTTTGGTAAGAGCGTAGCTGGCATGACCCTGATGTATGTCGTCTTTTCCGTGCATACGTTGCTGGTCCTCCCGTGCCTCCGGTGTATCTTTTGTCTTCCCATACACACCCAAGAAGCCAAGAAGGGTCAGGCAAAGATTCTTCGCCACGTGCATCATGTCGATTGTAAAGCGGACCTCTAGGTCTTTCCAATTGGGAGGTCCCAAAATATAGATTTCTTCTTCCACATGGGTGCGCGTCCGTCAGCGTCATTCGGAACAGACTGTCCGCCAGGACCCTTTCCAAAGATTACCTTTAAATCCTTGTCCATATCGTGTACATCATCACCAGTACAATGGCGAGGCTTCATCTGATGATCTGCCTCACCTTTTAAATGCTTGCCTTTCTTTCTTACGGTATGCCTGCTCGAAAGAAATCGACGATGTCCCAGGTACACATTCTTTTTACAGTTATCCAAATATATACTATCGGTATCATCCAAACAGTGCGTGCATGCGCGGTATCCCTTGTTTGTCTGTCCTGAAAGGTTACTAAGAGCAGGCCAATCATTGATGGTCACAAACAACAACGCATGTAGGTAAAATTCTTCCTGATTGTCCTCATCCCACGCACGTACACCTTTTTCATTCCATAGTTGTAATATTTCTTCAACTAATGGCCTTAGGTACACATCAATGTCATTGACGGGTTGCTTAGGGCCTTGGACGAGCACTGGCATCATAATGTACTTCCGCTTCACGCACAACCAAGGAGGAAGTTATACAGACATAGAGTCACAGGCCAGGTGCTATGATTGATGCTCTGCTCCCCAAAAGGATTAATCCAATCTGCGCTTAGACCAAACCATACGTTCCTTGCATCATCTGCAAAGTCCCTCCACTTCCTCTTGATTTTTTCTCCACTGCGACCCATCAGTGGGTACTCTCAACTTCCCATCTTTCTTACAGTCTTCTTTGTACCATCGCATCAACTTCGCATTTGCTCTTCGTTTTGGAACAAACGTTTCAACCATGGTATTATAGGAGCATACCACATCACCTTGGCAGGAATCTCCATCCTGTGGCACTCGCCCTTGATGTGTACTATGCAATTTTATTCTAGTAGACACGTGTTGGGCCTCCAAGCGCAGAGTTTTGTAGGATAGTATCAATTTTCCCTCAACTGGATGACCTAGGTTTATCAATCCGTGGGAGGCATAGGATGAAGATAGTCTCTCTCAAACAACCCTGCAACCAAATAATAAAGAGTCTCTTGTGTCCCCAACACACCAAATACAATGGTAATTTGTATAGGTGCACTAGTTCAGCGAAGAGATGGTGATACAAGTGTAATATGGATAGAAGATACTGATTTTTCTAATAAGAGCAATAAAAACAGCAAGATAGCAATTGATAAAACGGAGCACAAACGGTATTGCAATGCTTGAAAATGAGGCCTAGGGTCCGTACCTTCGCTAGTGCAATCTCTCAACAGTGCTAATATAATTGGATCATATAACCATCCCTCAACGTTCGATGAAGAATCACTCCAAAGTTCCTATCTAGCGGAGAACATAAGAAGACATCATTTGTAGGGTACGAAACCACCTCGAAGCTATTATTTCCGACCGATCTATCCAAGAGTTCGTACTAAAATAACACCAAATAATTTCATATTCATAATACTCAATCCAACACAAAGAACCTCAAAGAGTGCCCCAATATTTCTACCGGAGAAACAAGGACAAGAACGTGCATCAACCCCTATGCATAGCTTACCCCAATGTCACCTCGAGAATCCGCGAGCTTAGTGCCAAAACATATATCAAGTGAATCAATATGATACCCCATTGTCACCATGAGTATGCATATGCAAGACATATATCAAGTGATCTCAAATCCATAAAAGTATTCAATCCGATAAAACGAAATCTCAAAGGGAAAACTCAATTCATCACAACAAGATAGAGAGGGCAAAACACCATATGAACCAACTATATTAACATAGCTCGTGATACATCAAGATCATGTCATCTCAAGAACACGAGAGAGAGAGAGATTAAACACATAGCTACTAGTACAAACCCTCAGCCCCGAGGGTGGACTACTCCCTCCTCATCATGGTGGCCGCCGGGATGATGAAGATGGCCACCTGTGATGATTTCCCCATCCGGCAGGGTGCTGGAACGGGGACTAGATTCGTTTCTCATGGCTACAGAGCCTTGCGGCGACGGAACTTCTGATCTAGGGTTACCCCGAGGAATTTTGGAATATTTGGGAATTTATAGGGTGAAGAGGCGGTGTTGAAGGCCACCGAGGTGGGCACAACCGACCAGGGCGCGCCTGGGCCCCCAGGAGTGCTCTGGTGGGTTGTGCCCCCCTCGGAGCACCCCCCAGGTGCTTCTCTAGCCCATTGGATGTCTTCTGGTCCATAAAAAATGCACAAAAAGTTTCGCGGTGTTTGGACTCCGTTTGATATTGATTTCCTGCGATGTAAAAAACAAGCAAAAAACAGCATCTGGCACTGGGCACTGGGTCAATAGGTTAGCCCAAAAAAATGACATAAAGTTGCTATAAAATGATTGTAAAACATACAAGAATGATAATATAACAGCATGAATACTTCATAAATTATAGATACGTTGGAGACGTATCAGCATCCCCAAGCTTAATTCCTACTCGTCCTCGAGTAGGTAAATGATAAAAGATATAATTTATGAATTGTGAATGCTAGCAAAGTGCATAAGTTTGATCAATGATAATTTCAATCACTTTTCCTAGCATCATAATAGCATTTCTTTCTCATAAAACTCATCATGGTAAAGTAGCAACCAATTCACATGTTAAGGTTCAAACAATGAATTCTCTTGAAACTCAACAACCTATATTCTTAGTCACCAAACAATTGCAATTCAACTTATTCAACAGAGTCTAAGTAAGAGCTCCACATACTCAACCATCATATAGTCTTCTATGATTGCTAACACTCACTGCATAGACATGAGCAAAACGTTTCAACCGGACACATAGAAAGATAGGGGCTCATAATTTCGCTGAGGTTGCCATGCGCCTTTTGTTTGTATGCTCAATCCCTTAGTGCAAAAGAATGTCATGTTATATTCCCCCTTATGATAGCAACCTTTATTATGCAGTCTGTCGCTTTTATTCTTTGCCATCACAAGTTCATACAACGCTCAATTTTCTCTTACACTAAATGGTCTAACACTTTTAGAAGCAATTTTTATTGCTTTATTTCACCGATGACAACTTGCTTGAAGGATCTTACTCAATCCTTAGGTAGGTATGGTGTACTCTTGAAAATAATATTTGGGTTTAAGGGTTTTTGGACGCACAAGTAGTATCTCTACTTGGTGCGGAATTTTCGGCTAGCAAAGATGGGGGGGCCAGCACCACATGTTGAAGGATCTATGACAATATAACTTCTACGTGAATATGAACAAACATAAATCATTACGTTGTCTTCCTTGTCCAACGTCAACAGTTTTGGCATATAATATTTTGATGGGGGCTCACAATCACAGAAGATTTCCAAGATAGTGTATTTTCATGTGAAAGTTCTCTTCCTTCTACTAATCATTCGTGAATTGCTTGTATGACCAATATTGTGATTGTCAAGACTCAAAAGATTTCACTTTGTAAACCCAATGTGAAGCTACCACTAGGCATGATACAATTTCAACTTCATGATATTCAATTCATTCAACAATTTACTCATAGGATATAAGTGAAGCACAAGAGTAAATGACAAGCTACTCCAAAAAGATATAAGTGAGGATCAAGCGAGTAGTTAAGTAAATGGGTAGCTATTTGAGGAATCTCTCTTATTTAAAAACTTTCAGATCTAAATATTTTATTAAAACAACAAGCAAAACAAAACAAAATGACATTCCAAGAATAGCACAACTCATGTGAAGAAGCAAAAACTTAGGCTCAACCGATACTAACCGATAATTGTTGATGAAGAAAGGTGGGATGCCTACCGGGGCATCCCGAAGCTTAGATGCATGAGACTTCTTGAAATATTATCTTGGGATGCCTTGGGAATCCCCAAGATTGAGATTTTGTGTCTCCTTAATTCCTTTTATATCACGGTTTCCCCAAAATCTTAAAAACTTCATCCACACAAAACTCAACAAGAACTCGTGAGATAAGTTAGTATAAACCAATGCAAAAACCTTATCATTCTCTAATGTACCAAATCACTAAAATTATTATTCAACATTGCATACTAAATGCCTCTGCATATTTAATACTCTTATCCTCAAATAGAATCACTAAACAAGCAAACATATGCAAACATAACAGCAATCTGCCAAAACAGTGCAGTCTGTAAAGATGCAAGAGTATCAATACTTCTTTAACTCCAAAAATTATGAAAATTTACCACACTGTAGAAAATTTATCGGATCTTATTGTGCAAAAAGTTTCAACATTTTATCACATCCTGACTTTTCTAGGGAATTTTTGCAACATCGATAAACTTTCTGTTTTGAAACAGCAACACATAGACTTGCAAAATAAGCATGGTAAAAATTATCCTTGGAATTTTTATTGAAAATTAAGATGCAAAACATTATTATAAATAAAAGAAAGCAAATCCTAGCAAAATAAAATAACGCTCCAAGCAAAAATCATATCTTGTGACGAATGAAAACATAGGTTACCGATAATGTTGAAGATGAAAGAGGGGATGCCTTCCGGGGCATCCCTAAGCTTAGTTGCTTGGATATTCCTTGAATATTACCTTGGGGTGCCTTGGGCATCCCCAAGCTTAGGGTCTTTTCACTTCTTATTCTCCTCATATCGATATCTCACCCAATACTTGAAAACTTCAATCACACAAAACTTAACGGAACTTCGTGAGATAGGTTAGTATGATAAAGAGCAAACCATTTTACCTTGGTACTGTCCAAGACAAGATTCATAGTTTTTTCCAAACAATGCCTACTTTAGCATATCATTTCCATAATTTATATTGAGAAATATAAGCCATATAAACTATAAAACAAGCAAACTATGCATTGAAAACAGAATCTATCAAAAACAGAACAGTCTGTAGTAATCTGTACTCCAACCATACTTCTGCTACTCCAAAAATTCTAAAAAATTAGGAAAACCTAGAAAAATTTTCTATTAATCTTCTGAAAAAAGAATCAGTATTTTATCTCGCTTATGTTAAAAATGATAAATATTTTCCTGAGCGCAAAAGTTTCTGTTTTTCAGCAAGATCAAATCAACTATCACCATAAACCATACCAAAAGCTTTACTTGGCAATATAAGCATTCTCATTGAAATTTACCATGCAAAACATATGGATATTTTTTAGTTTAGTTTCAATATTGTCCGTGAGAATAAAAACTTCAAACCAACTATTTTTATGTGTCAATTATTCACTCCCCAAAAATAAACAAAGTTCATTATAAAGTTCTAGGGTGATCAAGTTATTGCAATATTTGGCCATGATACGGTCATGAAAAAGTTTGCATTGGAAATTAAGATGACCATCCTTATTGCAAAGTTCACAAGTGAAAGGACAAAGAAAACATAATTTAGTTCTATCATGTTTATGCTTCTTACAAAATCTGTCTTCCCTATAAGGCACGTCTTCACAAACTTTATGCACTCCACAAAAATTGATATGCTTATAAGAAACATTTTTTTCATGACTTGTGCAATCATCATTAGCATTTTGGATATTCAAATAATTCAAACTAACAACATTGCAATCATGGTCATCATTCAAATATTTTGTGCCAAACATTTTATTGACTTCTTCTTTTAACAATTGAGCACAATTTTCTGATCCATCATTTTCAAGAAAGATATTATAAAGATGATCAATAATATGATGAAACCTCAATTCCAATTTTTTATGTAGTTTTATTTTATAAACCAAACTAGTGATAAAACAAGAAACTAAAAGATTCAATTGCAAGATCTAAAGATATACCTTCAAGAACTCACCTCCCCGGCAACGGCGGCAGAAAAGAGCTTGATGTCTACTACGCAAATTTATTCTTGTAGACACGTGTTGGGCCTCCAAGCACAGAGTTCTGTAGGACAGTAGCAATTTTCCCTAAAGTGGATGACCTAAGGTTTATCAATCCGTGGGAGGCATAGGATGAAGATGGTCTCTCTCAAACAACCCTGCAAACAAATAATAAAAAGTCTCTTGTGTCCCCAACACACCAAATACAATGGTAACTTGTATAGGTGCACTAGTTCGGCTAAGAGATGGTGATACAAGTGTAATATGGATAGTAGATATTGATTTTTGTAATAAGAGCAATAAAAACAGCAAGGTAGCAATTGATAAACGGAGCACAAACGATATTGCAATGCTTGAAAATGAGGCCTAGGGTCCATCCTTTTGCTAGTACAATCTCTCAACAATGCTAATATAATTGGATCATATAACCATCCCTCAACATGCGATGAAGAATCACTCCAAAGTTCCTATCTAGCAGAGAACATAAGAGGAAATCATTTGTAGGGTACGAAACCACCTCGAAGCTATTCTTTCTGACCGATCTATCCAAGAGTTCGTACTAAAATAACACCAAATAATTTCAGATTCAAAATACTCAATCCAACACAAAGAACCTCAAAGAGTGCCCCAAGATTTCTACCGGAGAAACAAGGACAAGAACGTGCATCAACCCCTATGCATAGATTACCCAAATGTCACCTCGGGAATCCGTGAGTTTAGTGCCAAAACATATATCAAGTGAATCAATATGATACCCCACTATCACCATGAGTATGCATATGAAAGACATATATCAAGTGCTCTCAAATCCATAAAAGTATTCAATTCGATAAAACGAAATCTCAAAGGGAAAACTCAATTCATCACAACAAGATAGAGAGGGGAAAATGCCATATGATCCAACTATATTAACAAAGCCCGTGATACATCAAGATCGTGCGATCTCAAGAACACAAGAGAGAGAGAGAGAGAGAGAGAGAGAGAGAGAGAGAGATTAAACACATAGCTACTAGTACAAACCCTCAGCCCCGAGGGTGGACTACTCCCTCCTCATCATGGTGGCCGCCGGGATGATGAAGATGGCCACCGGTGATGATTTCCCCCTCCGGCAGGGTGCCAAAACAGGGTCTATATTGGTTTCTCGTGGCTATAGAGCCTTCCGGCGGTGGAACTTCTGATCTAAGGTTACCCCGAGGGTTTTTGGAATATTTGGGAATTTATAGGGAGAAGAGGCAGTGCGGGAGGCCATCGAGGTGGACACAACCCACCAGGGCGCGCCTGGGCCCCCAGGCGTGCCCTGGTGGGTTGTGCCTGCCTTGGGGCACCCCCAGGTGCTTCTCTGGCCCAATGGATGTCTTCTGGTCCATAAAAAATCCACAAAAAGTTTCACGGTGTTTGGACTCTGTTTGATTTTGATTTCCTGCGATGTAAAAAACAAGCAAAAAATAGCAACTGGCACTGGGCACTGGGTCAATAGGTTAGTCCCAAAAAATGATATAAAGTTGCTATAAAATGATTGTAAAACATCCAAGAATGATAATATAACAACATGAATACTTCATAAAGTATAGATACGTTGGAGACGTATCAGCCCTCGACATCACCAGGGTCATTGCGGCTAATCTTATAGCACAATGCACCGCATACCGGGCATGCATTCAAATCCCCATACTCACCGCGATAGAGGATGCAGTCATTAGGGCATGCATGTATCTTCTGCACCTCTAATCCTAGAGGGCAGACAACCTTCTTTGCTTTGTACGTACTCTCAGGTAATTCGTTGTCCTTTATAAGCATCTTCTTTAACATTATCAGCAACTTTCCAAATCCCTTGTCAGATACACCATTCTCTGCGTTCCATTGCAGCAATTCCAGTGTGGTTCCCAGCTTTTTCTTGTCAGCTTCGCAATTTGGGTACAACGATTTCTTGTGATCCTCTAACATGCACTGCAACTTCAGCCTCTCCTTTTTACTTGCGCAGTTTCTCTTTGCATCAGCAATGGCTTGACCAAGATCATTAGCGGGCTCATCTAATGCCTCTTCTTCAGCTACTTCCCGCATTGCCGACTCAGCTTCTTCCCCCATTGTTGTACCATCGTATTCAGGGAACCCATGGTCAGGATAGCCGTCGTCTTCTTCTTCTTCTTCATTGTCTTCCATCATAACCCCTCTTTCTCCGTGCTTGGTCCAAACATTATAGTGGGGCATGAAACCGGACTCAAACAGGTGGACGTGAATGGTTCTTGACTTAGAGTAATTCTGATCATTCTTATAGCCAGCACATGGACAACACATAAAACCATCTGCCCGCTTGTTTGCCTCAGCCGCAAGCAGAAAATTACGCACGCCATTAATGAACTGGGGAGAGCATCGGTCATCGTACATCCATTGCCGGCTCATCTTCATTACACAACACTGAAAAGACCAAATTAATACAAGTTCATACACACTTATTCTCATAAAACAATATACAAACTCTCTAGCTAAAGCATTTAAATGCAACAACAAATGCAATCAGATCGCAACTAAGGTAACAATTGATCCAACAACATAATGATAACAAGCCTCACTATCAATGGCATATTTTCTAATCTTTCTAATCTTGAAGCACATTTTATCCATCTTGATCTTCTGATCATCAACGACATCGGCAACGTACAACTCCAGTTTCATCTTCTCTTCTTCAATTCTTTTCAATTTTTCTTTCAAATACTTGTTTTATTTTTCAACTAAATTTAACCTCTTGACAAGAGGGTCGGTTGGAATTTCCAGTTCACATACCTCCTAGATAAAAATATCTATGTCAACTTGATGGGCATAATTTGTCATAAACACGAAATGCAACAAATAGTTATAAAAGAGAATATACCACATACGAATCATAAATCGGATGAGGGCCGACGGGAACGGATATCAAAACCATGCCACTATGTATAAAAAACAACGTATGGGTAAGAAAATTATACAAGTAACTATATATCTAAATCACACAAACAAGATTTTTTATATTAAAAAAGTAAGAACAAGAGGCACACAAGGTGGTGCCGGCGATGGGATGGTGCGGGCGATCGACGGTGGTTAGGACGGGGACGGGGAGGCACTAAGTAAACCACACCTACATATGCAAACTAAGAGTTAATTTGAGCTCAAATTGCATATAAATCAAATAAACTACCACATATAATTACTCCCAAACTAAAACCCACAAATCACTATACTTATAGAGCATTGGAAGAGCTAATCTAGCAATGAGAGATGAAAGGACAAAGTTGCTAACCTTTGTGATCACTTGGATGGATGGGGGGCCTTCAAATTTTGGCAAACATGAAGGATGAGCTCGAGCAATGGGGAAGAACAGAGGAGAGGAAGGAATGAAAGGGGAAAATAGAGAGAAATGGGCTCGGGCTCGACGAAGGGTTTATATAGAGGCATCTTTAGTCCCGGTTGGTTATACGAACCAGGACTAAAGGTGCATCTCTAGTCCCGGTTCATGCCACGAACCGGGACTAAAGGTGTTGGTGGGGCCCCAGTCTGACACCAGCCTGCCACTACCTCTTTAGTCCCGGTTCTTGGCATGAACCGGCACTAGAGGTTCAACACAAACTGGGACTAACGAGTGTCACCCGCCTAGCCGTTGGAACTGGCACTAATGGTCACATTAGTGTCGGCCCGTAATTGAACCGGGAGTAATGAGGTGAACATAAGGTTGTTTTTCTACTAGTGAGTATTTGTGTTTGAATACTTGAGTATTGTGTTGTAATAGATACTGCTATTTATTTTACTAGCAAATATGCCCGTGCATTGCAACGGGAGAAATGGCAGACTTGATCATCATCCACAATGATTGCAAGATAACATTTGCTATTGATCAAGCTTTCTAGCTATAACAGGCAAAATAGTGCTCAATCCTCACCTTTTTAAAAATAAAATCATTTCATGTAGCATGCATCAGCTCTGGTTCAATATGGCGACGAAGTGTTCCTATTCTTGTCTTCTAGAACTTCTCCAAAATCGCATTCTAAATGTTCTGAGCTGAGAGAGCGAGAACTCAAATCAAACAAAAGAGACATATTTTCTTCAGAAAGAAATTTGAGTTGCTTTGTATTACTCCAAAGAGAAAAAGATGAAGGCACCGTGCACTCCGACCTGAAGGAAATATGCCCTAGAGGCAATAATAAAGTTGTTATTTATATTTCCTTACATCATGATAAATGTTTATTATTCATGCTATAATTGTATTAACCGGAAACTTAGTACATGTGTGAATACATAGACAAACAAAGTGTCACTAGTATGCCTCTACTTGACTAGCTCGTTAATCAAAGATGGTTAAGTTTCCTAGACATGGACATGAGTTGTCATTTGATTAATGGGATCACACCATTAGAGAATGATGTGATTGACATGACCCATCCGTTAGCTTAGCACTATGATCATTTAGTTTGTTGCTATTGCTTTCGTCATGACTTATACATGTTCCTATGACTATGAGATTATGCAACTCCCGAATACCGGGGGAACACTTAGTGTGCTATCAAACATCACAACATAACTGGGTGATTATAAAGATGCTCTACAGGTGTCTCCGATGGTGTTTGTTGAGTTGGCATAGATCGAGATTAGGATTTTTCATTCCGATTGTCGGAGAGGTATCTCTGGGCCCTCTTTGTAATGCACATCACTATAAGCCTTGCAAGCAATGTGCCTAATGAGTTAGTTACAGGGTAATGCATTACGGAACGAGTAAAGAGACTTGCCGGTAATGAGATTGACTAGGTATTGAGATACCGACGATCGAATCTCGGGCAAGTAACATACCGATGACAAAGGGAACAACGTATGTTGTTATGCGGTTTGACCGATAACGATCTTTGTAGAATATGTGGGAGACAATATAAGCATCCAGGTTCCGCTATTGGTTATTGACCGGAGATGAGTCTCGATCATGTCTACATAGTTCTCGAACCCGTAGGGTCCGCAAGCTTAACGTTCGATGACGATCGGTATTATCAGTTTATGTGTTTTGATGTACCCAAGGTTTTTCGGAGTCCCGGATGTGATCACGGACATGACGAGGAGTCTCGAAATGGTCGAGACATAAAGATCGATATATTGGAAGGCTATGTTCGGACATCGGGAAGGTTTCAGATGAGTTCGGGCATTTTTTGGAGTACCGGGGGGTTACCTGAACCCCCCCCGGGAGTTAATGGGCCTTAATGGGCCATGGTGGAAGAGAGGAGGAGGAGGCCAAGTGGGAGTCGCGCGCCTCCCGAGCCCAATCGAATTGGGGGAGGGGGGGGGGGCTTTCCTTCTCTCCTTCTCCCTCTTCCTTCTTCTCCTAATCCAACTAGGGAAGGGGGAAACCTACTCCTACTAGGAGTAGGAATCCCCCCCTTGGGCGCGCCCCAGGAGGCCGGCCCTCCCCCTCCTCCACTCCTTTATATACGGGGGAGGGGGCACCCCATAGACACACAAGTTGATTGTTTAGTCGTGTGCGGTGCTCGCCTCCACAAATTTCCACCTCGGTCATATCGTTGTAGTGCTTAGGCGAAGCCCTGCATCGGTAACCTCATCATCACAGTCATCACGCCGTCGTGATGATGAAACTCTCCCTCGGCCTCAACTGGATCAAGAGTTCGAGGGACGTCACCGAGCTGAACGTGTGCAGATCGCGGAGGTGTCCTGCGTTCGGTACTTGATCGGTTGGATCGCGAAGAGGTTCGACTACATCAACCGCGTTACTTAACGCTTCCACTTTCGGTCTAGGAGGGTACGTGGACACACTCTCCCGCTCGTTGCTATGCATCACATAGATAGATCTTGCGTGATCATAGGTAAAAATTATGAAATACTGCGTTCCCCAACAGTGGCATCTGAGCCAGGTCTATGCGTAGATGTTATATGCACGAGTAGAACACAAAGATTTGTGGGCGATAATAGTCATACTGCTTACCAGCATGTCATACATTGATTCGGCGGTATTGTTGGATGAAGCGGCTCAGACCGACATTACGCGTACGCTTACGCGAGACTGGCTCTACCGACGTGCTTCGCACACAGGTGGCTAGTGAATGTCTGTTTCTCCAACTTTAGTTGAATCGAGTGTGACTACGCCTGGTCCTTGTTGAAGGTTAAAACAACACATTTGATGAAAAATCATTGTGGTTTTTGATGCGTAGGTAAGAACGGTTCTTGCTAAGCCCGTAACAGCCATGTAAAATTTGCAACAACAAGTAGAGAACGTCTAACTTGTTTTTGCAGGGTATGTTGTGATGTGATATGGTCAAGTGATGATATATAAATTGTTGTATGAGATGATCTTGTTTTGTAGTTATCGACAACTGGCAGGGGCCTTATGGTTGTCGCTTTATTGTATGAAATGCAATCGCCATGTAATTGCTTTACTTTATCACTAAGCGGTAGCAATAGTCGTGATAGAAATAGTTGGCGAGACGACAATGATGCTTCGATGGAGATCAAGGTGTCAAGCCTGTGACGATGGTGATCATGACGGTGCTTTGGAGATGGAGATCAAAAGCACAAGATGATGATGGCCATATCATATCACTTATATTGATTGCATGTGATGTTTATCCTTTATGCATCTTATTTTGCTTAGTTCGGCGGTAGCATTATAAGATGATCACTCACTAAATTTCCAGGTATAAGTGTTCTCCCTGAGTATACACCATTGTGATAGTTCATCGTGCCGAGACACCACCTGATGATCGGGTGTGATAAGCTCTACGTTCACATACAACGGGTGCAAGCCAGTTTTGCATACGCAGAATACTCAGGTTATACTTGACAAGCCTAGCATATGCAGATATGGCCTCGGAACACTGAGACCGAAAGGTCGAGCGTGAATCATATAGTAGATATGATCAACATAGTGATGTTCACCATTGAAAACTACTCCATCTCACGTGATGATCGGACATGGTTTAGTTGATTTGGATCACGTGATCACTTAGATGATTAGAGGGATGTCTGTCTAAGTGGGCGTTCTGAAGTAATATGATTAATTGAACTTTAATTTATCATGAACTCAGTACCTGATAGTATTTTGCATGTCTATGTTGTTGTAGATCAATGGCCTGTGCTACTGTTCCTTTGAATCTTAATGCGTTCCTAGAGAAAGCTAAGTTGAAAGATGATGGTAGCAACTACACGGACTTGTTCCGTAACTTGAGGATTATCCTCATTGTTGCACAGAAGAATTACATCCTGGAAGTACCACTAGGTGCAAGACCCGTTGCAGGAGCAACACCGGGCGTTGTGAACGCCTGGCAGAGCAAAGCTGATGACTACTCGATAGCTCAGTGTGCCATGCTTTACGGCTTAGAACTGGCACTTCAACGATGTTTTGAACGTCATGGAGCATATGAGATGTTCCAGGAGTTGAAGTTCATATTTCAAGAAAATGCCCGGATTGAGGGATATGAAGTCTCCAATAAGTTCTACAACCATAAAATGGAGGAGAATAGTTCTGTCAGTGAACATATACTCAAAATGTCTGGGTATCATAATCACTTGACTCAGCTGGGAGTTAATCTTCCGGTTGATAGTGTCATTGACAGAGTTCTTCAATCACTACCACCAAGCTTCATGATTAACTATAATATGCAAGGGATGGATAAGACAATTCCCGAGCTCTTCGCAATGCTAAAGGCTGCGGAGGTAGAAATCAAGAAAGAGCATCAAGTGTTGATGGTCAACAAGACCACTAGTTTCAAGAAAAAGGGTAAAGGGAAGAAGGGGAACTTAAAAAAGAAGGGGCAATAGCATTTTTACCCCTAGTTGGTTCCTACCCACGGGTTTTGCCCTTACTATTCAAGCTTGCTCAGTTTTGCCCTTACTTTTTTCGTCGTGGTCCCTCGAACGCCCTTTGACCGTTTGACCAAAACTTTGAAAATTCATAACTAATTCATATGAACTTAGAAAAATGCAGATAAGATATCAAAATGTTCAGATAAACATTACCTTTATGTGCATATCATTTGCATTCAGGACAAAAGCACCCTTTAAACTACCTGAGGTAATTAATGTTATTAACATTATTAAGAATAAAAAGGAATAGAAAGGTACTGATGGACTTTTGGAATCACTTGATTATGAATCACTTGGTACTTGCAAACCATGCCTCATGGGCAAGATGACTAAAACTCCGTTCTCCGGAACAATGGAGCGAGCAACAGATGTAGCGACCAGACCTCAAACAGTCTAACCTCTGTGCATCAGTGTCATCCCTGGATTAGTAATGCTGACACGCACAGTACTTGAAGGATTTATAACAGAGTAGCAATCACACACCTATTACAACGAATGTCTCAAAAGAGAACTTATTACAAATAATATGGCTTAAGGCCATCTAACAACGATAACAGCGGAAGGCTTGGAAGATAAGCGAGTCCATCAACTCCAATGGCATCACTGAGTATAGAACCACGACCTAAGGCACCTTACTCATCGTCTGAAAAGTCTGCAACATGAACGTTGCAGCCCGAAAACGGGTCAGCACATGGAATATGCAGGCAATGTAACACATAGAGAGTAATATGAAAGAGTAATACTATACTACATGCATATATGGCTGGTGGAAAGCTCTATGGTTACAGTTTTGCGTAAAGCCAATTTTTCCCTACTGCAAAGGAATAAATTTTATTTAACTATCATGGTGGTTGTTAAACATTGAGAATGGTTGACAGCATTCTCAATCCCAATTAAGCATCATCATTAAGACCCAACAATATTAATTAGAGTAACATGATGAGATTCACATGATAATCCAAGTACTAGATACTCAAGATGTCCATAACCGGGGACACGGCTAACCATGATTAGTTTTTATACACTCTGCAGAGGTTTGCGCACTTTTCCCCACAAGACTCGATCTCCTCCGTTGGGATTCTCGCACTACATGGTGTTTGAGAAACGGATGACCGAGACATAGTCTTTCAGAAGCGCTAGCACCTTACGAACGGGTAGACAGTTACACCTACATCCCACTACATCTGCTAGTCTACCACTGTAAGAGTTCGCATGACTTAATCAACTATGCTAGAGCCCATAGTAGCTTGTGGCTGCACACGGAAGTTTCTAGCATGAATGATCTCATGATCCCTCTGAGCCTGGGTGGCGGTCCATAAAGAAAAAACAGGCAATCCTAGAATACCCAGGTACCTCAATCCACCTAGATGTGTGTTTAAGTTGCCACCTTAAATAAACCATTAATTAACAATCTCACATCTGTCATGGATACACTCACCCAATCCACGTCTACTAGCATAGCATGGCATAATAAGCAAACGTAGAAGTAACTCCCAAGGGTTTGATAATAAACAGGTAATAGGTACTACCTCGTCTACTTCCCAAAACCCACAATTTAATTAGATCCTAATCATGCAATGTTTGAGGATTGATCTAATGCATAAAAACTGGGTATGAAAAGGATATGATCAAAGTGTTACTTGCCTTGCTGATGACCCGCGAAACCTAGAGATTCGAAGTAACAGGCGGCGCACTCCGGGTACTCTATCACAAACATACAAGCATACAATAAGTACTCATCTAATGCACAGGTAAAACTCAAATAAAAGATCTAACCAGAAAGTTCAACTTAAGAACTCCGGTTTGCAAAAAGAATCAAATCGAACGAAGCAACGAAAGTCAAACGGCGAAAGAAACAAGCTTCCTTTACTAATCTGGACCTAAGTCAAATTTTGCAGAGGCAAAAACTTATTTGAGTTGATTATTCGAAAAGAGGGTTTCGAGACGAAACTCTAGGCGCTTGAATCACCTGATTCCGATATACGAGCGAAAAGTTATACTAAATCGAAAATTGGATCAGAAATCGCGATCAGAAATAATCGCGGAAAATCCGAGAAAAAGAAAAACGGACGAACAGGCTAACGAACGAACGTTCTCTATATGGGAAAAAAGGAAATCGATCGTTAAAACGAACGAACGAACGAATGGGCGTTCGCTAAATAAACTAAACCGAAAAAAACCAATCTATCAAAAAAACGGATCTAAAAAAACGAACGAAAAACCGACGGTTTTTCTAAAAAACGGCAATGGCGGGTCAACCTCGGCGTCTTGGGCGGCGGGATCCGCGTCGGCGCAAGCGGTATGGCGGCGGCGGCGCTGGGTGGCGGCAATGGCGACGCTGGCTAGGGTTTGGGCGTGAGGCGGCTCGGGTGGGTTGGGGTGGCGGCTCGGGGTGGCGCTATATAAAGGCCCCCGGCTAGAGGAGTCCTGGCCGATCCCGGCCCATAGTCGGTTCGTTTTTTTTAATAATTACACGCAGAAAAACAAACAAAATAAATACTAAACGGACTCCAAAATTCCCGAAATAAAATTTCCCCGGCTTCTAAAATCAAGTCGGACAAGATGAACATTTATTTGGGGCCTAAATGCAATTTTGAAAAACACGCATTTTTCTAAATTCAAATAAAATAGCGATAAACTCCAAATAAAAATCTTATTTGATTTTTTTATTAAATCTTCAATATTTCTTTATTTTGGGAAAGTCATTTTATTCCCTCTCTCATTTTTGATAATAGAAATAATTGAAGATAAAATAAATAAAATCAAATTATCCTATTTTCAGAATTTGAGAAAACTCAAATATGAAAATAATGAAATCTCCAACTCTCTCCGTGGGTCCTTGAGTTGCGTGAAATTTCTAGGATCGAGCCAAAATGCAATTAAAATATGATATGGAAATGATGATCTATGTATAACATTCCAAATTGAAAATTTGGGATGTTACAAACCTACCCCCCTTAAGATGAATCTCGCCCTCGAGATTCGGGTTAACTAGAAAATAGGTGAGAGTGGTCCTTGACAGATCTTCCTCTCGCTCCCGGTGGCTTCATCCTCGGTGTGGTGGCTCCTTTGGACTTTGCAAAACTTGATAACCTTTCTGCGGGTGACTCATTTGGCATACTTGAGAATTTTGTTGGTTTCTCCTCGTAGGTCAAATCATTACCCAATGAATTGCTTCTAGTGGCACAGTATCCTCGTGGTATATCAGCCATCTCTGCGTGGCACTTCTTCAAGCGGGAAGCGTGGAACATGTCGTGAACTCTGACAAACCTTGAGCAATTCAATTTGTAAGCAACTTCTCCCATGCGCTCCAAAACTCTGTATGGTCCCACAAAACGTGGCGCTAATTTTCCTTTAACTCCAAAGCGCTTAACTCCTCGAAGTGGAGATACTCGAAGATAGACTCTATCTCCGACTTTGAAAACTGTCTCCTTACGTTTAGAATCCGCATAGCTCTTCTGCCTAGACTGGGCTACCTTGAGCCTATCGCGAATCAACTTCACCTTCTGTTCAGACTCCTTAATCAAATCTGGTCCAAACTACTGGCGGTCTCCCACTTCATCCCACAATAACGGGGTTCTGCACCTCCTTCCGTACAAGGCTTCGAAAGGGGCCATCTTCAAACTGGATTGATAACTGCTGTTGTAAGAGAACTCTGTATACGGCAAATTGTCGTCCCAACTAGACCCATAATCTAGCGCACAAGCTCTCAGCATATCCTCCAAAATCCGATTGACTCTCTCGGTCACCTGTCCATCATGCTCATGGGTGAAAAGCAGTCTTGAACTCTAGTCCGGTTCCCAAAGTTTCGTGCAACTGATTCCAGAACTTTGAGGTAAACTGAGTTCCCTCTATCTGATACAATGCTCCTCGGAACTCCATGCAGACATACGATCCTGGTCATGTATATCTTAGCCAACTTGGCACTGCTGTAAGTAGTCTTCACTGGGATGAAATGAGCTACCTTCGTCAAACGATCGATTACAACCCAAATTGAGTCATAGCCTGAACGAGTCCTGGGAAGTCCCGTGATAAAATCCATCCCTAATTTATCCCACTTCCATTCGAGTATCAGCAGTGGCTGTAACAGTCCTGCTGGCTTCTGATGCTCTACCTTCACTCTCTGACATACATCACAAACTGCTACAAACTCCGCAATATCCTTCTTCATTCCGGTCCACCAGAAAGTGTCTTTCAAATCCAGATACATCTTGGTATTTCCTGGGTGAATCGAGTACGGCGAATCAAGGGCCTCTTGCAAAATCAACTTCCTGATCTCCGGATCATTAGGCACATAAACGCGGTCCTCAAACCATAGGGTATCGTGCTCATCCTCACGAAATCCCTTATCTTTTCCCTTTCTCATTTTCTCTTTAATAGAGGCAATCTCCTTGTCAGTTGTCTGAGCTTCTCTGATCTTATCCATCAAAGTAGATTGTATCTCCAATGCTGCTACATAGCCTCTCGGAACTATCTCCAAACATAGCTCTTGAAATCCCTCGGCTAACTCCTTTGGTAAACCTCCCGTCATTAGTGTGTTGACATGGCTCTTGCGGCTCAACGCATCTGCTACTACGTTAGCCTTTCTGGGGTGATAATGCAATCTCATATCATAATCCTTGATGAGCTCCAACCATCTCCTTTGCCTGAGATTCAACTCCTTCTGCGTGAAGATGTACTTCAAACTCTTGTGATCCGTGTACACCTCACAATGTTTTCCAATGAGAAAATGTCTCCAAGTCTTCAATGCGTGTACCACGGCTTCTAACTCCAAATCATGAGTAGCATAATTCAACTCATGGGGCTTAAGTTGTCGTGAAGCATATGAAACAACTCTTCCCTCCTGCATAAGTACTGCTCCAAGTCCTCGACGTGAAGCGTTACAATACACCTCATAATCCTTGCGCTGATCTGGCAGAATCAACACTGGTGATGTAACCAAACGTTTCTTCAACTCTTGGAAACTAGCCTCACATTCTTCAGTCCAATTGAACTTGGTATCCTTCTTTAATAACTCTGTCATAGGCTTCGCAATCTTTGAGAAATTCTCGATGGATCTCCGATAGTATCCTACCAGTCCAAGGAAACTCCGGATCTCTCCAACTGTCGTTGGTGCTTCCCAGTTTATCACAGTGACAACTTTGGTGGGATCTACTGCTATACCTTCTCCGGATATAACATGTCCAAGGAATCCAACTTCCTTCAACCAAAACTCACATTTTCTGAACTTGGCGTATAACTGATGTTCTCTGAGATTCTCAAGCACTAAACGCAAATGCTCATTATGCTCTTCTTCATTCTTGGAATAAACCAAAATATCATCAATGAACACCACGACGAACTTATCCAAAAACTCCATAAACACCTTGTTCATCATGTTCATGAAATAGGCGGTCGTTAGTCATTAAATGACATAACGGTATACTCATACAGTCCATACCTGGTGGTAAAAGACGTCTTGGGTATATCCTTCTCCCGAATCTTTAACTGATGGTATCCTGATCGCAAATCGATCTTGGAAAATACCTTAGCTCCTTGCAATTGGTCAAAAAGTCGTTGATCATCGGCAACGGGTACTTATTCTTAATGGTCACTTCATTTAATCCTCGATAATCAACAAGCATTCTCAATGATCCATCCTTCTTTTCCACTAGAAGTACTGGCGATCCCCAAGGCAAAGAACTTGGGCGAATAAAACCTTTATCCAGTAACTCCTTAATCTGCTTCTTAATTTCTTCCAAATCTTGTGCGGGCATCCGGTACGGTCTCTTAGATATTGGCCCTGTGCCTGGCAACAGCTCAATTAGAAACTCAATGTCTCTATCCAGTGGCATGCCTGGCAACTCCCCTGGGAACACGTCCAGGTAATCCTTCACCACGGGTACTTCCTCCTGCACAACTCCTGATAAGGAATTTACCTGTGTCCTCTTCGGCTCATGCCGTGACACATACTTGATTCTTCTTCCTTCTAGGGTGGTAAGCAAAATCGACTTACTGGCGCAATCGATGTTTCCTCCATACATCGATAGCCAATCCATACCTAGAATCACGTCCAAACCTTGCAATTCCAGAATGATTAAATCCGTGGGGAAAACATGCCTACCTATGCTCAAAGGCACTTGAAAACATCCTCGACTAGCCATATACTCCGCTCCTGGTGAGCTTACTAGCATAGGTGTTCTAAGAACCTTGGTGGGCAGTTTGTACTTATCCACAAATCCCCGTGATATGTATGAATGCGATGCACCAGTATCAAAAAGAACGATTGCAGTAAATGTCTTAACCAAAAACTTACCTATTACTGCATCTGGCTGAGCTTCAACCTCCTCCACGTTAACATGGTTCACCTGTCCCTGGTTGAAAGGGTTCGGCTTCTTCCCTGAGCTTCCATTGCCATTTCCATTCTGGGCTTCAGGACATTCATTGGCATAATGTCCGGTCTTCTGACACTTCAAGCAAGTGACTTGGCTCAGGTCTCTCTTGGCTGGGGTTGACGGGTTGGTGCGGTTTTGTCCGTTGCTTCCTCCATTCCCTTTACCATTCTTGGAACCATTATGATTGTGCGAGCTACCTCCTCCATGGGTATGCTGAAATTGTCCTCCTGGTAAAGCGTAGCTTCTGCTGAGCTCCAGAATTGTACTTCCCTTGACCATACTTCCGCTTGCGGTTGTCAATCTGTTGCTGCTTCCCTTCAATCATAAGAGCACGATCTACCAACTCCTGGTAGTTATTGAAAGTTGCTACCATCAACTGCATGCTCAGCTCATCATTTAGTCCTTCCAGGAACTTCTCCTTCTTGGCTGCATCTGTAGCAATGTCATCCGGGGCATAACGTGCTAACTTACTAAAGTCCTCCACATACTGGCTTACAGTGCGTCCTCCTTGGCGTAAGTTGTGAAACTCACGCTTCTTCATGGCCATAGCTCCTGCTGAAACGTGGGCGATCTGAAAGCTTCTTCAAACCGATCCCATGTGATAGTGTCAATAGGGTGTGTGGCTGTGTAATTCTCCCACCATGATGCTGCGGGTCAATCAAGCTGATGTGCGGAAAAACGCACTCTCTCCTCATCTGTGCATCCTACAGTGGCCAGCTCCCTTCCAACCTTGTGGAGTCAATCATCTGCAACAATCGGCTCGGTGCTACTGGAAAACACCGGCGGATTTAGCCTCAAGAAACGATTCAAATGGTCAACAGGTGGTGGTGGGTTGTTGTTGTTGTTGTTGTTGTTGTTGTTGTTGCCTTGGTTCTGTACTAGTGCTTGCATCAAAGCATTCTGCTGCTGAATCAACTGAGTGATCTCCGGTGGGAAAACAAATCTGGTGTCGCGTCTCGGAGGCATCTGAGGGTGTTAGAGAAGATGAGAATATAGAATAGAATGAGGTCTAGTGAGAAACACTACCCGTATGCACATGAGACAAATGCCAACAATATAACTCCAATCAATTCAAACAAGGAATACAACGGTTTATCTATCGTTACAAAAGTGCTCGGACTATACTAGATACAATGGGGAAAAATACTACTACTGTTATGGTGGTCAATCTAGAAAAACTGCTCCGATGAAGACTCCATGATATCCGCTCCAGCTTCATCAACATAGTCATCATCACTGTCGTTGGGGTCCGAGTCGGTGTCGTCAATGATGATATAATTATTCGGGCAAGTGGAATCGTCGTCTTCTCTTCCTAGTGCGAGGTCTCCCATGAAAACTCCTAGCTTCCTAGTTAAGTCGTCATTCTTCTCCACTAGCACTTCAATTTCTTCCATGTAATCTTCACGTGTAGCCTAGAGTTCTTCCTCTAGCTCTGTGATCTTGGTCAAGGCCTTCTGCAGATCCATCATGCTTGCGCACATCTGGTTCTCCTGACGTCGGATGTGCTGGTTTAACTCCTGGATAAAAGTTGCGATTGATCTATCCTTCCTGGTGCTGATCATCTCCCATTGCTCATCTCGGCGCCCACAAATCTGGTAGATAGTATCCTTGAGATCATTGCAGTAAACTTCTCCAATACGTCCCATGGTGATGTGGGCTGCCATGCTCTTTCCTAGATTCATGGTTGGTGCATCAAAGGAAAACTCTATGGGCTCCGTGACTGGTGCGAACGTCCTTCCTGGAACTTGAACTTGAATCATCCAACGCTCCTCTTCGGGTAAAGTGGCGTTGTAGGTCCCGGTGAAGCTTTGTACTCCGATGTTCAGGTATCTAGTGACTTCCTTCAAGTGACGTCCAAAGGGTGTATCATCATCTGGTTGTATGAACTTGTTCCTTGCATCTGCCATCCTAAAGAGTAGAAAAGATGAGGAGTCAGAAATGAGAAGAAAGAGTAGTGATCTAGGGCTTTAGCTCAGTGGTCGTGTCCTACAGTCAGCGTGTGCTCTGATACCATTTTGTAGCGACAAGACCTCAAACAGTCTGACCTCTGTGCATCAGTGTCATCCCTGGATCAGTAATGTTGACACGCACAGTACTTGAAGGGTTTATAACAGAGTAGCAATCACACACCTATTACAACGAATGTCTCAAAAGAGAACTTATTACAAATAATATGGCTTAAGGCCATCTAACAACGATAACAGCGGAAGGCTTGGAAGATAAGCGAGTCCATCAACTCCAACGGCATCACTGAGTATAGAACCACGACCTAAGGCACCTTACTCGTCATCTGAAAAGTCTGCAACATGAACGTTGCAGCCCGAAAACGGGTCAGCACATGGAATATGCTGGCAATATAACACATAGAGAGTAATATGAAAGAGTAATGCTATACTACATGCATATATGGCTGGTGGAAAGCTCTATGGTTACAGTTTTGCGTAAAACCAATTTTTCCCTACTGCAAAGGAATAAATTTTATTTAACTATCATGGTGGTTGTTAAACATTGAGAATGGTTGATAGCATTCTCAATCCCAATTAAGCATCATCATTAAGACCCAACAATATTAATTAGAGTAACATGATGAGATTCACATGATAATCCAAGTACTAGATACTCAAGATGTCCATAACCGGGGACACGGCTAACCATGATTAGTTTTTATACACTCTGCAGAGGTTTGCGCACTTTTCCCCGGGGGCGCGGGCTAGGGTTTGGGCGGCGGGGCGGCTTGGGTGGGCTGGGGCTGGCGGACCGGGGTGGCGCTATATAAAGGCCCCCGGCCAGAGGAGTCCTGGCCGATCCCGGCCCATAGTCGGTTCGTTTTTTTTAAATAATTACGCGCAGAAAAACAAACAAAAGAAATACTAAAATGACTCCAAAATTCCCGAAATAAATTTTCCCCGGCTTCTAAAATCAAGCCGGACAAGATGAACATTTATTTGGGCCCTAAATGCAATTTTGAAAAAAAAACACGCATTTTTCCTAAATTCAAATAAAATAGCGATAAACTCCAAATAAAAATCTTATTTGATTTTTTTATTAAATCTTCAATATTTATTTATTTTGGGAAAGTCATTTTATTCCCTCTCTCATTTTTTGATAATAGAAATAATTTAAGATAAAATAAATAAAATCAAATGATCCTATTTTCAGAATTTGAGAAAACTCAAATATGAAAATAATGAAATCTCCAACTCTCTCCATGGGTCCTTGAGTTGCGTGAAATTTCTAGGATCGAGCCAAAATGCAATTAAAATATGATATGGAAATGATGATCTATGTATAACAATACAAATTGAAAATTTTGGGATGTTACAACAGATTTATTGGAAATAATACATACTGATGTATGCAGTCCAATGAATATTGAGGCTCGCGGCGGGTATACTTATTTTCTGACCTTCACAGATGATTTGAGCAGATATGGGTATATCTACTTGATGAAACACAAGTCTGAAACATTTGAAAAGTTCAAAGAATTTCAGAGTGAAGTGGAAAATCATCGTAACAAGAAAATAAAGTTTCTGCGATCTGATCGTGGAGGAGAATATTTGAGTTACGAGTTTGGTCTTGATTTGAAACAATGCGGAATAGTTTCACAACTCACGCCACTCGGAACACCACAACATAATGGTGTGTCCAAATGTTATAACCGCACTTTATTAGATATGGTGAGATCTATGATGTCTCTTACTGATTTACCGCTATTGTTTTGGGGTTATGCTTTAGAGACGGCTGCATTCACGTTAAAATAGGGCACCATCTAAATCCGTTGAGACGACACCTTATGAACTGTGGTTTGACAAGAAACCCAAGTTGTCGATTCTGAAAGTTTGGGGCTGCGATGCTTATGTGAAAAAGCTTCAACCTGATAAGCTCGAACCCAAATCGGAGAAATGTGTCTTCATAGGATTCCCAAAGGAGACTGTTGGGTACACCTTCTATCACAGATCCGAAGGCAAGATATTTGTTGCTAAGAATGGATCCTTTTTAGAGAAGGAGTTTCTCTTGAAAGAAGTGAGTGGGAGGAAAGTAGAACTTGATGACGTAAGTGTACCTTCTCCCGAATTGGAAATTAGTTCATCACAGAAAACAGTTCCAGTGATTACTACACCAATTAGTGAGAAAGCTAATGATGATGATCATGAAACTTAAGACCAAGTTACTACCGAACCTCGTAGGTCAACCAGAGTAAGATCCGCACTAGAGTGGTACGGTAATCCTGTTCTGGACGTCATGTTACTAGACCATAACGAACGTACGAACTATGAGGAAGCAATGATGAGCCCGGATTCCGCAAAATGGCTTGAGGCCATGAAATCTGAGATGGGATCCATGTATGAGAACAAAGTACGGACTTTAGTTGACTTGCCCGATGATCAGCAAACCATAGAGAATAAATGGATCTTCAAGAAGAAGACTGTCGCTGACGGTAATGTTACTGTCTACAAAGCTAGACTTGTTGCGAAAGGTTTTCGACAAGTTCAAGGAGTTTACTAGGATGAGACCTTCTCACCCATAGCGATGCTTAAGTCCGTCCGAATCATGTTAGCAATTGCCGCATTTTATGATTATGAAATTTGGCAAATGGATGTAAAAACTGCATTCCTGAATGGATTTCTGGAAGAAGAGTTGTATATGATGCAACCAGAAGTTTTATCGATCCAAAGGATGCTAACAAAGTGTGCAAGCTCCAGCGATCCATTTATGGACTGGTGCAAGCATCTCGGAGTTGGAATAAACGTTCTGATATTGTGATCAAAGCATATGGTTTTATACAGACTTTTGGAGAAGCCTGTATTTACAAGAAAGTGAGTGGGAGCTCTGTACCATTTCTAATATTATATGTGGATGACATATTGTTGATTGGAAATGATATAGAATTTATGGATAGCATAAAAGGATACTTAAACAAGAGTTTTTCAATGAAAGACCACGGTGAAGCTGCTTATATATTGGGCATCAAGATCTATAGAGATAGATCAAGACGCTTAATTGGACTTTCACAAAGCACATACCTTGATAAAATTTTGAAGAAGTTCAAAATGGATCAAGCAAAGAAAGGGTTCTTGCCTATGTTACAAGGTGTGAAGTTGAGTCAGACTCAATGCCCGACCACTGCAGAAGATAGAGAGAAAATGAAGGTCATTCCCTATGCTTCAGCCATAGGTTCTATCATGTATGCAATGTTGTGTACCAGACCTGATGTGTGCCTTGCTATTAGTTTAGCACGAAGGTACCAAAGTAATCCAGGAGTGGATCACTGGACAACTGTCAAGAACATCCTGAAATACCTGAAAAGGACTAAGGCTATGTTTCTCGTTTATGGAGGTGACAAAGAGCTCATTGTAAATGGTTACGTCGATGCAAGCTTTGACACTGATCCAGATGACTCTAAGTCGTAAACCGGATACATATTTATATTGAACGGTGGAGCTGTCAGTTGGTGCAGTTCTAAGCAAAGCGTCGTGGCGGGATCTACGTGTGAAGTAGAGTACATAGCTGCTTCGGAAGCAGCAAATGATGGAGTCTGGATGAAGGAATTCATATCCGATCTAGGTGTCATACCTAGTGCATCGGGTCGAATGAAAATATTTTGTGACAATACTGGTACAATTGCCTTGGCAAAGGAATCCAGATTTCACAAGAGAACCAAGCACATCAAGAGACGGTTCAATTACATCCGCGATCATGTCAAGGAGGGAGACATAGAGATTTGCAAGATACATACGGATCTGAATGTTGCAGACCCGTTGACTAAGCCTCTCTCACGAGCAAAACATGATCAACACTAAGACTCCATGGGTGTTAGAATCATTACTGTGTAATCTAGATTATTGACCTAATGCAAGTGGGAGACTGAAGGAAATATGCCCTAGAGGCAATAATAAAGTTGTTATTTATATTTCCTTATATCATGATAAATGTTTATTATTCATGCTAGAATTGTATTAACCGGAAACTTAGTACATGTGTGAATACATAGACAAACATAGTGTCACTAGTATGCCTCTACTTGACTAGCTCGTTAATCAAAGATGGTTAAGTTTCCTAGCCATGGACATGAGTTGTCATTTGATTAACGGGATCACATCACTAGAGAATGATGTGATTGACATGACCCATCCGTTAGCTTAGCACTATGATCATTTAGTTTGTTGCTATTGCTTTCTTCATGACTTATACATGTTCCTATGACTATGAGATTATGCAACTCCCGAATACCGGAGGAACACTTAGTGTGCTATCAAACGTCACAACGTAACTAGGTGATTATAAAGATGCTCTACAGGTGTCTCCGATGGTGTTTGTTGAGTTGGCTTAGATTGAGATTAGGATTTGTCACTCTGATTGCGGAGAGGTATCTCTGGGCCCTCTCGGTAATGCACATCACTATAAGCCTTGCAAGCAATGTGACTAATGAGTTATTTACGGGATGATGCATTACGGAATGAGTAAAGAGACTTGCCGGTAACGAGATTGAACTAGGTATTGACATACCGACGATCGAATCTCGGGCAAGTAACATACCGATGAAAAAGGGAACAACGTATGTTGTTATGGGGTTTGACAGATAAAGATCTTCGTAGAATATGTAGGAGCCAATATGAGCATCCATGTTCCGCTATTGGTTATTGACCGGAGATGAGTCTCGGTCATGTCTACATAGTTCTCGAACCCGTAGGGTTCGCACGCTTAACATTCGATGATGATCGGTATTATGAGTTTATGTGTTTTGATGTACCAAAGGTTGTTCGGAGTCCCGGATATGATCACAGACATGACGAGGAGTCTCGAAATGGTCGAGACATGAAGATCGATATATTGGAAGGCTATGTTTGGACACCAGAGAGGTTTTGGATGAGTTCGAATTTTCGAGTCTTGGGGTTACTGGAACCCCCGGGGAGTTAATGGGCCTTAATGGGCCATGGTGGAAGAGAGGAGGAGGCGGCCAAGTGGGAGGCGCGCGCCCCCAAAGCCCAATCCGAATTGGGGGGGGGGGGGTGACCCCCCTTTCCTTCTCTCCTTCTCCCTCTTCCTTCTTCTCCTACTCCAACCAGGGAAGGGGGAAACCTACTCCTACTAGGAGTAGGAATCCCCCCCTTGGGCGCGCCCCATGAGGCCGGCCCTCCCCCTCCTCCACTTCTTTATATACGGGGGAGGGGGGCACCCCATAGACACATAAGTTGATTGTTTAGCCGTGTGCGGTGCCCCCCTCCACAGATTTCCACCTCGGTCATATCGTTGTAGTGCTTAGGCGAAGCCCTGCGTCGGTAACCTCATCATCTCCGTCATCACGCCCTCGTGCTGACTAAACTCTCCCTCGACCTCAGCTGGATTAAGAGTTCGAGGGACGTCACCGAGCTGAACGTGTGCAGATCACAGAGGTGTTGTGCATTCAGTACTTGATCAGTTGGATCGCGAAGACGTTCGACTATATCAACCGCGTTACTTAACGCTTCCGCTTGCGGTCTACGTGGATACGTGGACACACTCTCCCGCTCGTTGCTATGCATCACATAGATAGATCTTGCGTGATCGTAGGTAAATTTTTTGAAATACTGCGTTCCCCAACACGACCACCTTATGGTGTGCATTGTTCCGGATGCCATATTCCACCCACACAAGAATTACTGACCTTTCTTGCGATAAAACCGCACATAATATGCACAAAATTATCCAAATTGTTACTAAAGACTATCGGCCAACAACAAGAAGAACTAAAAATTAAGTAATGATGGTCAATGTTAGATGTGAACAAATGCAACAGCCCTGTATTACCATTACAAGCCCTCAATGCGAAGTTATGGGCACATTCGTTTGCAGGAATCTCAAATTGTAGGAATAGGTAAAGTAAAGGATTGAGTTGTCGTGTCTAGACAAATCCTTAGGAATATTTCATGAGGTCTCACCTAATGCTAAGAGTCCTTAGGAATTAGGACAATATGGGCACAATCCTTAGGAATCTAGCACCTCTATTCCTATGAAAGAATGCTAAATGTAGGAAGAAAATCCCATGGGAAAACATCCTACAGGAATCCTTCAAAATTCCTCCAAACCAAATAAGTCCTGTAAGTGCAAGTCTTCAATGAAAGAGTAATAATCACCTGCAGTTTTGGTACCTGTAGCTCCACTCAGCAGCTCTACAACATATATGTCACAAGTCTTCTGACCCGAAAGCGTGAGGACTTCATTTAGGCCCCATTCGGTGCAAAGGTTTGTAAAACCATAGGATACAATAAAAATGGAGGAATGGCATGGGGATGGAGTTGTAAAACTATGGAACAAGAATCTATAGAGACTAAGCTCCCACGATTTAAAGTGCTCTGGTGCTTCGGGGTTTGTGGGGTCGTGTGGGACCTGCATGTAAGGTTGTCTTTTGCTTATTTTTATTTCTCCTTCTCTCTTTATTTTCTTACAGATTTTAATTATGAGTGTTTATTAAATTTGCGAACATTAAAAAGAAAAAAATAATTTATATTTTTAGCTTCATTAATATTTATTACATTCATGAGTATTTTGAAGTTCATAGGTATTTTTAAAGTTTGCGAACATTTTTTTAATTTGAAACATGTTTATTTTGCAAATGTTTTTTAATCCATGCATATATTTTAAACTCATAAACATTTTCTACAATTCATGGTTTTGTAAATTCACATATTTTTGAAAAATCCTTGAACATATTTTAATTAAACTAACCTATTTATTTTTTTAAAATAGTCCATTTTTCTGAGCGAGCAGTGGGGCAAGCGGAAAAATGCTAATCGACTGAGAGGAATATGGAGTCAAACTAAGCGAGCGAGAGCTCATGGGCCGATCCATGTGAGTGTTATAGCAGCAATTCCATGATTTTAGCGTGGATAGGACCTCTCAAGAGGCTCAAAGGACCACCACCAACTGGCACCGAGACCGACACGTGTAAAGACACCACAACGACACACCAAAAAACTTCATTCTCCTCTTGGAAATATTGTCTGCAACAAAAACCCGACACAATATACAAATGAAAAAACACCCTCATAATGTAATTAAAACACAATACAACATTGATAAAATCGAAACAAAACAACTGACTGCGGCACTCTACTAGATATAGAAGAATTAATCCCACGAGTGAAGAACGGCGTGGCGAAGCGCGCGTTAGCCTCTAGTCCATTAGCAAACTGGAAGAAATGCGTTCGGTGGAAGCATGTGAAGGCACAGGAAACATAGGACCCACTAGTATACCTTTTTGTCAGATTGTTTTCCTGATCAATGTGGTTTCCCATGCGTGATGCCTCCAGGTGGCAGTATATAGCATGACAATAGAGTCACATCAACTTTCCTTCACTTTGCCTCGTGCTTCCGCCCAGAAAATGCATTCCTATTGGATGTTTTCTTCCCGTAGGAATAGAGGCAGCCATAACTTTCATTTCGAATGTGAAGAGTCGAATCCTGCAGACCAAACGCAGATTTGGGAAACTTTCCCGTGATTTCTGATTCCTGCAGATTTCCTTTAAAATTCCTATGCATTGAACGCACCCTTAGTTGGAGTCATAGTCTGCTCCCACAAATTTTCACAAAGCTCTTCAAATATTTCAAGTGTTATGGCGCTCCCATAACAAATAGCATGCAAGTCAACATGTAGAACCTTGTCATTTTTCCTAACAATGATTTAAGATTACATATTCACTCTATACTGAGAAGGGAGAACAGAAAGCATGAGCTCGGCAAGAAGATCAACCATTACATAACAAAGTGGTTATGTTGTAAAAATCAACAATGAAAAGCTAAGAAGCCGATATGAAGCAGTCTTGCAAGTTCCACATAACAATGAATAAGCGAAGATAATGGCCGCAAAACTTCGGTGCAGTAGAAACTACCCACAAGGGGTATGCAAAAGCAGTGCCAAAACAAATTTTATTACTTTAGTTATAAGACACAAAGAAATCAAAGTATCCACCATAGGTCAAACCATTCGACACATATGAAATAATAGGGCATGTGATCAATGTACTCCAGAATCCATATTAGGTTTGCTTGAAAGCAAGAAGTTCATGTGTTCATAATCGATCCAACTCGACACATAGCAATCTCAAAGGTGATCGTGCAAGTAAATTAGATGTACTAAGTTGCGCTCCACTGCTCTGATCCCAAGCTTTTTTTAGGGGGTAAGAACAAGCTTTATTCATCAAAATCCACATGTAGTGTGATACAGTGATGGTCATGGGGCTGGCCAAACCAAACGTGGCGCCCCAGACCTCGAGAAAAGCAAAAACTTAACTAAGATATGTGCTTCATAATTGGCAGCACGACCTTCAAACAAGAAATTACAATGAAAGTTTAAAGCTTTAAAGCTTTGAGGTTGATCTTAAGCTTATATTGTATTCCTGTTCTGCACACTACTTCCAAACCAATTAAGCTGGAAAAAAAATAAAGATAAAAGAATTTTGGTTGTTCAGAAAAAAGCATTAACGATATATTTCTGACCAGAGGAACCTCCTTGTTCAGTAATCACTGACCTTGCAAAATTTGATACATACACCTACATAGAGCAGCAAGACCGAAAGATGTAAAATTTCAGAGATGATGCAGAATATAGTGACAACGAAAAGAATTGAGCATCAGGAAGCAGACGTGAGGCTGTGATGATTCGAATAATCTGTTTCTAGAGGTAGTGAGGCAGCATTCTAGGCCGGCGTGGCAAGGGCGTGCAACGGATGCCGACGAAGTCCTCGGTGATCACCTCTTTGGTCAGCGTGATGGAGAAGCCGCCCCTCCTCTCCTCCCGCGGTGACGCAGGCTGGAGTATATCCCAAAATCCCATAATCAAGCACTGCTTCACACATGACAGTTACCACACGTAACACACAACGTGTCATATCCCATCATCCAAGCTCAAGGCCCATAACCAATGGAGCCGTAATCAATGTTCTGAACTGCAATATTTATTGGGAAACACTTTATATCTGTAGTCTTCCCAATCCCTAAAAGCCCTGTTGAAAACAAAATAGCAATACATTTTTATTGCAAAATCCAAATAACCTAAACCACTTTGACATAGCACGATTTGCAGGAATAATCGGCAAAGATTGGCCTGTAAAGATGAGGTGTTATCACTTATCAGGGATACATGGGGTGATGCTCACGACAAGGTTGGCTGCATGGCTGGGGAGCAGGGGAGAGACGCCTCTGCCATTGCTGGTAGCTATCTCATCGAGCACACAGTCCACGCTACATCTTGAGGCGTTGTTGTCGTGCTACCGAGGCCGAGTCCGCCATTCCCTGGCGCGAGGGAAGTTAGGAGGGGACGCTCGCCTGAGCACCGCCATGTCCTTTGTCTGCATCTCCCGTTTGACACCGATGGCGTTGTGCAACCGCTGTGTAGACATGCTGGCGTCCAAGTGTAGGGAGGCCGCCAGCGGGCGCTGGGTAAGACGCCGGGATCCGCCGATGGGGAGTCCGCATGGTGGGGGGCTCCGTCGTTGGCGGGTGCGTGGAGACGCGAGCACGCTGTATCACGGGGTAGACGGCCGGGGGCGCTGACAGGGAGGCGGCATGGAGTGGGTGGTCCACCGTTGTAGATGAGGGAGGCCGCAAGTGTATCGCGGTTGACGGAGACTGCGCGGTGGTCATCGATCAATTATATATTCTTTGAGGATGAATCCCGGTTCCTCTGATTGGTTTTTGTCGTTGTGTGCAGGGGAGGAGAGACGGAGGAGCTCGCGTCGCTGTTCACGAAGCGGCCGGGGCCGGAGATGCAGAAGCAGGAGCCGATGGCGCCGTGGTTCGCCGACCACCCGCAGCTGCACGCGGTTCGCCGCGTCGGTCTCAACCTCCCACCTCTCTCCCGGTCGTGGCCTCCTCGAGTGAGGAGATCCGCCCCGGATACCTTTTCCCCGTGTATGAAGCGGCGACGGTGGCAGGCAGGGGCGGTTGCGAGGATGGACGGCGGCGGCACCGATGTATTTTTACTTCGTGGGACGGACGGAAAAAAGCAACTGAGCTGCCGAGCGAGGCCTTATTTCTTCTCGGGCGAAAGAAAGGATAATTTCTTTTTGACGTCGAAAGAAAGGAATAATTGGATTGCCGGGCTGAGACTGAGTATTTACTTTTTTTACAACTAAAACTCCCTTATTCATTGGTGATAACTCGCGAGCCGTCGGATCCGACGAATTGAGCGATCGAGCATCATCTTTTATCATTGCAACACATGTCGCGCTACGGAAAATTTTCGCAACATGGGTCATGTTGTAGAAATTTTTGCAAGATATTTTTTTTGCAACAGAGATCTTGTTTTAATTTTTATTTTGCAATAGAGATCCTGTTGCAATTCAGTTTTTTTTTTGCAACAAAGGTCTCATTGTAAATTATTTTTTCTGAAACAGAGATCTTGTTGTAGTTTGTGCTGCAACAGAGATCTTGTTGCAGAAACTCATCGTGATGGATAGTGAGTAGCGAGCAGCGGCCACGTTGACCGAAAGAAAGAAAAGGGACCGCTCCGTCAGGACACGCGTCATACGGACAAACCGGTGGATGCTCGCGCGCGATCCGCCGGTAGAAGCCAAGCGTTTTCCATAACACTTACATCTTTAAGTAAAAGAGGAAGAAGCTCATTAGGAGCAATTTCAATCCACTTACTTCAGAATTTAGATCTAGCTACACTAGCTAATTGATGAGCAATTCATGAGCAACAACATTTGCTTCTCTAGGACAAATTTCAAACCGAATTGAACTAAACTCACATGCCAAGTGGTAACAATCATCAACAATGGCTGATGCATTGCCCGCATACTGACTGTCCTTGTTTATAATCTCCATTAGTTCCTGGTTGTCGGAATTAACAACTAGCCTGTTATACCCTACTCGGCCATGTTTTCCGGGTGACAGCTCCCTCCTCGGGCATGTCCGCCATGCAACATATTTTTGAGTTTCGGTAAGTTTCTATCAGATGCCTCAAGAAATACCACACAGTCGTATGCAAAGAGGTGGGTAATGTGGAGGCCAGATCCAGTTCTCCCAAATGACACCCCACTAACATATATGTTTCGTCCTGCTTGCTTGAGGGGAGCAGAAATACACTCAACATGAAATAGGAACAAATCCGATGAGAATGGGTCTCCCAGTCGAAGCCATCTGGAGGGGGACAAGACCTCATAGACACCCCCCCCCCCCCCCAATGAGCTTGAAGGAGAACCACGCAGGAGATGCACATCTCATAATCATTAGAAGCCAAGACTCTGAAAGTCCCAATTAAAACATCATTTCGTCAAGAAAAATCCACTCCACTTAACCATAATAAAAAAACACTCCACTTAATCATAAGCCTTCATCATATTCAACTTTACCGCACAAAGAGGTTTCCTTCGATTCCTAGTCCTAATGACATGCGCACATTCATAAGCAACAAAAACATTATCTGCGATATAAGACTACCAATTCCTTCGAAATCAGAATGGGCAACCCAATAGCCCTAGATTGGAGATGTTTTCGACACATTAACCGAAGACCTAGCCAGATCCTATTCGGCGCCTTAAGCGCCGCTTAATATTGTTTTTTTCATTTGGGGCACACGCCTCGATCCGAATGGACCGGCCCATCTAAGCACGTAACAAGCAATCTCATCCCATTTTTTGGAAGCTTCCCAATCGGTTTTGGGAAGCTTCTCGAAGTTTTTGGTGTTTTTTTCTTTTTGGTTTGTAGTTTTTTTTCGACCAGCTTTTTCTGTTTTATTTGTCTCGCTTTTCTTCTTTATTCTTTTTCTGTTTCCTTTTCTTTTTTTTTTTTGAAATCCATTAAACATTTTTAAATTTGTATTTTTTCCAACTTCATGAAGTTTTTCTCAATTTCATGAACCTTTTTTGTTTTGTGAAATTTTCTCAAATTCATGAAATAAAATCAATTCGATGATATTTTTTCCCAAATTTATGAAGTTTTTATTAAATAAGTAGGACAGTAAGCTTTGACGATAGAAATAGAAAGGAACTATAGCATGTAGTTTCGCAGAGGTTTCTTTCACCACTATTTTATTTTAGACTTCGCTACAAATCGAATGTCACTTTTCTGACCATGGCAAATTGAACGTTTTTCGTGGCAATTGTAGTTGCCGTTAGGATGGCAAATTACTCTAGTAAGCATGACAAATCTTCAGTTTTTTTACCAGGATTTGCGATGCTTGCTAAAGGAAATTGCCATCATCACAACAACTATAATTGCCGTGAAAAACGTTTGATTTGCCATAGTTTAACATCACCATATATTTTTACAACTTTCTTTCACCACTAGGTACTATCTTCACAAAAATTAGCAAGTTGGAGACATTTTTTTAGTTGGAATTTGTTGTAGCTCCGTCCGCGTTCACTTTCACCCACTCCACATTCGGTGGCCGCCATTGTTCCACAGGTACCGAGGTCGGTGGAATTACCATGTTACCGTGGGCTTGAAACTATTCGTGTTGCAACCGACATGTCTTCCGGGTGACAGCTCCCTCCTCCGCCATGTCCGACATGCAATATATTTTTGAGTTTCGGTAAGTTGCTATCAGATGCCTCAAGAAATACCACACAGTCGTCTGCAAAGAGAAGGTGAGTAATGTGTGGGGGCGGTGCTCCCATAAGACACCCCTCTAATATATCTATCTCATCCTGCTTGCTTGAGGAGAGCAAAAAAACTCAACATGAAATAGGAACAAATACGATGAGAGTGGGTCTCCCAGTCAAAGCCCTCTGGAGGGGGACAAAACCTCATAGAGCCCCTCATTGAGCTTGATGGAGAACCGCACACATGGTACGCAACTCCTGACCATTAGAAGCCAGGACTCTGAAAATCCCATTCAAAACATCATTTGGTCAAGAAAAATCCACTCCACTTAATCATAAGAAAAAACCACTCTACTTAATAATAAGCCATCATCATATTCAACTTTATCGCACAAAATAGGTTTCCGTTGCTTCCTAGTCCTGATGGCATGCACACATTAAGCAACAAAAACATTATCTATGAGATGCCAAGGGCCTCCTCCTTCCTCCACAAAAAAGTTAGGATTTCTGCCTCCCGCCGCCACCGCCGCAGGTCCGCCTCCTCTCTGGTGGCCCTAGGGCCATGGGCACACGGTGGATCTCGGCAAGGCCGGCGGGAGGGATCCGTTTTTAGTCGTTTTTTTCAGTTTTGCTAGGGTTTGTGTCCTGCTCAGGAAGACGAGACGGCGGCGGCTTCCTGAAGATGGAATAAAGGTCTCCCCGCCTAGTCCCGTTCCGGCGGCGCGTCTAGCACCGTTGGTGGGCGTGTGGAGGTGTGTCTCCGGCGGATCTATCTTTGGTGGATTTGCTCGGATCTCGCCGTTGTTCGCTCACGTTCGCGTGTCTTGGATTGGATCTTTCGATCTCGTTATTCTTCATCTGCGGCGGTTCTTTGTTACAGTGCGCTGGTCCCACGGGGCCTTAGCACGACGACTTCCATTGTCTACTACAATAAGTTGTGCGACGACTCGGTGATGGAGGGCGATGACGCGGCGCGCCTTCGCTCGCTTGATCTTTGGTAGTCGTCGCTAGGTGGTCTATGGATCTAGATGTAATTTTTATTATTTCTGATATTCGTTGTACTGCCATGATTAAAGATGAATAGATCGGAAATTTTCTCGCAAAAAAACATTATCTGTGATATAAGACAACCCATTCCTCTGAAATTAGAATGGGTAGCCCAATAGCTCTAGATTGGAGACGTTTTTCAACACATCAAACAAGACCTTGCCATATGCCCATATCCTATTCGGCGCCTTAAGCACCTCTTAATATTATTTTTTCCATCTGGAGCACACCCCTTGATCCGAATTGGCTGGCCCATCTAAGCACGAACAAGCAATATCGTCCCATTTTTTGGAAGCTTCTCAGCCAGTTTTGGGAAGCTTCTCAAAGTTTCTGGTGTGTTTTTCCTTTTTGGTTTGTAGTTTTTCTGCACCGGCTTTTTTCTGTTTTTTCGGTCTCCTTTTCCTTTGTCTTTTTATTCTTTTTCTGTTTTCTTTTCTCATTTTTTCAAATGAAATATTTTTTTGAAATTTATATTCTTTTCAACTTCATGAACTTTTTCCATTTTTTGTGAACTTTTCTCTAATTCATGTAAAAATTGATTCGATGAATATTTTGAAAATTTATGAAGTTTTTCTCAAATTCATGACTTTCCCATATTTTTGGTTATATTTTATCAAATTCGTGATTTGTTAATTTATATTTTTTTAGTTAATAAATATGTTTCAAAATTTTGAAATTTTTAAATATCCATGAACTTTTTTCACAGTTTTAAAATTTTGATTTTTTTTCAATATCCGTGAACTTTTTGCAAATCTTATGAAAATTTTCATTTTTTTGAACCTTTTCCAGAATTTATAAATTTTAGAGGTAACGGTCAACCTGTTAGCAGTCAACAGGTCAATGGTCCAGCAGTCAATACTGAAAAGCGGGAGCTCCTAACAGGCGCCTTTAGCATCCGTTGGCAGTTCGGGCACCCACACGGCTGTGAACTGGGCCGGCCCAGGATCGCCTGCTTCGCTCCCCTTGATCGCCTCCTTCACTCCCTTCGATCACAGTTCACCGGTCGACAGCTGGCCAGTTGACCGGTCAACTGTTGACTTTTGACAAAAAAAATTAAAAGAAAATCTTGAATTCCAATTTTTAGTTTTTTTTGGAAAGAAAGTCCAGAAACATAAAAACTTCATGAATTTGAAAAAAAAACATTGATTTTGAAAAAAAAATCAGCAAATATGAAAAAGAATTCATCGATTTTGGAAAAAAGTTCATAAAAAATGATTAAAAGTTCATCCATTTTGAAAAAGAGTTTGTCTTTTTTGAGAAAAGGTTCATCAAATTTGAAAAAAGTTCATGGAATTTTTTTTTAAAAATGTATTTTTCATTTTTTGTTCGTGATTTCAAAATGTGTTCATAGTTTTAAATTTATTCGCTTTTTCAAATTTTGTTCACAATTTTAAATTGTTCAGTGTACATCAAAAAAATGTTCAATGGGTATTTAAATGGTTTTTCAGCGCATATCACAAAATTGTTCAATGTGGAGTTAAAAATTGTTCAGGTTATATTACAAAATGTTCAATGTATAAAATTTGTTCATCTTATATCAAAAATGTATAAATATGTTTTAAATTATTTCAATGTATACCACAAAATGTTCGCTGTGCAGTTAAAAATTGTTCATCGTACACCGAAAAAATGTTCAGTGTATATTTGAAAATCGCTCATCGTATATAAATTTTTGTTCATGTTCTCAATAATTGTTCACGTTTTAAAAATTTATGGAATTTTAAAATTTGAAAAAGTTCACCAACCATGAAAAAAGTTCATCAAGATTAAAAAAAAGGTCATCAAATTTGGAAAAAAGTTCATCGATTTGAAAAAGAGTTCATGGGTTTTCAAAAAATGGTTCACGAATTCGAAATGTTCAATGTATTTGAAAAAAAAGTTCATAAAGTTGGAAAAGGTTCATCGATTTTGAAAAAAGTTCATCGATTTGAAAAAGATTTCGCAGATTTTCAAAAAGGGTTCACGAATTCAAAAAAAATTCACCAATCAATAAAAAAGTTCATCAAAAATGGAAAAAAGGTTCATCGATTTTGGAAAAAAGTTTATCAATTTGAAAAAAGTTCATTCATTTTTTAAAAATTCACATAAAATCAAAAAGTTCTTCAAATTTGACAAAAAAACTCACAAAACTTTCAAAAGGTCATCGCTCTTTCAGAAAAAAATGCTCATGCATTCGAAAAAGAAAAAAAAACAAATGTAATGAAAATAAAAGAGAATGAACAATGAAATAAAAAACCATCACAAAAAGCTGTCCAGAAAAAAACAAAAACGAAAAAACCGAGCTGGTAGCTTCCAAAGACCGAGCTTCCACGAACGGAGGACAAAAAAACGAAGAGATTAGTCACAAGCGTGAAGAAGTCCTGGTGGTTAGTTCTTTTGCTGACGAAACGGGTGGTCTTGTGTTCGAATCTTGTTGCCGCAACATTTTTTGGAATTTAACAGAAGAAGAAAAAAAAAGTTAAATGGGCTGGCCCATGTCGCAGCGATGGAAGGAGGCGGGGTGTGCGCCCGTTTGCGCCGACGCCTGTAACGGGCGCAACGGGCGCCGTATAGGAAATGCCCTGAAAAGCGAGCCAGGGGGAGCGAGCGGTGCTCGGCTCCTCGCTGTTGCTGGGCCGGCCCACTTGTGTTGCCGTGGCCGGGGGGATTAAGAAGAGCGACTTTCCCTTGACTTGTGCAACCAGCATGGGCCGCCCATGATTTGTCGGATGACTCCCCTGCTGGTGGGGGCTGCTGCCCAAACCATCATGTTCGATCATGGCCGTTCCGGCTGCGGCGCGCCATCATAATGGCGAAAGGTCCACAGGCCACAAGCTGACAGCAAATCGGACGATCTTTCTCAGCCCAGCTCCGTCCCTGCTCCGCGCGCACAGGGTGAAGAAGATGAACGCGGCCGCCTCGACAGCTACATGCAACTAACGTGCAATAATTGGACGAGATCCTCCGGGGGCACACGAGCGCGCAGAGTCGTACGTCATGGCCACTGGAGGGCGACCCCGAGCTGCACGGCGGCACCCATCCTCGTCCTAGCAGCACGAGCACCGCCACTACTCTTCCTACCTACCAAGCCTGGGAAGCCTTTGATTTGATCAATCCTGAGCGAACAGCGCATGGATCGCATGCCGGTGGGTTACAAGATCCACCCAGCCGACCTTATTACTGTGCTGGTAGTTCGTCTTCATTGATTTTCGTGATGAATGCCGATGCTCGTGGATCAGGTGGTTGCGTTTTTTTGGGCCGGTTTGCAGGGAAACGATCCATGTGTCTTCACTTGAGTGGGGTTGCAGGGGACTCTGGTCTGGCTCTGGCCGGTGGCATCTGACGTCGTCAACACAACGCGAGGATGGGGACGGTGCGACGTGAAAGAGACGCCTGGAATGAGTTAAACAGCGTATTTGATGCGATCCATGCTGCAAACTGTTGTCTGCGTACATCCACTGATGGTGGGGCTGCCGGGACGAGACTACTCACTCAGTCTCGAACCAACCTGGCCAGCAACTCGACGGCCAAACCAACCAATCTCTACTGCTGTCAAGGAGCGGCATCATTTGATCAAAACGACGAGTTTCGGCAGCTTTATGCTCTAGGGCGGGGCGACGAAAGCAAACATGACGCGGATGCGCTTCTGCGCCGCAGGCCAAACGTGTCCGAGGAAAGTAGCTGACGCACATCGCCTCCTTTGCCGCGCCTCGCTGTTTTCCAGCTACTCCGAGATGAGCTAGCTATGGGCGGGCATCACTGGAGCACACCGTATCAAGTGGCTACGGGCCTGTCCGCCTCCCTATGGTTGACAAAACTCCAAACGAGCGCTGATGCCGAGGTTGCTCGTGCACGCTGGCGCTTCTCCCCCGTGACACCGGCGGCGACACACGCGTTGTCCGAGGCCGTTCGTGCTTGTAACTTCGCACGGTTTGCCCCGCCGCACGTACCGACGTACTACTCCTACTACGCATGCATGCTTGTTTACGGTGGCCAAAGCCAAAGCCTGCAGTGGGGGACAGCAGAGCAAACCTTCGAGGTCGAGGTGCCCCGCAGACCGCACCCTGTGTGTGTGTACCAGCAGCGCTCGGTTCGAACTTTGAATATTTCCCCCGCGCTCAGACCACGACACCTTGGGTGCACGAACATACAGCATATCACCGCTTTGCTTTACTGCTAGCACTTCACTAGAGTGGTACTCCTCCACTAGCTAGAATAATGGAAAATTGATGGCAGGCTGTGCATGCCCTAACGCCTAAAGCCTAATGGCATAGCTAGAGTGGTCTGCAAGGACGACGCAGACGGCGTACGAAAGCCCCCTGACGGGTATAGCTTGGAGTATTCTGCAAGGGTGAAAGGCAGCAGTACGTGGCGAATTAAAGCGCCAAGCGTCGTACTCGTACCATGAGTACTATCACCAACAAGTTATCTCTCCGTTGAATTCTTATGCCGAAATGGATGAATCAGAAATTTAAAATACGCTCAGATACATCCATTTCGCGACAAATAATTCGAACGAATCTAATAAGTTAGAGCATACACGACCTAATCACATCTAACTGGCTAGCACCGCGACCGTCCATATTATCGAGTGTGTAGGTGTGAGTGATGGCTTCGAGCAGACTGATGTATGTTTTTGTGAGGCCCTTATGAAATACTCCCTCCGTTCCTAAATAATTGTCTTTCTAAAGATTTCAACAAGTGACTACATACAGAGCAAAATAAGTGAATCTACACTCTAAAACATGTCTACATACATCCGTATGTTGTAGTTCATTTGAGATGGCTAGAAAGACAATTATTTAAGAACGGAGGGAGTAATTAATAAAAATGGCTGCATGCATCAGTTGATGTAGAGGCGAGAGGTTTAACATCCTTTTCTAAATAAAAAACACGGCGGCCGTCCGAGGGGAGTGTCCGTACCTCGTGGCCGGCGTGCCGTTCACCGACCATGCCGTGCAGGGGCAGCGCCGGCCGGCGAGAAGATTGAAAGAGAGGCCGTCTTCTTGCCCATGAATGCTCTGAACCGAAATGCGGTGGGTTTGAATGGATGGGCCTTTACGTGTTGCGGTACTCATTTTAGTTACGTAGCTTCAATGCGTTGTCACCTCGACTGCTCCTGGAACGGACGGCAGCAGGCGTCGCATTCACACCAACTTGCGGTGCACGTACTTGGTACACTGTAACTCGCGACGTGTGAAGGTTGAGATCCGTTTTCCTTCTAGTTGGCTTGATCCGGACGGTAGATGGGATTTTACTGACAGTGAATGCACCAAAAGAGCGCTTGCAGCCACTAGTAGAGTAGTAGCACCCTTCTCTTTCCGGGTCCAACTTTCATAGGCCCATCATAAAATATAGTTTTACATATTTTATGTATTTAGTATTGCAGATATTGATAGTTTGTTCTATAAACTTGATAAAACACGAGAAATATTTTTGACTTAAAAAAATACACCTTATAAAAGGTATGAATGTAATACTACTAAAGAAACGAATAAATTTTGGAAGGGACAAGAACATCGAAGTTCCAAATAAGGCTTGCAAACAGGACTGTGTTTGGGAGCTAGATGTACAATCACACAAAAATGTTTGGCCTTCCTTAGTGATAGATCCAAATATTAGACCAAATATGCAAAAAATTCACATTTCATCAAGATCTTATCGAAACATACCTAGTGATTCAAACCACGAGAGCACAAAGAAAAGGTCATGAAATGATGAAAATATAAATATGACTGAGTGGAATCATCCATTTTTTGCTATATCACAAAAATTTAAATTCAAAAGCAACGGGAAATATTGAGTGCATGCGGGAGAAAAGGTTGGCCGTCCATGAGCTTGGATGTCGCTTCCCCTCACCTCAACCCATTAATTCAACGTCGAAAGGTTGGGGAACCATGCCATCTGACACACTTCGACCTGTCTAAACGGTGGTTAGGCCAACTCCATCGCACGACCCCAAACAGACGTCCGGTTTGGCGGATTTTGTCCCTTTGGGGCGGGGATGGGTTCGCCCATGTCCGCGTTTGTCCGTTGGGTCGTGGGTGTGTCCAACGCGCGGCCGCACCCCAAATCATGTCCGGGGATGGACGTGATTAAAAAACAAAAAACTTAAATAAAATGCCTTAAAAACTAAATAAACGCACTTAAAAAAAACTTAAAACATATATAAAGGTCACGGCCACAAAATGGTCCAGTTTCACGCCGCACTTAAACGCCCCAGTTCCATAATTAACATAAAAACAAAATAAAAAAATGCCGCCTGCGCGCAGCTGCCGCGCCCGTCCATGCCGTCGCCGTCATCGTCTTCAGTGGCCGCCGGTGTCGTCGTCGTCGCTGTAGAGGTCGACGTAGTCCGGCGGCGTCCAGAGATGGGCCGGCGGTCCGCGGTGCACGGGGGCGGCGGGCTGGAAGGTGGCCGGTGCCTGCACTACCTCCTCCCGAGGCAAGGCGTCCCGCTCCGGCGACCGCGGCGGCGTGGGGCACCAGTTGCCCCCCACGGCAGCCGCCATCTGCTCCGCCGTGCACGACCAGCTCCACCCCTGGCCCACTAGGCCCGGGTGGTAGGCGGCCACCGGCGGCTCCTCCGTCACCTCCTTCTTCGACACCATCTCCAGCTCGGGGATGGCGACGTCGCCGGCCGCAGAGAGGGCCATCGTCTCCTCGAGGCCCGGCATTGGCGCTCATCGTGCGTGTGCATGGAGTCCTCCATGACACGCGCCATGAGCCGGGCCTCCTCCTCCGCTGTCATGCGAGGAGGTGGAGGTGGCGACGGAGATGGGGAAGGCGACGGCGTGGGCGTCAGGCCGCGCACCCGCGTACGCCCATGCACCTCCCAACGTGGTTGCCGCGGCCCCGACACCGTGCCGGCAAAGTAGGACGCGCGCCGCACATCGTGCTCGTCCTGGAGCCATGTGTGCCACAGGACGGAGTTCGGGGCGTACCTCTCGTCGTCGTATAGGTCGTCGGGGAGGAGGCGGCGACGGCGCTCGATCTCATCGCGCCGGGCACGGCCGCTCGCCGGCACCGGCGGGATGGGGACCCGGTCCGCGGAGAGGTTCCAGTTGTTGGGGAGGTGCACGTCGCTCCACGGGACCGGCGCCCTCGTCTCCCAGTACCGCCAGCACACGTCCACGGCCAGGTACCGCCAGTCGCGCTCGCCGGCGGCCCTAGGAGCGATAGTAAAGGGGGCAGGCGCGAGGGCTCGAATGGAGGAGCGCGGCGGTGATGCGGGCTCCTCCTTCTTGACGGAGCCGCGACGGCGTCCCGAGGAGGAGCCGGCCTCGCGGTCGTGCTTCCCCTTGCGGCTGTAGTTCCAAAGCCCCATGGCTGCGGCCGGCCGGCGAGGTCGACGACGGGGAGCGGCTAGGGTTTCAAGGGTGTCGGGTTTCGAGGGGGCTGAGAGGGGCCGGAGTGGGAAGTGTGGACGACGACCGGTCCACGGCTTCCCATTTAAGAAGGACGGCGACCCTTCGCTGGGCGGATGATAGGTGGGGCCACCCGCCCATGCGCATTGATGTTGGCGGGTGGAAGGTAGGTGGCCGCCTGCCACGCGGCCCCGACGCAGACTTTCGAAGCGTCCGTTCACAGTCCGCCGCGACCCAAACCCGGCGCAAGTTTGCGCTCGAAATGGGTCGGCTCGAACACAAAACAGATCAAATGGGTCCGGGCCGTCGCGCGCTGGGCCGCCTCTTTTGTCCGTTTTACCCCAAACGGACGGAGCCGGACAAAATGTGATCGCGTGGTGGAGTTGGCCTGACATCAGTTGTGTTGTCTAAACGGTGGTGACATCGCTTTCACCTTTTGTGTTCTTCGATAATAGTTTCTTCCATGATAGTACATGGCGGAGCAATGGTTCGACGTCTCACCTCGCAATCTGTCCAACAACTGCAATTTCCCATCTACTGGGATGGATGGCTCATGCAGATCTTTAGATCTTCAAGGTTAGTCAATTTTATGCAAATTTTGCTATTCGTAATTTCTAGGGCTGAAAAAAAAGCTTGAAGCTCGCGAGCTAAACGAGTAGCTCGTGACCCGGCTCGAATCGACTCGAACTCGAAGAATAACGAGTCGAGCCAAACTTTAGTTTAAGATCGTTTATAGATCAAGTTAAACGAGTCAATCTCACGAGTACTTGTGTAACCCGTTAGGCTCGGTACAAAAGATTAGACACTTCCAATACAAAAAAAGATCAGCCACTCAGCACCCTATGTCCCATGCGCATAACACAAGGCATAACCGTTGAAGGCCGAGCCGCCTAGGAGACTCATGTGTTACAAGGAAATTACTATTGTTTAGTGATATATATGTTTAATATAGAATAATCAATTTTTTAATATTTGATTTTTTATGTTCATATTTTAACGACTTAACAAGCTGAACGAGCCAGCTCGTGAGTTATACGAGTCAAGCCGATCTTGGATTTGAGCTCGTTATAATAACGAGTCGAGTCGAGCTAGCTCGTTAACGAAACGAGTTCTAGCAAGTCGAGCCGAGCTGGCTCGACTCAGCTCGAATTCTAGCCCTAGTAATTTCTTCACCGGATGTATGGATAAATGTGAATGTAGATGATAAAGCTAGACAAGATGACTTTCGAAAATCTTTGATATAACTTATAGTTTTATCAATGTTATTTGTTGTTTCTGTTGGTGTAAGTTTTTTGGTCAGATGTGTTAAACGTGCTATGATGCACCGGCGCATGAGGTAGTTAGGATAGATAGAGATAGGTTGTTTTCCTTTCTCTCCAAGTTCTATCTTCTCCTTGAATATCTCTCTGTCATATGTAATCTCAACTATCTTGTATGCGCTATGGTTGGGAGGTGCGCCCCACTATATAACATGAACCCGTCGGCCTCAAAAGGCTAAGACGTTTCCAGCTATCGCACATGGTAGTCAGAGCCATCCTTTTCCCATCTAAGCTCCCTGCAAACCCCATCTAGCCCTAGCCATGTCTTCCTCCTCCGGCGCCTCCCAAACCAGCCTCAATGGCCAGGTTACCGAGAAGTTGACACGCACAAACTATGAGCTATGGCGCATGCAAGTTATTCCCCAGCTGCGTGGCGCCGGTGTCTTCGGCTATGTCGTAGGCACTCATCCGGAGCCGGCGAGACTCCTCGTCACCACCAAGGATGGCAAGGAGACTTCATCGCCCAACCCTCTCCACCCAATCTGGGTCAGGGAGGATCAGCAGGTCCTTGGATACCTTCTGAACAATCTGACGCGCGAGGTGCTGCTCACGGCGACCACGGTCACCACCGCGGGCGCGCTCTGGATGACGCTCGCCGACATGTTCTCCTCGCAATCTGCAAGCCGCATCAACAACATCAGAACATCTCTCATCAACGCGCAGAAGGGGACCTCTCCGTCGCCTCCTACTTCACCACCATGCGCGGCTACGCCGATGAGCTAGCCGCCGCAGGCAAGGCGATCCCTGACGATGAACTCGCCTCCTACATCATCCAGACGCTGACTATCAGCCCCTGGTCTCTGCCCTCGATGCCCGCGTAACTGAGGTAACCCTTGATGAGCTTTTTGCCATGCTATCCAACTTTGATCATCGCATGGCTCAATTCCAAGGATCCGGTGGCGGCGGCTTCAAATCATCCGCCAACGTGGCCACTCGCGGGCGGGGCGGCAGCTCCAATCGTGTGGCCCCTCTCGCAACAAGGGCAGGTCAGGCGGCGGCAACCATGGAGTCACGCCACCCCGATCTGGTGGACGCGGTCGCCGTGGACGCGGTGCTGGTGGCGGCGGCAGAAACCGCCCGGACACTCCCCGGTGCCAGATCTGCGGCAAGCCCGGGCACACAGCAAAGGATTGCTGGTACCGGTATGAGGAGGACGACTACGACTCGCAAGATGAAGATAAAGTTGCTGCGGCTGCTGATGGCTCCTACGGGGTCGACACAAACTGGTACGTCGACTGCGGAGCCACCAACCACATGACCAACGAGCTCGAGAAAGTGACCATGAAGGAGAAGTACCATGGCAAGGATCAAATCCACATTGCCAGTGGAGAAGGTATGAGTATACATCACTTTGGTCACTCAATATTTCGTACCCCTCATCGCCAACATTCATCTTAGAATTTTTTTGCATGTCCCTAGTGCCAACAAGAGTCTTCTTTCTGTCCATAGAATTGCCCTTGACAATCATGTCTTTCTTGAATTTCACCCTTACTTCTTTTTGATCAAGGATCAGGAAATGAGGACAATTCTCTATCGAGGTAGATGTGTTGGCGGCCTCTATCCATTGATTCCGGAGTTTAGAAGACCAAATAATCAAGCTTGTGGTGCTATCATGCTTTCATCCACACGATGGCATGATCGTTTAGGACATGCTTCTTTTTCTTTAGTTGAAAGATTGCTTAGGAAAAATAAGCTCTCGTTTGTTGGTGAGCATCATAATGAGACAATTTGTGATTCATCTCAGAGAGCTAAAAGTCATCAGTTGCCTTACCCAATTTCTACCAATGTTTCCCATTACAGTTGATTTTTTCTGATGTTTGGGGCCCTGCTCCTACTTCTGTTGGTAGACACACCTATTATGTCAGCTTTATTGATGACTATAGTAAATTTTATTGGATCTATCTCTTAAATAAACGATCTGATGTGTTTCAAGTTTTCAAAAACTTTCAAGCTCTCGTTGAACGAAAATTTGACAGCAAAATCATTGCGGTCCAATCCGACTGGGGAGGGGAGTACGAAAAGTTGAACTCCTTCTTCCAGACACTTGGTATCTCACACCACGTGTCATGCCCTCATGCTCACCAGCAAAATGGGTCAGCTGAACGAAAACATCGGCACATTGTTGAAGTTGGCCTTGCTCTTTTGGCAGGCGCCTCCATGCCTCTTAAATGTTGGGATGAAGCGTTTCTCACTGCCGTTCATATCATAAACATGCTACCTAGTCGTGTCATAAATCATGAAACTCCGGTAGAAAGGCTTCTTCACACCAAACTAGACTATAAGTCTCTTCGTGTCTTTGGGTGTGCATGTTGGCCCAACCTTCGTCCCTACAATAATCGAAAACTCATGTTTCGATCAAAACAATGCGTGTTCCTTGGCTATAGTGCTCAACATAAGGGGGTCAAGTGCCTAGATGTCTCTACGGGACGTGTTTACATATCCCGTGATGCGGTTTTTGATGAAACTAAATTTCCTTTCGCTGATCTACACCCTAATGCCGGCGCACTTCTTCGAGAAGAAATTCTTCTCTTGCCACCTCACCTCACTAGTTTTTATCAAGGGGGACAAAATATTGATGATCATTTGTTGACTAACTCATCTAATGGCATGCATGAGCCCTGTGTCGATGAAACAGGAGAAAACTGCGAAGAAAACAAAGCAAACAGTGCAAAATTTGGGTTATATCCCATGTGTCCCGTAGCAGGAGACAGATCCGCCTCGGGATCGGCAGCGGCGCAGGCAATCGGATCCGCCTCGGGATCGGCAGCGGCGCAGGAGATCGGATCCTCCTCGGGATCTGCCACCGTAGAGGGGACAGGCGCAGGCGCACGCGCCTCTGTGTTGGACTCGCGCCGCGACGTCTCCATGCCCGACACGCGGTCCACTCCGGGCGGCGCGTGGTACGGTGCCCAACCGGTCACGTACAGGCGGCGGGACTCCGCACGCGCCAAGGAGGACGCGGACCCAGCGGGTCCTACCACGAGCGGTCGGCCAACCGGCGCACACGCAGAGGCGTGTGGCTCGGGATTCTCTGCGTCAACCGTGGACGTGGCGCTTCAGCCATTGGCCACAGAAGATCCGGCCAACCCTGCGGGCGCTGGAACTGCTGCCGTGATAGGATCTTCCTCGAGATCCGTTGCAGCTACAGCTGATGACCCTGTGCAGCCCCCTGGATCCTCTGCGGCTACGGATTCTGCTGCTCCACCATCGCGACGTACACGGCTGCAACAAGGGGTAACTCAACTTGTAAATTACAAACATATAACTAAATATGGGTTGGTATGTTCTATAGGAGAGCCAGATGAGCCAAAAACCCTTGATGCAGCACTTTGTGATGATACGTGGAAGAAGGCAATGAATGAAGAGTACATGGCACTAAAGAAAAATAAAACATGGCACCTGGTTCCCCCACAGCAAGGTAAAAATTTAATTGATTGCAAGTGGGTTTTCGGAATTAAGAGGAGATCTAATGGAACCATTGATCGCTATAAGGCTAGGCTCGTTGCAAAAGGATTCCAACAACAATATGGCATAGACTATGAGGATACTTTTAGTCCTGTGGTAAAATCTGCCACTATTCGTCTTGTTTTGTCCATTGCTGTTTCCAGAGGTTGGAGTCTCAGGCAGCTTGATGTACAGAACACGTTTCTTCATGGTGGTCTGGAAGAGGATGTGTACATGAAACAACCTCCTGGGTTTGAAAGTAAGAATGCTCCCTCTTATGTGTGCAAACTTGATAAAGCTCTATATGGATTAAAACAAGCTCCTAGGGCGTGGTACTCTCGTCTCTGTCACAAGATGCAAAAACTTGGATTTGTTCCTTCTAAGTCAGACACATCATTATTTATTTATAACAGATCCAATACATGCATATTTGTTCTCATCTATGTTGATGATATTATTGTGACTAGCTCATCTGATGTGTTGGAAATATGCCCTAGAGGCAATAATAAAAGGATTATTATTATATTTCCTTGTTAATGATAATTGTCTTTTATTCATACTATAATTGTATTATCCGGAAATCGTAATACACGTGTGAATACATAGACCACAATATGTCCCTAGTGAGCCTCTAGTTGACTAGCTCGTTGATCAATAGATAGTCATGGTTTCCTGACTATGGACATTGGATGTCATTGATAACGGGATCACATCATTAGGAGAATGATGTGATGGAGAAGACACAATCCTAAGCATAGCACAAGATCGTGTAGTTCGTTTTGCTAGAGCTTTTCCAATGTCAAGTATCTCTTCCTTAGACCATGGGATCGTGTAACTCCGGATACCGTAGGAGTGCTTTGGGTGTACCAAAGCGTCTGGCGTAATCGGGTGACTATAAAGGTGCACTACTGGTATCTCGAAAGTGTCATTGGGTTGACACGGATCGAGGATGGGATTTGTCACTCCGTGTTACGGAGAGGTATCACTGGGCCCACTCGGTAGTGCATCATCATAATGAGCTCAAAGTGACCAAGTGTCAGTCACGGGATCATGCATTACGATGCGAGTAAAGTGACTTGCGATGCTTGAGATTGAGCGAGGTATTGGGATACCGACGATCGAATCTCGGGCAAGTAACATACCGTCGACAAAGGGAATAGCATACGGGTTGCTTGAATCCTCGACATCGTGGTTCATCCGATGAAATCATCGAGGAGTATGTAGGAGCCAACATGGGTATCCAGATCCGCTGTTGGTTATTGACCGAGAGCCGTCTCGGTCATGTCTACGTGTCTCCGAACCCGTGAGGGTCTACACATAAGGTTCGGTGGCGCTAGGGTTGTATGAATATGAATATGCAGCAAACCGAATGTTGTTGAGTCCGGATGAGATCACGGACGTCACGAGGAGTTCGGAATGGTCGGAGGTAAATAATTATATATAGGAAGTGCTGTTTGACCATCGGGAAAGTTTGGGGTCACGGTATTGTCTGGGACCACCGGAAGGGTCCGAGGGTCCACCGGTGGGGCCACCCATCCCGGAGGGCCCCATGGGCTGAAGTGGGGAGGAACCAGCCCATAGTGGGCTGGTGCGCCTCCTTGGCCCACCCTGCGCCTAGGGTTGAAACCCTAGGGTAGGGGGGCACCACTGCCTTGGGGCAAGTCTCCCCCTGGCGGCGCCCCTTGGGAGATTAGATCTCAGGGCAGGCGCCCTGAGGGCCTATATAAAGGGGGAGGGAGGGGCAGCCGCACCCTTGCTTCTGGCGCCTCCTCTCCCTGCTACACCTCTCCTCCTCCGTCACGTGCTTGGCGAAGCCTGCCGAGATCTTGCTTCTCCACCAACACCACGCCGTCGTCTGCTGCTGGAGCCATCTTCCTCAACCTCTCCTCCCCTTGCTGGATCAAGAAGGAGGAGGCGTCATCCGCTCCGACGTGTGTTGACGCGGAGGTGCCATCCGTTCGACACTCGGTCATCGGTGATTTGGATCACGGCGAGTACGACTCCGTCATCCACGTTCTAGTGAGCGCTTCCTTTACGATCTACAAGTGGTATGTAGATGCAATCTCTCTCCCATGACTCGTTGCTTAGATGAACTCATAGATGGATCTTGGTGAAACCGTAGGAAAATTTTAATTTTACGCAGCGTTCTAACAGTGGCATCATGAGCTAGGTCTATGCATAGTTCTCTATTGCACGAGTAGAACACAATTTTGTTGTGGGCGTAGATCTTGTCAACTTGCTTGCCGCTACTAGTCTTTTCTTGCTTCAGCGGTATTCGGGATGAAGCGGCCGGACCGACCTTACACGTGCGCTTCGTGAGGCAGGTTCTACCGGTGACATGCACTAGTTGCATAAGGTGGCTAGCGGATGTCTGTCTCTCCTACTTTAGTTGGAGCGGATTAGATGAAAAGGGTCCTTATGAAGGGTAAATTGAAGTTGACAAAATCACGTTGTGGTTATTTGTAGGTAAGAAAACGTTCTTGCTAGAACCCAATTGCAGCCACGTAAAGATGCAACAACAATTAGAGGGCGTCTAACTTGTTTTTGCAGCAATTGTCATGTGATGTGATATGGCCGAAGTTGTGATGAATGATGAATGATATATTGTGATGTATGAGATCATGTTCTTGTAATAGGAATCACGACTTGCATGTCGATGAGTATGACAACGGCAGGAGCCATAGGAGTTGTCTTAATTATTGTATGACCTGCGGCGTCATTGATTCAACGCCATGTAAATTACTTTACTTTATTGCTAAATGTGTTGGCCATAGTAGTAGAAGTAATAGTTGGCGAGCAACTTCATGGAACACGATGATGGAGATCATGGTGTCATGCGGTGACAAGATGATCATGGAGCCCGAAGATGAAGATCAAAGGAGCTATATGATATTGGCCATATCATGTCACTACTTTATATAATTGCATGTGATGTTTATTATGTTTTATGCATCTTGTTTAGTTAGAACGACGGTAGTAAATAAGATGATCCCTTAGAATAATTTCAAGAAAGTGTTCCCCCTAACTGTGCACCGTTGCTAAAGTTAAATCGTTTCAAGCACCACGTGATGATCGGGTGTGATAGATCCTTACGTTCACATACAACGGGTGTAAGACAGTTTTACACATGCATAAACACTTAGGGTTAACAGCGAGCCTAGCATGTACAGACATGGCCTCGGAACACAAGAGACCGAAAGGTCGAACATGAGTCGTATGGAAGATACGATCAACATGGAGATGTTCACCGACGATGACTAGTCCGTCTCACGTGATGATCGGACACGGCCTAGTCGACTCGGATCATGTAACACTTAGATGACTAGAGGGATGTCAAATCTGAGTGGGAGTTCATTAAATAATTTGATTAGATGAACTTAATTATCATGAACATTAGTCTAAAATCTTTGCAAAATGTCTTGTAGATCAAATGGCCAGCGCTCATGTCACCATGAACTTCGCGTTCCTAGAAAACAAAGCTGAAAGGCGATGGCAGCAACTATTCGGACTGGGTCGGGAACACGAGGATCATCCTCATAGCAGCCAAGAAACAATATGTCCTAGAAGCACCGCTAGGTGATGCACCCATCGAAGAACCAAGACATTATGAATGCTTGGCAGTCTCGTCTTGATGATTACTCCGTCGTTCGATGCGGCATGCTTTACAACTTAGAACCGGGGCTCCAAAAGCGTTTTGAGCAACACGGAGCATATGAGATGTTCGAGGAGCTGAAAATGGTTTTCCAAGCTCATGCCCGGTCGAGAGATATGAAGTCTCCGACAAGTTCTATAGTTGTAAGATGGAGGAAAACAATTACATCGGTGAGCACATACTCAAAATGTCGGGGTTGCACAACCTTTGTCCCAGTGGACATTAACCTCCCGGACGAGGCGGTCATTGACAGAATCCTTGATCGCTCCCACCAAGCTACAAGAGCTTTGTGATGAACTACAATATGCAGGGGATGGTGAAGACCATTCCGAAGTATTCTCAATCTTGAAGTCGCGGAGGTTGAAATCAAGAAAGAACATCAAGTGTTGATGGTCAATAAAACCACTAAGTTCAAAAAGGGCAAGGGTAAGAAGAACTTCAAGAAGGGCGGCAAGGATGTTGCGCCCGTAAGCAAGTTGCCGGGAAGAAGTCAAAGAATGGACCCAAACCTGAGACAGAGTGCTTTTATTGCAAAGGAAGGGCCCCGAAGCGGAACTGCCCCAAATACTTAGCGAACAAGAAGGCCGGCAACACTAAAGGTATATTTGATATACATGTAATTGATGTGTACCTTACCGAGTACTCGTAGTAACTCCTGGGTATTTGATACGGTGCCGTTGCTCATATTTGTAACTCATAGCAGGAGCTGCGGAATAAGCGGAGGCTGGCGAAGGGCGAGGTGACGATCTGGCGTCGGGAATGGTTCCAAGGTCGATGTGATCACCGTCGGCGCGCTACCTCTACATTTACCTACGGGATTAGTTTTGAACCTCAATAATTGTTATTTAGTGCCAAGTTTGAGCATGAACATTGTATCAGGATCTCGTTTAATGCGAGATGGCTACTCATTTAAATCCGAGAATAATGGCTGTTCTATTTATATGAGTGATATGTTTTATGGTCATGCTCCAATGGTCAATGGTTTATTCTTAATGAATCTCGAACGTAATATTACACATATTCATAGTGTGAATACCAAAAGATGTAAAGTTGATAACGATAGTCCCACATACTTGTGGCACTGCCGCCTTGGTCACATTGGTGTCAAGCACATGAAGAAGCTCCATTCTGATGGACTTTTAGAGTCTCTCGATAATGAATCATTTGACACATGCGAACCATGCCCCATGGGCAAAATGACCAAGACTCCTTTCTCCGGAACAATGGAGCGAGCAACCAACTTATTGGAAATCATACATACCGATGTGTGCGGTCCAATGAGCTTTGAGGCTCGCGGAGGATATCGTTATGTTCTCACTCTCACAGACGACTTAAGTAGATATGGGTATGTCTACTTGATGAAACACAAGTCTGAGACCTTTGAAAAGTTCAAGGAATTTCAGAATGAGGTAGAGAATCAACGTGACGAAAAATAAAGTTCTTCGATTAGATCGTGGAGGAGAATATTTAAGTCACGAATTTGGTACACACTTAAGGAAATGTGGAATCGTTTCACAACTCACGCCGCTGGAACACCTCAACAGAACGGTGTGTCCGAGCGTCGTGTCGCACTCTATTGGATATGGTGCGATCTATGATGTCTCTTACCGATTTACCGCTATCATTTTGGGGATACGCACTAGAGACAGCTACATTCACTTTAAATAGGGCACCGTCTAAATCCGTTGAGGCGACACCGTATGAATTATGGTTTGGAAAGAAACCTAAGTATCGTTTCTAAAAGTTTAGGGATGCGATGCTTATGTCAAGAAACTTCAACTGAAAAGCTCGAACCCAAGTCGGAAAAATGCGTCTTCATAGGATACCCTAAGGAAACCATTGGGTATACCTTCTACCTTAGATCCGAAGGCAAGATCTTTGTTGCCAAGAACGGATCCTTTACGGAAAAAGAGTTTCTCTCGAAAGGAGTAAGTGGGAGGAAAGTAGAACTCGATGAAGTACTACCTCTTGAACCGGAAAGTAGTGCAGCTCGGAAAATGTTCTGTGGTGCCTACACCTACTAGAGAGGAAATTAATGATGATGATCAAGGTACTTTGGGTCAAGTTGCTCTTGAACTTCAGAGGTCCACAAGGACACGTTCCACACCAGTGGTATGGCAACCCTGTCACGGAAATCATGTTGTTAGACAACGGTGAACCTTGAACTATGAAGAAGCGATGGCGGCCCAGATTCCAACAAATGGCTTGAAGCCATGCAATCCGAGATAGGATCCATGTATAAAAACAAAGTATGGAATTTGATAGACTTGCCCGATGATCGGCGAGCGATAGAAAACAAATGGATCTTTAAGAAGAAGACGGACGCGGATGGTAATGTCACCATCTATAAAGCTCAACTTGTCGCTAAGGGTTATCGGCAAGTTCAAGGGATTGACTACGATGAGACTTTCTCTCCGTAGCGAAGCTTAAGTCCGTCCGAATCATGTTAGCAATTGCGCATACTATGATTATGAGATATGGCAGATGGGCGTCAAAACAACGTTCCTTAATGGTTATCTTAAGGAGGAGCTGTATATGATGCAGCGGAAGGTTTTGTCGATCCTAAGAATGCTAACAAAGTATGCAAGCTCCAGCGATCCATTTATGGGCTGGTGCAAGCATCTCGGAGTTGGAACATTCGCTTTGATGAGATGATCAAAGCGTTTGGGTTTATCTTGAGACTTATGGAGAAGCTGCGTTTACAAGAAAGTGAGTGGGAGCTCTGTAGCATTTCTCATATTATATGTAGATGACATACTTTTGATGGGAAATGATATAGAACTCTTGGACAACATTAAGGCCTACTTGAATAAAAGTTTTTCAATGAAGGACCTTGGAGAAGCTGCTTATATATTAGGCATCAAGATCTATAGAGATAGATCGAGGCGCCTCATAGGTCTTTCACAAAGCACATACCTTGATAAGATTTTGAAGAAGTTCAAAATGGATCAGTCAAGAAAGGGTTCTTGCACATCTTGCAAGGTGTGAGATTGAGCTCAGCTCAATGCCCGACCACGACAAAAGATAAAGAAGAGATGAGCGTCATCCCCTATGCCTCGGCCATAGGATCTATTATGTATGCCATCTGTGTACCGGATCTGATGTGAACCTTGCCGTAAGTTTGGTAGGAAGGTACCAAAGTAATCCCGCAAGGAACCTTTGGACATTGGTCAAGAATATCCTGAAGTACCGAAAAGGACAAAGGACATGTTTCTCGTTTATGGAGGTGACAAAGAGCTCGTCAGAAGGGTTACGTCGGCGCTAGCTTCGACACAGATCTGGATGACTCTAAGTCACAAACCGGATACGTGTATATGTTGAATGGTGGAGCGAGAAGCTGGTGCAGCTGCAAGCGAGCTTCGTGGCGGGATCTACATGTGAAGCGGAGTACATGGCAGCCTCGGAGGCAGCGCATGAAGCAATTTGGGTGAAGGAGTTCATCACCGACCTAGGAGTCATACCCAATGCGTCGGGGCCGATCAAACTCTTCTGTGACAACACTGGAGCTATTGCACTTGCCAAGGAGCCAGGTTTCACAAGAAGACCGAGCACATCAAGCGTCGCTTCAACTCCATCCGTGAAAATGTTCAAGATGGAGACCTAGAAATTTGCAAAGTGCATACGGATCTGAATGTCGCAGATCAGTTGACTAAACCTCTTCCGCGGGCAAAACATGATCAACACCAGAACTCTATGGGTGTTCGATTCATCACAATGTAACTAGATTATTGACTCTAGTGCAAGTGGGAGACTGTTGGAAATATGCCCTAGAGGCAATAATAAAAGGATTATTATTATATTTCCTTGTTCATGATAATTGTCTTTTATTCATGCTATAATTGTATTATCCGGAAATCGTAATACACGTGTGAATACATAGACCACAATATGTTCCTAGTGAGCCTCTAGTTGACTAGCTCGTTGATCAATAGATAGTCATGGTTTCGACTATGGACATTGGATGTCATTGATAACGGGATCACATCATTAGGAGAATGATGTGATGGAGAAGACAATCCTAAGCATAGCACAAGATCGTGTAGTTCGTTTTGCTAGAGCTTTTCCAATGTCAAGTATCTCTTCCTTAGACCATGAGATTGTGTAACTCCGGATACCGTAGGAGTGCTTTGGGTGTACCAAGCGTCTGGCGTGAATCGGGTGACTATAAAGGTGCACTACTGGTATCTCGAAAGTGTCATTGGGTTGACACGGATCGAGGCTGGGATTTGTCACTCCGTGTTACGGAGAGGTATCCTTGGGCCCACTCGGTAGTGCATCATCATAATGAGCTCAAAGTGACCAAGTGTGCGGTCACGGGATCATGCATTCTGATGCGAGTAAAGTGACTTGCTAGTAACGAGATTGAGCGAGGTATTGGGATACCGACGCTCGAATCTCGGGCAAGTAACATACCGTCGACAAAGGGAATAGTATACGGGTTGCTTGAATCCTCGACATCGTGGTTCATCCGATGAAATCATCGAGAGTATGTAGGAGCCAACATGGGTATCCAGATCCGCTGTTGGTTATTGACCGGAGAGCCGTCTCGATCATGTCTCGTGTCTCCGAACCTGTAGGGTCTACACTTAAGGTTCGGTGGCGCTAAGGTTGTATGAATATGAATATGCAGCAAACCGAATGTTGTTGAGTCCGGATGAGATCCCGGACGTCACGAGGAGTTCGGAATGGTCCGGAGGTAAAGAATTATATATAGGAAGTGCTGTTTGACCATCGGGAAAGTTTCAGGGTCACGGTATTGTCTGGGACCACCGGAAGGGTCCGAGGGTCCACCGGTGGGGCCACCCATCCCGGAGGGCCCCATGGGCTGAAGTGGGGAGGAACAAGCCCATAGTGGGCTGGTGCGCCCCTTGGCCCACCCCCTGCGCCTAGGGTTGAAACCCTAGGGTGGGGGCCCACTGCCTTGGGGCGAGTCTCCCCCTTGGCCGCCGCCCCTTGGGAGATTAGATCTCCAAGGGCCGGCCCCCCCAGGGGGCCTATATAAAGGGGGGGAGGGAGGGGGCAGCCGCACCCTTGCTTCTTGGTGCCTCCCACTCCCCTGCTACACCTCTCCTCCTCCGTCACGTGCTTGGCGACGCCCTGCCGGAGTGCTGCTTCTCCACCAACACCACACCGTCGTGCTGCTGCTGGAGCCATCTTCCTCAACCTCTCCTCCCCCCTTGCTGGATCAAGAAGGAGGAGACGTCATCCGCTCCGTACGTGTGTTGAACGCGGAGGTGCCATCCGTTCGGCACTCGGTCATCGGTGATTTGGATCATGGCGAGTACGACTCCATCATCCACGTTCTAGTGAACGCTTCCGCACGCGATCTACAAGTGGAATGTAGATGCAATCTCTCTCCCATGACTCGTTGCTTAGATGAACTCATAGATGGATCTTGGTGAAACCGTAGGAAAATTTTTAATTTTCTGCAACGTTCCCCAACATGATGAAGCAATCAAATAGACTTGAGTGCAGATTTTGCGTTAAAGGATCTTGGAGACTTGCACTATTTTCTTGGGATTGAGGTAAAGAAGCATCAGAATGGACTTAATCTCTCTCAAGCAAAGTATGCAACTGATCTGGTTAAAAGGGCGGGATTGCAAGGTTGTAAACCCTCACTCACTACATTATCTAGCTCAGAAAAGTTGTCTCTTACAGAAGGTAAACTTTTGAGTCAGGAAGATAGCAAAAAATATAGAAGCCTCATAGGAGCTCTTCAGTATCTAACTCTTACCAGGCTTGATCTATCATTTGCTGTCAACAAAGTCTGCCAGTTTTTGCATGCACCTACCAATGTTCACTTGACAGCTGCCAAGCGCATAGTCAGATATGTTAAACATACTCCAAACATAGGTCTAAATTTCAGCAAGTCACACTCTACACTTGTCAGTGCCTTTTCTGATTCTGACTGGGCAGGATGCCTGGATGACATGCGCTCAACAGGTGGTTTTGCAGTCTTTTTGGACCTAACTTAATATCATGGTGTGCACAAAAACATGCTACAATATCCAGGTCAAGTACTGAGGCAGAGTACAAAGCATTAGCAAATGCTACAGCCGAAATCATATGGGTTCAGTCTATGTTGAAAGAGCTTGGTGTGAAGAGCAAACAAGCTCCATGCTTGTGGTGTGACAACCTTGGTGCTACTTATCTTTCTGCTAATCATGTATTTCATGCCAGGACAAAGCACATAAAGATAGACTTTCATTTTGTCAGAGAGAGAGTTGCTGAAAAGCAACTTGACATTAGGTTTGTGCATTCAAAGGATCAGATTGCAGATGGATTCACAAAGCCTTTGCTCATAAGGAGTTTTGAAGAATTCAAGCATAATCTCAACTTAATGAAGGTGTGATTAAGGGAGGGTGTTAAACGTGCTATGATGCACCGGCGCATGAGGTAGTTAGGATAGATAGAGATAGGTTGTTTTCCTTTCTCTCCAAGTTCTATCTCCTCCTTGAATATCTCTCTCTCATATGTAATCTCAACTATCTTGTATGCGCTATGGTTGGGAGGTGCGCCCCACTATATAACACTAATCCGTCGGCATCAACAGGCTAAGACGTTTCCAGCTATCGCACAAGATGTACTATATCTATCTAGTTAATTAATAAACTAGATAGTTTGTAAAGAAAACTTGGTTCCAAACTCTACACGCGCTTTGAAAAACCAAAAAGGACAACTTTCCTTGAATAGTAGCAAAAAATCACATAAGATACGTCGCTTTGGTAAATTGTCCATGTTACCAGCCAACAAGTTTCATACAACCATTACATAGAGTGTATCTACTAACATGTTCAATAGAAATGAGATAATTAGTAATTTTTTTTATCTTTGCATTTTCGAGTTTGTGCGAGGTTGTTCGTTCAAGCTATACAACTTACCTATCCCTACTCTTTTGTTCTCTACCACACATCACATATCCGATGTGGCAAAAATAATCAACAAGAATCACATAACTATTTGAGATTTCCTTAAAACGCATAACATCCATACAGGTTTACTAATAAATTTCCGCCCACATTGGAATGATCTCCATATCAAATTTAATTTTAAAACCTTGTGTCATGACGATTGAGAAGCTTGCTACACAGCCATTTGTTAAGTTCTTTTGAATAAAGGACCGATTTTATTTATTCATAATGTCGCATAAAGAGATTACAAATACCATGAGCACTCGACTGGCCTTTGCACGATTAGAATCGACACAATCAACACCAACGCAAACACACAAGGAAAAAACAATGCAGCCCTTCAAAGTCATGTCAAAGCAAACTCAAGCACACCCGACAGACCCGGCGCGACCCACACCTGACAGACCCGGCGGGCCCCACCGCCGGCTCCCAGACACTGACACCAATGCCCCTCGCCCATGTAACATTACCATTGTAACCCCGGGGGGCCGACCTATGAGACCCCCAGGACCCCCTCATGCAGAGGGTCGCCCAATCAGTAGAGCACACATGCACACATATACGAGGCAGGGAGAGGACCAGTTTGTTGGGAAACATTGCATGGAATACAAAAAAAATCTACGCACAGGCAATGATCTATCCATGGAGATGCATAGCAACGAGGGGGAGAGTGTGTCTACGTACCCTCGTAGTCCGTAAGCGGAAGCGTTTCTCAACGCGGTTGATGTAGTCGAACTTCTTCGCGCTTCAACCAATCAAGTACCGAACACACTTCACCTCCATGTTCTACACATGTTCAGCTCGGTGACGTCCCTCGTCTTCTTGATCCAGAAGGATGTCGAGGTAGTAGATGAGTTTCGTCAGCATGAAGGCATGGTGACGGTAATGGTGAAGTGATCCTCGCAGGGCTTCGCCTAAGCACTACGAAAATATGACCGAGAGTGTAAACGGTGGAGGGGGGCGCCGCACATGGCTATGCAATTGTCTGGTGTGTGCTAGGGGCGCCCCCATATATATAGGTGGGAGGGGGAGGGGAGAGGCCAGGAGGCGCCCCATGTACGACCAAATCCTACGTGGGTTCCTCCTTGGCCGCGCGCCCCCTGCCATATATGCCGGAGGGGGAAGGAAAGAGGAGGGGGGAAGGGAAGGGGGAGGCCGAATCCCCCCTTTCCTTTCTCTTCCCCTCTTTCCTTCTTCCCTTGGTTTGGCCCATATGGGGGGAGCACCAGCCCCTGGTGGCTGGTGCATTTCCCCTCTTGGCCGATAAGGCCCATATCTTTTGCCAGGGGTGCCCAGAACCCCTTCCGGTGACCCGATATGTACCTGGTACCCCCCCAAAACACTTCCGGTGTCGGAATACTATCGTCCTATATATCAATCTTTACCTCTCGATCATTTCGAGACTCGTCTTCATGTCTATGATCTCATCCGTGACTCTGAACCACATTCAGTCACCAGATCATATAACTCATATAATAAAGTATCGTCATCGAACGTTAAGCGTGCGGACCCTACGGGTTCGAGAACTATGTAGACATGACCGAGAAACCTCTCAGGTCAATAACCAATAGTAGAACCTGGGTGCCCATATTGGCTCCTACATATTCTACGAACATCTTTATCGGTCGAACTGTTATGACAACATATGCAATTCTTTTTGTCTATCGGTATGTTACTTGCCCAAGATTCGATCGTTGGTATCTTCATACCTAGTTCAATCTTGTTACCGGCAAGTCTCATTACTCGTTTCATAATACATCATCCTGCAACTAACTCATTAGTCACTTTGCTTGCAAGGCTTCTTATGATGTGTATTACCGAGAGGGCCCAGAGATACCTCTCCGATACTCGGAGTGACAAATCCTAATCTCGATCTATGCCAACTCAACAAACACCTTCGAAGATACATGCAGAGCATCTTTATAATCACCCAGTTATGTTGTGATGTTTTATAGGACACAAGGCATCCCTCCGGTATCCGGGAGTTGCGTAATCTCATAATGGAAGGAACATGTATTTGACATGAAGAAAGCAATAGCAATAAAACTGAACGATCATAATGATAAGCTAACGGATGGGTCTTTTCCATCACATCATTCTCCTAATGATGTGATCCCGTTATCAAATGACAACTCATGTCCATGGTCAAGAAACCTAAACCATCTTTGATCAACAAGCTAGTCAAGTAGAGGCTCACTAGGGACACGGTGTTTGAAGGAAATATGCCTTAGAGGCAATTATAAAGTTGTTATTTGTATTTCCTTATATCATGATAAATTTTTATTATTTATGCTAGAATTGTATTAACCGGAAGCTTAGTACATGTGTGAATACATAGACAAAACAAAATGTCCCTAGTATGCCTCTACTTGACTAGCTTGTTAATCAAAGATGGTTAAGTTTCCTGACCATATTTGATGAACGGGATCACATCATTAGGAGAATGATGTGATGGACAACACCCATCCGTTAGCTTAGCATTATGATCGTTGAGTTTTATTGCTATTGCTTTCTTCATGACTTATACATGTTCCTCTGACTATAAGATTATACAACTCCCGAATACCGGAGGAACACCTTGTGTGCTATCAAATGTCACAACATAACTGGGTGATTATAAAGATTCTCTAGAGATGTCTCCAAAGGTGTTTGTTGGGTTGGCATAAATCGAGATTAGGATTTGTCACTCCGTGTATCAGAGAGGTATCTCTGGGCCCTCTCGGTAATGCACATCACTATAAGCCTTGCAAGCAATGTGAATAATGAGTTAGTCACGGGATGATGCATTACGGAACGAGTAAAGAGACTTACCGGTAACGAGATTGAACTAGGTATGATGATACCAACGATCTAATCTCGGGAAAGTAACATACCGATGACAAAGGGAACAACGTATGTTGTTATGCGGTTTGACCGATAAAGATCTTCGTAGAATATGTAGGAGCCAATATGAGCATCCAGGTTCCGCTATTGGTTATTGATTGGAGATGTGTCTCGGTCATGTCTACATAGTTCTCGAACCCGTAGGGTCCGCACGCTTAACGTTCGATGACGATTTATATTATGAGTTATGTGATTTGATGACCGAAGTTTGTTCGGAGTCCCGGATGATATCACGGACATAATGAGGAGTCTCAAAATGGTTGAGAGGTAAAGATTCATATATAGGATGATGGTATTTGGATACCGGAAGTGTTCTGGGTGATACCGGGTCACCGGAAGGTGTTCCGGGCAACCCCCGGCAAAAATATGGTCTTAATGGGCCAAGTAAGGGAACACACCAGCCCACAAGGGGCTGGTGCGCCCCCTATAGGGCCAGCCACTTGGGGAGAAAGGGAAAGGAGAGGAGGAAAAGGAAAGTATGAAGTAGGACTCCTACTTCCTCCCCCCCTCCTTCCTTTCCTCCTTGTCCAAATATGGTAAGGGGGCGAATTGGACTAGGGGCCCAAGTAGGATTCCTCCTACTTGGGCGCGCCTTAGGCTGCCTCCCTCCCTCTCCCTCCTTTATATATGTGGGAAGGGCACCCCTAGAACACACATCAATTGTTCCTAGCCATGTGCGGCGCCCCCCTCCACAGTTAACACCTCGGTCATATCGTCGTAGTTCTTAGGAGAAGCCCTGTGCGGTAACTTCATCATCACCGTCGCCACGCCGTCTTGCTGACGGAACTCTCCCTCGTCCTCAACTGGATCAAGAGCTCGAGGGACGTCATCATGCTGAACGTGTGCTAAACACGGAGGTGTCATACGTTCGGTACTTGGATCGGTTGGATCGTGAAGACGTTCGACTACATCAATCGCATTACTAAACGCTTCCACTTTCGGTCTATGAGGGTACGTGGACACACTCTCCCCGCTCGCTTCTATGCATCTCCTAGATGGATCTTGCGTGATCGTAGGTAAATTTTTTGAAATATTGCGTTCCCCAACAGTGGCATCCGAGCCAGGTCTATGCGTAGATGTTATATGCACGAGTAGAACACAAAGAGTTGTGGACGATAATAGTCATACTGCTTACCAGCAGCGTCTTACTTTGATTCGGCGATATTGTTGGATGAAGTGGCCTGGACCGACATTACATGACCACGTTCATGAGACTGGTTCTACCGACGTGCTTTGCACACAGGTGGCTGGCGGGTGCTTGGAACTGCACCAACTGACAGCTCCACCATTCAATATAAATATGTATCCCGTTTGTGACTTAGAGTCACCCGGATAAGAGTCAAAGCTAGCATCGAGGTAACCATTTACGACGAGCTCTTTGTCACCTCCATAAATGAGAAACACATCCTTGGTCCTTTTCAAGTACTTCAGGATGTTCTTGACCGATATCCAGTGATCCACTCCTGGATTATTTTGGTACCTCCCTGCCAGACTTATGGCAAGGCACACATCAGGTCTGGTACACATCATAGCATACATGATAGAACCTATGGATGAGGCATAGGGAATGACTTTCATTTTCTCTCTACCTTGCAACACAGGCAAGAACCCTTTCTTTGACTGATCCATTTTGAACTTCTTCAAAACATTGTCAAGGTTTGTGCTTTGTGAAAGTCCTATTAAGCGTCTTGATCTATCTCTATAGATCTTGATGCCCAATATATAAGCAGCTTCACCGAGGTCTTTCATTGAAAAACTCTTATTCAAGTATCCTTTTATGCTATCCAGAAATTCTACATCATTTCCAATCAACAATATGTCATCCACATATAATATTAGAGATGCTACAGAGCTCCCACTCACTTTCTTGTAAATACAGGCTTCTCCGAAAGTCTGTATAAAACCATATGCTTGGATCACCTCATCAAAGCTTATATTCCAACTCTGAGATGCTTGCACCAATCCATAGATGGATCGCTGGAGCTTGCACACTTTGTTAGCACCTTTAGGATCGACAAAACCTTCTGGTTGCATCATATACAACTCTTCTTTAAGAAATCCATTAAGGAATGCAGTTTTGACGTCCATTTGCCAGATTTCATAATCATAAAATGCGGCAATTGCTAACATGATTCGGACAGACTTAAGCATCGCTACGGGTGAGAAAGTCTCATCATAGACAACTCCTTGAACTTGTCGAAAACCTTCCGCGACAAGTCGAGCTTTGTAGACTGTAACATTACCATCAGCGGCTGTCTTCTTCCTGAAGATCCATTTATTCTCTATGGCTCGCCAGTCATCGGGCATGTCCACCGAAGTCCACACTTTGTTCTCATACATGGATCCTATTTCAGATTTCATGGCCTCAAGCCATATATCGGAATCTGGGCTCATCATAGCTTCTTCATAGTTCATAGGTTCTCCATGGTCTAGTAACATAACTTCCAGAATAGGATTACCGTACCACTCTGGTGCGGAACATGCTTTGTTCGACCTACGAGGTCCAGTAGTAACTTGATCTGAAGTTTCATGATCATCATCATTAGCTTCCTCTCTAGTTGGTGTAGGCATCACGGGAACGGATTTCTCTAATGTGCTACTTTCCAATTCGAGAGAAGGTACAATTAACTCATCAAGTTCTACTTTCCTCCCACTCACTTCTTTTGAGAGAAACTCCTTCTCTAGAAATTTTCCATTCTTGGCAACAAAGATCTTGCCTTCGGATCAATGGTAGAAGGTGTACCCAATTGTTTCCTTAGGGTATCCTACGAAGACGCACTTCTCAGATTTGGGTTCGAGCTTATCAGGCTGAAGCCTTTTGACATAAGTGTCGCAGCCCCAAACTTTAAGAAATGACAGCTTAGGTTTCTTGCCAAACCATAGTTCATACGGTGTCGTCTCACCAGATTTAGACAATGCCCTATTTAACGTGAATGCAGCTGTATCTAATGCATAACCCCAAAACGATAGTGGTAAATAGGTAAGAGGCATCATAGAATGCACCATATCTAATAAAGTACGGTTACGACATTCGGACACACCATTACGCTGTGGTGTTCCCGGTGGCGTGAGTTGTGGAACTATTCCACATTGTTTTAAATGAAGGACAAACTCGTAACTCAAATATTCGCCTCCGCGATCAGATCGTAGAAACTTTATTTTCTTGTTACGATGATTCTCTACTTCACTCTGAAATTCTTTGAACTTTTAAATGTTTCATACTTGTGTTTCATTAAGTAGATATACCCATATCTGTTCAAATCATCTGTGAAGGTCAGAAAATAATGATACCCACCGCATGCCTCAACACTCATCGGACTGCATACATCGGTATGTATTATTTCCAATAAGTCATCGGCTCGCTCCATTTTTCCGGGGAACGGAGTTTTAGTCATCTTGCTCATGAGGCATGGTTCGCGAGTATCAAATGATTCATAATCAAGTGATTCCAAAAGTCCATCTGCATGGAGTTTCTTTATGCGCTTTACACCAATATGACCTAAACGGCAGTGCCACAAATATGTTGCACTATCATTATCAACTTTGCATCTTTTGGCATCACTATTATGAATATGTGTATCACCACAATCGAGATTCAATAAAAATAGACCACTCTTCAAGGGTGCATGACCATAAAATATATTACTCATATAAATAGAACAACCATTATTCTATGATTTAAATGAATAATCGTCTCGCACTAAACAAGATCTAGATATAATGTCCATGCTCAACGCTAGCACCAAATAACAATTATCCAGGTCTGAAACTAATCCCGAAGGTAGATGTAGAGGTAGCGTGCCGACGGCGATCACATCGACCTTGGAACCATTCCCAACGCGCATCATCACCTCGTCCTTAGCCAATCTCCATTTAATCTGTAGCTCCTGTTTCGAGTTACAAATATGAGCAACCGGACCAGTATCAAATACCCAAGCGCTACTATGAGCATTAGTAAGGTACACATCAATAACATGTATATCAAATATACCTTTGTTCACTTTGCCATCCTTCTTATCCACCAAATAATTGGGGTAGTTCCGCTTCCAGTGACCAGTCCCTTTGAAGTAGAATCACTCACTACTGCAGGATGCTGCTAACACGACACTACGATCAGAGACCCTTCAACGAAACTGTGTGCGATGCCATAATCGCAAACAGTGGTGTAAAAAACCGTCAAAAAAGGTGCAAAACATTTGCGATGGAGGATGCATCAAACACGGTTCATATTTAAGTTGCGTGTGCGATGCAGGGCATACGGTTCAGCCCACTTAACTGTTTGCGATGAGGAGGAACAAAAGAAACGGGCAGCCATATGAAGGTGTGTGCGATATACATCATACTATTCACTCGGATGAACTGTTTGTGATTAGGCAACACAAAAGAAACGGTCAGCCAGATTCAAGGTGTGTGCGATATACGGCATGCGGTTCACACTGATGAACTGTTTGTGTTGAGACAAGAGAAGAGAAACGGTTCAATATAACAAGATGTGTGTGATATGCGGCAAACAGGTCTATAATCAAAAATGTGTGCGAAGACCAATAGTAACACACACGGTTGCTGCTAATAAGACATGTGTGTTGTGCGATGGGATTGCATACAGAACAACAACATTGTATACACACTTATAAGGACATGGTTGCATAACCAAATTAAACATCCACTTACATAGGTGGCTACTACAACCATGGCATTTGCACACACCAAAGTAAACTATTACATGCATAATTACATAGGTGGCTACTACACACATGACATTTCCACACACCAATAAAGTAAACTATATATACATGCATGATTAACTAGCATAAACGATCCGGGCTCGACGATTTGGGTAACGAGGCACTCCCTCATGTCAACGATCCAGCTGTGCATCTCGTAGCATGTGTACACGCTCTTGGCCGCGAACCTGAGGTGAGGTTCATCCAGTTTCCGCATCCAGGCCATGTGCCAGGATACGGGACTTGTTCTCTGGGCATCCTGCTTCATCTTTTCGTAGTAGGGGTCGATGATGGCTGAGGCGAGTTCGACCAGGGAGTCCGGCTTTGTGTTGCCCTAGACCCTGTAGTGCTCACGGATTTCGACAAGGTTCTTGCAGGCCAAGCTCATAACACTGAGCGCTTTTACATCGTCTTTGGTTTCCACCGTGGCGACCTTGTAGTCGGTGCTATTGACAACCCTGTTGAAACGGTCACAAGGCTCTATGGCCATGCAATAGTGGTAGATGAGGACATGATGGCGCACACACAACTGGGCGACGACAACCTTCTGATCTATGCCGGGACGACCGGTGGTGTACTGGAGGTTGATGCCGACCACCTTGTACTTGTCTCGAGCAAGCAACTACTCAACGCTGTTGATGTAGTCATCCACCACGGCCGGGTCAATGGTGTACACTACCGAGAGATCCGTCTCCCTCGCGTGGGTCTCCACTCTATGCTTGCCGAACTCCATTGGAGCACCGCTAGACATCCCCTCTCTATGTGTCATCGTGGGTGTGCTTGTTGTGTTGTGGGGCGCGATTGAAAGGTTGAAGAGACTAAGATTATAATGGCCGCGGGAATTAAAGGGGAAGCCGGACGACCAGGAATATCGGCAGGCCCCGATGGCAGTTCTAATTTGCAGCGTGTAACTCCATCGTGCCGCACGTAAATGCATTGCGTGGCAATGCGCGCGGTGCAACCGCATGCATATGGGGGCCCCGACGTGATCATGCGCACGCCCAACCGATGGCAAAGCGCGCGCGGAGGGACGCGAGCATAGCGCTCCATGGTCACCTCAACGACGAGCAACCATATATATATATGCATATAGCAGTTGAACGCGCAAGGAAAAGTTCTCCACAAGCCGAGCGCGCCGACGGACGCAAGCAGAGAGCGCCGCGGTGCCTAACGCGAGCACAACGCGCTCCGGCGCCTAACGGCGGGATAGACCTTCATTCAAGCCAATCAACATGTGTTCAAAAAACAAAAATTATCGAAAAGTAACGAGATAGACACTGGCAGCTCAACTTATAAATTGATGTACGGAGTACTAGTTACAGTGATGCATATAATTAGGCAAGAAGAAAGATGCATCCATCAACGTACGACCTCCTCCTCCTCAACTCAGTGCGCCGGGCCACCGACCAGAGGCTAAGGAGCGGCGGCTTTTGTGGCGAGGTCAAGGTGCTTCTCAACAATGGCATCCAAGGATTCTAGCCGGTTGAAGAAGGCCAACGTCGTAGCGTCCTCACTGGCCTTCTAGATACATATGTAAATGATTCGCTTGTACACATGGATGTGTAGGTCGACGATTTCTTGTAGGGCGAGGCGCCTCGCGGCGAGCGCGACCTCCAGGCAGACATTCTTCGTGGCGTCGACAGGCAGTCGCAGGGCCACTGGTGCTTGAAAGAGGTTCCGACCATGGAGGCCGATTAGGGTGGCAGGCAATGAGGAGCCCGTGCGCGTGGGCTGGAGGAGTACGGCGATGTCGTCCGTGAGCTTCTTGATGACGGTGAACCTGTTGGTGGTGCGAACGATCAACTGGTCATAGTGAGAGTCGTAGATGGCGTCAATGGCGGCCATCCACCAGTCGGTCGCCAACACCGTGTGGAGACGATCCACAGTGCCATGCCGCAGGCCGGCATCGTGGACCATCTGGCACAGCCTCTCGCGCGCATCGCCGCCATGAGTCTTGAGTGAGCACTTTCGCGCTTATTAGTATAGGTGCTTAGGCAAATGCTTAGGTGCGTACGATGTGTTAGATGCATTGGAATGGAGGGGCGCCTTTATATGAGTGCAAACTACGTTGCATTCACATCGTGCTGCCTCTTTTCCCGGTTGTCCTCCCATTACTTCCCTCATGCATTCACACCATGCTAATTGAAGGAGGATGCATCATTGGACGTTCAACATTTCGGGAACCGCTACCCTCTCCCTCGTCTGCATTAAAGCCGTATCGGGAACTGCACCGCCCGCTGTCAAATCGAATAGTACTGCGCCGCCCGCTGCACGCCCGGCTGAACACGCCTCCTTGCCTCCATCTATGCTTAATTACTGAATTTTAGTTGCAAAAATTAGATACTGCTAGTCATTTTTAGCATCATATTTTGACAAATCGCAGTGTTACAAGGTTGGCAAATGGCAATTTTACTAGATCAACAAATGTCAATCTTTTTAGTTTGACAAATGGCAACATACCCAATATGACAGATGCAAATCGCACCAAATTGTTTGTAAGTGGTTCACAGGGTCATCCAAAAGAACCATTTGTGTTCAAGAGATGCACAAATCCTGCTCTCACTTTGCATACAGGTGTTCTATCTAAAACGTTTGCGATCAAGAGCAATTAAATCCTATATCCATTAGAACCAAGACACGTGGCGTCACATGAATGGTTAATCGAACGCACACGGTTTGAATTATACAAACGTTTGAGATATTAAAGTGGCAGCTATTATTTTTCAAAATGCCTTTGTTGGCTGTCATTATTCGAGTGGGCCTTCTCTCAAAATGGACACGAAAAATACCACAGCATGTCGGGTGCCCTTCCATGAAAGCATGCCAAGTTTCATGAATTTTAGACGAGTTTTAGATTTACTAGAATTAAAAAACCAGGCATCTCAATGTTTTCCTGGCAATCAACGGTGCCCTGGTGTTTGAAATGCATACCCATTTCTTGCATGGGACCTGAGCATGCACCCAAGGAGACATGTTTGTTTTTTCAACCAATTTATATGCACCGGAGCATGCACATGTAGTTCAAATTTGAATTATGCATATAAATGCATTGAAAACTCAGTTAATGCATAAAAATATCCAAACGAACCCCAAAAAATCACAAAAATTCACACAACACTCCTCTTGTTCTATGTTGACACGAGAAAAAAAATTTGAAAGCAATAAGAGGCAATGGATATCGTTTCATCCCTAAAGGTGGGACGTTCCCTATCGAAAACCATCATGCTTGTTGTGAGAAGCTCCGATTTGTGAGAAGCATAGACCCAAACCTGCCCCAAATGGGAAAAAAATTTGTACCACGGCATGTTGATGCCGCTCCATGATAGCATGCCAAGTTTCATGAACTTCAGACGAGTTTTGGATTTACTAGAATTTAAAAACCAGGCATCTCAATATTTTGCCGACAATCAACGGTGCCCTGGTGTTTGAAATTCATTCCCATTTCTTGCATGGGACCTAAGCATGCACCCAAGCACACATATTTGATTTTTCAACCTGTTTATATGCACTGGAGCATGCACATGTAGTTCAAATTTGAATTATGCGCATAAATGCATTGAAAACTCAGTTAATGCATAAAAATGTCCAAACGAACCCTGAAAAATCACAAAAATTCACACAGCACTCCTGTTGTTCTATGTTGACACGAGAAAAAAATTTGAAAGACATAAGAGGCAATGGATATCGTTTCGTCCACAAAAGTGGGACGTTCCTTACCGAAAACCATCATGCTTGTTGTGAGAAGCTCCGGTTTGTGAGAAGCATATACCCAAAACTGCCCCAAATGGGACAAAATATGTACCACGGCATGTTGATGCCGCTCCATGATAGCATGCCAAGTTTCATGAATTTTAGACGAGTTTTGGATTTACTAGAATTTAAAAACCAGGCATATCAATGTTTGCCGGCAATCAACGGTGCCCTGGTGTTTGAAATTCGTTCCCATTTCTTGCATGGGACCTAAGCATGCACCCAAGGACACATATTTGATTTTTCAACCAGTTTATATGCACTGGAGCATGCACATGTAGTTCAAATTTGAATTATGCGCATAAATGCATTGAAAACTCAGTTAATGCATAAAAATGTCCAAACGGACCCCAAAAAATCTCAAAAATTCACACAACACTCCTGTTGTTCTATGTTGACACGAGAATAAAATTTGAAAGCAATAATAGGCAATGTATATTGTTTCTTCCCCAAAGGTGGGACGTTCCCTACCGAAAACCATCATGCTTGTTATGAGAAGCTCCGGTTTGTGAGAAGCATATACCCAAACCTGCCCCAAATGCGACAAAATTTGTACCACGGCATGTTGATGCTGCTCCATGATAGCATGCCAAGTTTCATGAATTTCACACGAGTTTTGGATTTACTAGAATTTAAAAACCAGGCATCTCAATGTTTTGCCGGCAATCAACGGTGCCCTGGTGTTTGAGATTCATTCCCATTTCTTGCATGGGACCTAAGCATGCACCCAAGGACACAAATTTGATTTTTCAACCAGTTTATATGCACTGGAGCATGCACATGTAGTTCAAATTTGAATTATGCGCATAAATGCATTGAAAACTCAGTTAATGCATAAACATGTCCAAACGAACCCCAAAAAATCACAAAAATTCACACAACACTCCTGTTGTTCTATGTTGACACGAGAATAAAATTTGAAAGCAATAAGAGGCAATGGATATTGTTTCGTCCCCAAAGGTGGGACGTTCCCTACCGAAAACCGTCATGCTTGTTGTGAGAAGCTCCGATTTGTGAGAAGCATATATCCAAACCTACCCCAAATGCGACAAAATTTGTACAACGACATGTTGATGCCGCTCCATGATAGCATGCCAAGTTTCATGAATTTCAGACGAGTTTTGGATTTACTAGAATTTAAAAACCAGGCATCTCAATGTTTTGCCGGCAATCAACGGTGCCCTGGTGTTTGAAATTCATTCCCATTTCTTTCATGGGACCTAAGCATGCACCCAAGGACACAAATTTGATTTTTCAACCAGTTTATATGCACTCGAGCATGCACATGTAGTTCAAATTTGAATTATGCGCATAAATGCATTGAAAACTCAGTTAATGCATAAAAATATCCAAACGAACCCCGAAAATCACAAAAATTCATACAACACTCCTGTTGTTCTATGTTGACACGAGAATTTTTTTGGAAAGCAATAAGAGGCAATGGATATCGTTTCGTCCCCAAAGGTGGGACGTTCCCTACCGAAAACCATCATGCTTGTTGTGAGAAGCTCCGGTTTGTGAGAAGCGTATACCCAAACCTGCCCCAAATGCGACAAAATTTGTACCACGACATGTTGATGCCGCTCCATGATAGCATGCCAAGTTTCATGAATTTCAGACGAGTTTTGGATTTACTAGAATTTAAAAACCAGGCATCTCAATGTTTTGCCGGCAATCAACGGTGCCCTGGTGTTTGAAATTCATTCCCATTTCTTTCATGGGACCTAAGCATGCACCCAAGGACACAAATTTGATTTTTCAACCAGTTTATATGGACTGGAGCATGCGCATGTAGTTCAAATTTGAATTATGCGCATAAATGCATTGAAAACTCAGTTAATGCATAAAAATGTCCAAACGAACCCCGAAAATCACAAAAATTCATACAACACTCCTGTTGTTCTATGTTGACACGAGAATTTTTTTTGAAAGCAATAAGAGGCAATGGATATCGTTTCGTCCCCAAAGGTGGGACGTTCCCTACCGAAAACCATCATGCTTGTTGTGAGAAGCTCCGGTTTGTGAGAAGCATATACCCAAACCTGCCCCAAATGCGACAAAATTTGTACCACGACATGTTGATGCCGCTCCATGATAGCATGCCAAGTTTCATGAATTTCAGACGAGTTTTGGATTTACTTGAATTTAAAAACCAGGCATCTCAATGTTTTGCCGGCAATCAACGGTGCCCTGGTGTCTGAAATTCATTCCCATTGCTTGCATGGGACCTAAGCATGCACCCAAGGACACATATTTGATTTTTCAACCAGTTTATATGCACCGGAGCGTGCGCATGTAGTTCAAATTTTAATTATGCACATAAATGCATTGAAAACTCAGTTAATGCATAAAAATATCCAAACGAACCCCGAAAAATCACAAAAATTCACACAACACTCCTGTTGTTCTATGTTGACATGAGAAAAAAAACTTGAAAGCAATAAGAGGCAATGGATATCGTTTTGTCCCCAAAGGTGGGACGTTCCCTACCGAAAACCATCATGCTTTTCGTGAGAAGCTCCGGCTTGTGAGAAGCATATACCCAAACCTGCCCCAAATGGGAAAAAAATTGTACCACGACATGTTGATGCCGCTCCATGATAGCATGCCAAGTTTCATGAATTTCAGACGAGTTTTGGATTTACTAGAATTTAAAAACCAGGCATATCAATGTTTTGCCGGCAATCAACGGTGCCATGGTGTTTGAAATTCATTCCCATTTCTTGCATGGGACCTAAGCATGCACCCAAGGACAAAGATTTGATTTTTCAATGAATTTATATGCACTGGAGCATGTGCATGTAGTTCCCATTTGAATTATGCACATAAATGCATTGAAAACTCACTTAATGCATAAAAATGTCCAAACAAACCACGAATAATTCCAATTCTTTTATGATCACTGCAGATAAAAGGTCTAGCAATTCAAACACCGTCCATGGCCATTGTGACCCAATTATGTAATTCAAATCAAGACCAAAAATCAAGTAGATCCCACACAGTTTATTATAACGAGCCGTGTGTGATGCAGCACAAAATATCTTTGGACTGTGTCTGAATAAGGGACCGTGTCTGATGACACTTTGCGCGCCAGTCTTTGTCTGAAGCGATTCCAAATATCAGGTTCCACGGAAATATCTACCTCCCCGCCCCCTCCCCCTTACCAAAAGCCACATTTCCCCCCTTCCTGCCTTCCTTTACAAGTTGAAACCTTCACTCCTTGCTTGCAGCGCCGCCGCCTACTCGCCGGCGACCCTCCTTCACGCTGCTCGGCCTCGCCTATTGATACGTCTCCAACGTATCTATAATTTATGAAGTCTTCATGCTATTATATTATCCATCTTAGATGTTTTATATGCATTTATATGCTATTTTATATGATTTTTGGGACTAACCTATTAACCTAGAGCCCAATGCCAGTTTCTGTTTTTCCTTGTTTTTTAGTTTCACAGAAAAGGAATACCAAACGGAGTCCAATTGACGTGCCAATTTGTGACGATTTTTTATGGACCAAAAGAAGCCCCCGGAGTAAAAGAGTTGGGCCAAAAGAGTCCCGGGCTGTCCATGAGGGTGGGGAGCGCGCCCACCCCCCTGGGCGTGGGCCCCTATCTCGTGGACGACTCGGAGACCCCCCTGACGTGAAACCAACGCCAAAAATTCCTATAAATACAGAAACTTCCAGAAAATAACCTAGATCAGAAGTTCCGCCGCCGCAAGCCTCTGTAGCCACGAGAAATCAATCTAGGCCCTCTCCGGGACCCTGCCGGAGGGGGCCATCATCATCGGAGGCCATGGAGGAGAATCCCGGAGGGGCCATCATCGCCATGAAGGCCAAGTACCAGAGGGAGAACCTCTCCCCATCTAGGGGGGGCATGGAGGAGGAAGCACAAGGGGGATAACATCTCCTCCTCTCTCTCGGTGGCGCTGGAGTGCCATCGGGAGGGGAATCATCACCGCAGTGATTGTCTTCATCAACATCACCATCATCATCACCATCCTCATCTCTTTTACGCGGTCCACTCTCCCGCACCCCGCTGTAATCCCTACTTGAACATGGTGATTTATGCCACATATTAAGATCCAATGATGTGTTGCCATCTTATGATGTTTTGAGTAGATATCTTTTGTCCTTGGGTTGATTGATGATCTAGATTGGTATGAGTTGTTTATACGTCCATTTTGCATCATGCTTTTATATCGATATTTATTGCATTATGGGTTGTTATTAAACATTATGTCACAATACTTATGCCTATTCTCTCTTATTTTACAAGGTTTACATAAGGAGGGAGAATGCCGGTAATTTGGAATTCGGCTGGAAAAGGAGCAAATATTAGAGACCTATTCTCGCACAACTCCAAAAGTCCTGAAACTCCACGAAAGTCATTTTTGGAAATAATAAAAAATACCGAGCAGAAGAAATACAAGTGGGGGCCCACACCCTGGCCACGAGGGTGGGGGGCGCGCCCCCTGCCTTGTGGGTCCCCTGTTGGCTCTCCGATGCCCATCTTCTGGTATATGAAGTCTTTCGTCCGAAGAAAAATCATAAGCAAGCTTTCGGGACAAGACTTCGCCACCACGAGGCGGAACCTTGGCGGAACCAATCTAGGGCTCCGGCAGAGCTGTTCTGCCGGGGACACTTCCCTCTAGGAGGGGGAAATCATCGCCATCGCCATCACCAACGCTCCTCTCATCGAGAGAGGGCAATCTCCATCAACATCTTCACCAGCACCATCTCCTCTCAAACCCTAGTTCATCTCTTGTATCCAATCCTTGTCCATAAGTCTGGGATTGGTACCTGTAGGTTGCTAGTAGTGTTGATTACTCCTTCTAGTTGATGCTAGTTGGTTTATTTGGTGGAAGATCATATGTTCAGATCCTTTATGCATATTAATACCCCTCTGATTATGAACATGAATATGCTTTGTGAGTAGTTACGTTTGTCGGATTTCGGGTTCTGGCAGACCCTTAAGGTTCGAACTCTGGGGTGCGCGCGGAGATCCAACCCTCCACCGTCTCGTACCTCGCCGAATCGCAGGGACCTAAACTACTAACAAGAACAGCGCAAGAGACACGAGATTTATACTAGTTCGGGCCACCATTGTGGTGTAATACCCTACTCTAGTTTGTGGTGTGGTGGATTGCCTCTTGGGCTGATGAAGAACAGTACAGGGAAGAACAGCCTCACGAGGGTCTGTTCTTGGTGGGTGTGATGAACTGCTAAGTGGTATCCCGTCGCTCTAGCTTGGGGAGTGTGTCTCTCTCTCTCTCTGGATTCCAAAATGCCGGATCCTTTCTATCGGATCGTCCCCCCTCCTATGGTGGTTAGCTCTACTTATATAGACGAAGGCCCTGGGCCTCTTCCCAAATATTGAGCGGGAAGGGCGCCAACAATTGGCCATTTCAAAGGGGAAGAACGGGTACACTTATCCTGACTAAAGTTGGTCCTCGCCTGCCAAAGGCTCTGGTGATGACGCCTGCTTGGGCTCCACGATGACTCCTTCCAGCCGTTGGGGCTGGTCTTGGTCTTGTTGCATCAAACGGATGCCTTTGCTTGATGCTCTCGCTGCGCTTGCTCCCTTTGCACCAAAGAGGAAAGGAGGACGCCGCGTGGTGGCGCGCCGACCGCGCCTGGTCGTCATGGTTACATCATGGGCACCTCGCGAGGTACCTGCCTTGAACTCTCCGCCTCCTCGTGAGCCAGCTGACGAGGCCGTGCTCGAGCAAGTTCTCGGTCGTCCGCCCATGAGGCTTGGCCTCGCGAGGGTCTTGAGTTTGCGTTGATGAAGATGGGCTGTCCTGGGCCTCCTTTGAGCCACGCCGCAGGCCGCAGGCAGGCAAGTCTGGGGACCCCCGTTCCCAGAACGCCGACAGTAGCCCCCGGGGCCACGGCGCGCCCGACCTTGGCCGTGCAGAGAGGCGAAAGGGCAAGTCGCGGCGTCAGGGCCCCTAACGACTGCGGTTTTGGGCGCGCGTGGCGGTTGATTGGACGTGGGCGCCTCTGCAACCGCGCGGGTTGATAATAGAGCGGCATCTTCCTTGCCTCCTTTACTTTCTCCAGTTGCTGCTCAGATCCCCTTTCTTGCGCCTCTCCTCCCTGCTTCCAAGACCTTCAGATCCACTCCGCCTTCGTGCCCTAGCCAGTCATGGCTCCTCGTCAAACCCCGGCCGGAGCCTGGTACTCTCCTGCCTTGGACCCGCCGAATGTGTCAGCGGCGAGCCTTGCCCTGATGCGCCGGTTGGCGGAGGCGCAGGGCGTCAATGGAACGGCGGTGTTCAAGGCCGGCTCCTCCGCCCCTGAGGGTCGGGGGAGTACCTTCTACCCGTTCTTCGCGAGCGCCATCATTGCTGGTCTGGCGCCTCCCTTCTCTGAGTTCTTCTTCTCCGTCCTCCGTCACTACAACATCCAAGCTCTGCACCTCCATCCCAACTCCGTCCTTCTTCTGGCAATCTTCGCCTACTATTGCGAGGCCCATGTTGGGGTGAAGCCCTCGGTGGCCTTGCTGCGCCACTACTTCTTCCTCCGAGCCTCCCGTGGTTCCGCCTCAGCGTCGCGAAGCCGTTGCACTGGCGGAGCCATCACCATTTCAAACCCCGGAAGCGGATTGAGGGCTACAGGAGCAAGTGGGTCTTGGTGGATCTTGGCGAATCCACCTCGGGTGATCCTGCCCACGGAGCCCGCCGAGAGCACTGACGACCGGTCCCGAGCGAAGCTTGGGATCCCCGCACGGCTGGTGCTTTGGAGAAGATGGACGCAGATCTGAAGCCGGACGATGCGGCGGCGGCGAGGCTGACCGTCTTGTCGCTCTTGAGGAGTTCTGGAGCACCAACTGCTCCGCTTCGCCAAGATTTCTGCTTCCGATGTGGAGGCCTCACCCAAGCCCCCGTGGCCGGCGGCGAGGATCCGCGACGGTCCTCCATCCTTGGTTGGGGGCGATGTGGCGAGACCGAGGGCGCCCGTGCCCTGTTCCTTTGCGAGGATTGGGAGCAGGTTGTGGGGGCCATGCCCACCTTCAATGGGGACGGGCTCGTGCCCGCGGAGGCTCCGGAGGACCTGGTGGACGTGTCCTCTTCCGACTCCGGCGAAGAGGTGGAGGAAGGGGAGCCAGGAGAGGGGGTTGATTCGGGGGCGGTGTCAAGGGCTCCTTCCCTGCGGCGCAGGCCCCGCGTTCTCCGCCTCCCCGAGAGTGATGACGAGGAGGAGGAGGGTGAGCGGGGAGGCAGAAGCCTGCCCCGATCCCGAAGAAGGACCGGACTGGGCTGGTCCCTGGGTCCGCCCTGCCCGGGCGGTCCGCAGACGCGCCTCCGCTCCTGGCCCCTTGAAGCTGATCCCGCAGCCTCTCGGGCTTCAAGTATGGCCGAGGCTGCTCGAGTCCACCAGCGACGACCTGTAAGTGCCTGCTTCCTGTCTTGATTATTGTTCTGTCGACGAGATCTGATGTCCATGCTCTTCGGCCAGGCTGGCGCCCACGGCGAAGAAGCTGAAGGGGGCTCCTGAGGCCCCATCCATGGCGGTGCCTTTGCCCGAAAAGGAAGATGATCCCGACGCCCAGGCCTCTCCTGCCCGGGCGTCCTCGTGAGGCCTGGCTGAGCCCGCTGGGGCGAGCTCAGCCCCCTTGACCCATGCGACTTCTGAGGTGGCCTTGCTGGGCGCTGCCTCCACCGTTGCCGTGGCGCCGCTGGCTCCGCCTCAAGGCGCTGTGGCTACGCCGCCGCCAACTCCTCCTACTCCGCCAACTGCTGTCTCTCCGACTCCTCCCGCTGTCCTGGATTGTGCTGCCGCTGAACTGGACCGGCTGCGGCAGGACCTTCTGGGCGCCGACCCTCGCCAGTGGCGGACGCTTGAGCTGGCCTCTGGCTGGATTCGCGCCGACGCTCGATTCGGGCGGCGCTGGTCCAGGCCTCGACGGCTTGCTGACGAGGAGAAGCAGGCTGTTCATGGCGGCGGTAGCCGCGATGCTGCCACGGGGAGGCAGCCAGCATCCAAGGTTCTTGTGAGACGCTGGAGGGCGAGTGAAGGGCCTGCAGAACCAGCTTGCCGAGGAGGCCCGCCCCGCCAGAGTAGGAGGAAAGCATGAAGGCTCGCGAGGCGCCGTCTGGCGACTAGGGGCCAAGTCAAGAAGCGTCGTGACCGCCTAGGCGCGCTGGAGCATGAACTGGAGGCGAGGAAGGTCGAGCTGGACGCCAAGGCGCGGGTTCTTGCCGAAGATCGCGTGGCCTTCATGGATATGGAGGTGAAGGCTCGCGCCCTGCTGAGGGAGCTTTATGACAGCGGCCTGGAGAGCCCACTGGCCGGCGCAGAGGATGGCCCCGCCAAGCTGCTTCCTTCCTGATCCGCGCTCTTGAAGATGTTTCCCTTGGTCTTGGCCCCACAGCTGAGGCCGAGGCGTGGGTCTTGTCTTCCGCGGCATTGACGCGGATCCTCACCCACATCTATCTTCGCGATCCCAGCATCGACATGGACAGCCTGCTGGAGCCGGCAAGCGGCGAGCATGCAGCTGCCGCTGCCGAGGCTGTGAAGGGCCGCGCAGAGGCTCTGTTGGGGAAGTTCTGGGCCTTCAGCACCAAGCCGAAGCGAGACGCTGCCGGCCCTGCTACTTCACGAGGCGAGCCCACTCCGCGCTGCTCCACCTCCGACAAGTGACTCCGTTGCGGCTCCTGTCTTGCTTTTAATTCCTGCACGTGTATCATGCCTCGGGGAGGCGTTTAGACTTGCGTTTGGTATTGCGATAACAGTGTGGACTGTAATATTTGCTTTTAAATTCCTTGAAATTTGTGCTTCCTACTTGCTTATGTTCTACGCCGCAGAGAGCCCTGCCTGATACGTCGGCCGCCGTTAGCCCCGACCGGAAACCAGGACGGGACCAAGGAGTGAGGGGCTACGTGACAAGTTAGGCTCCTGAGTCGCGATGCTCAGGAGTCCCCCTTGGCGCACGAACAACAAGTAGAGAGGCGAGGCGCGGGCGGATCCACTGTTCTACGTCTGCAGAGCCCGGCCCCGCACATACCTCAACCGCCATTAGCCTTTCGGAACTAAGGGGTGAGGGGCTACGTGACCAGTTAGGCTCCTGAGTCGTGATGCTCAGGAGTCCCCCTTGACGTTCAGACGGCATGCGTACCTTGGCTCCGCCGGGAGTGACGTCAGACGAACCAGGCCCGAGGGGCCTGGCTGGGTGGCGTGCATCCGGCGTGACCCAGCGCAACCCGTGCAGCCCAGCTCGCGGGCGCTCGAGGGGAGGCGTTGACGAGGCAGACATCGAGCTCTGGGCTCCACGAGGTTGATGCGACCGGAGGCCACCCTCGCTTGTTTATCACCAGCGAGCATAGCGCTTCGCATGCGTAGGGGCATAGCGCTCCTCGGCGGTGTCGTCGACCAGCAGGAGCATGGTGCTTCCATGGAGCGTGGGAGGGGCTCCCCTCGAGGAGGGCCAGGCGATACAGCCCCACCCTGACACGTGGCTGGCACGGTAGGGCTGGACGAGGTGTATCTGGGCACCCATGAGCCAGCGCGGGACTCACGAGGCCCTACCTCAAGGCGGGTTGCGCCTGGCTCTGGGCCTTATCTTCGAGTGTGTTCTGCAAATTTGGCCGGATGTCGGTGCTCTCGTCTTGGTCCCGCTCTCGGGCTGGTCTCAGCCGTCGCTGGCAAGCCAGGTCGCGATGCCATGCACAAGACCAGAGGGTGAGGGCCGGAGAGCCGGTAGGAGCCCTGAGTCGCGATGCTCAGGAACCCCCCCCCTTTAAAGCGCAAGCTGGGTCAGACGCAGCAACTCTACGTCCTCGGGTCCCGGCTCTCGGGCTGGTCTCAGCCGTCGCTGGCAAGCCAGGTCGCGATGCCATGGACAAGACCAGAGGGTGAGGGCCGGAGAGCCGGTAGGAGCCTTGAGTCGCGATTCTCAAGCACCCCCCCTTTAACGCGCAAGCTGGATTGGATGACGAAACTCTACGTCCTCGGGTCCCGGCTCTCGGGCTGGTCTCAGCCGTCGCTGGCAAGCCAGGTCGCGATGCCATGGACAAGACCAGAGGGTGAGGGCCGGAGAGCCGGTAGGAGCCCTGAGTCGCGATGCTCAGGCACCCCCCCTTTAACGTGCAAGATTTCGCCACCCAGGAGAAGGCACCAAATAACAAGCATGGTGGAACGAGAGCATAATCCTAAGGGAAACGCATGAAGGATACATGCTGGGACTGGCCCGAGCGGCTTGGGGATGATGCAGCCCGAGGGGCGCCCCCAACAGGATAAGCTAAAGACATGAAATAAAGGGATAGATGCCGCAGGACGGACCCACGCGACACCGGGAATAATGTGGCCTCAAGGCGCCCCACGGAAATAAAACTTAAAGATGTCACCTGGTGATGTTGGGGATGAAGGGTTGTTGATGTAACAGACTTGGTGGGCTGCGGGAGCCGATCCTCACGAGCCCCCAGGCCCGGGGGCCTCGGGAGGCTCCGGAGGCGCCGGCGGCCCCTCATGGGCCATCTCCATCTCCGCCAGGGCTGCGGCGTGCCTGCCCTCTTGAGCCTCCAGGATGGTCCTCATGAGGCCAGTGCGCAGCAGCCGCGTTTGGCAGGCCATAAGGCATGCGACGTGGTGTGGGGCGGACTGCAACGCCCCACTCGCGAGGGCAGGCGCGCTTGAGATGCGGCTCGGTTGAGCCTGGTATGTCGATGGAGACGCGCAGCCCACCATCCTCGCTGGATGCGGGCCACAGCAGGCAGGCGGCGGCTGCCCTCATGACCCTTGACTCTCTGAGTCTCGGAATGGCCTTGCCGACGAACTCTTGAGGGTTCTGCGCCTACGGTCTTGCTCACGCTTATGGAAGCGTGCTTCAAACACGCCGCCACGTGGTGCCCAAGCGCCTCCCTCGAGACCTTGGCGAGGTCGGCGGCCCTCAGGGAGAGCCCCGAGCCCCGCTCGAGGAGGGCGCCGGCGCGCTTTCCTATGCGATGGAAGGAGGCTCCCCTGCCCCGTGCGGGCCTCGAGGGGCCTGTCTCTTGAGGAGCCGGGCGGTCGATGTCTTCTTCTTCTTGGGTGCTGCCTCGGGAGTCATCCTGCTGCTGTGGTCTGGGTCTTCCAGCGATGCGGCCTGAAAAGCTCGCTCCAGGGAGCACACTGCATCTCTCTCTTCACAGGGCACCGTGATGACCCTGCCGCTTCCTAGCATCTTGAGGATGTTGTAGCCATGGTGGGTTACGGCCATGAACTTGGCCAACACTGTGTACCCGAGGATGGCGTTGTACGGCAGGCGAATGTGGGCGACGTCGAAGTCGATGAGCTCGGTGTGGTAGTTGTCGCGGGCCCCGAAGGTGGCAGGAAGGCGGACCTGCCCGATCGGGACCGTGGAGCCGTCGGTGACTCCGGAGAAGGGCTTGGTTGGCTGAAGCTGACTGTAGGGCACTTGAAGATTGTTGAATGTCTCCACGGATAGGACGTTGAGCCCTGCTCCGCCGTCGATGAGGGTCTTGGTAACCAGCACGTTGCTGATGATTGGGGAGCAAAGCATCGGGAGAACTCCGGCTGTGGCTGCGCACTTGAGCTGATCCGCTGAGCTGAACGTGATGGCGCACGCCGACCACCTGAGAGGGCGCGTGGACTCGAGCTTGGGGAGGACTGCATTCACTTCATGGGCGAACTGCTTGAAGATGCGGTGAGAGGCTGGGGCTTGAGCTCCGCCCAGGATGCAGGCGATCGCACGCGCTTCCTGGAAGCCCCCAGCCCCCTCGTCCTGATGACGGTCTTCGACTCTCCTTGGTGGCGGCGGCAGCGGAGGGAGGCCTGCGTTCCCTTGCGGACGATCCTCACGAGGCTGATCCTCCGGCCCCCCTCGCGAGGTGGGTCTTGCCAGCGTCCTCGCGAGGTTAGTCGCGCCACCCTTGGCGCGGGCGCGGTCTTCCCAGCGCCCTGCATTTCTTCCTCCTCCTCGGCAGAGCCCCGTCGCTGCGCTCAGGCGTCTGCCGACCCTTCCTCCCGCAGACGGGCCGGAGCTCTTGACATTCATTGGTGTTGTGGGTGTGGAGGTCGTGGTACACGCAGATCGCTGCCCTTGGAGGACTCGGGCTGATCTCTGCCTCGCTTGGTGTCTGGTTCGGCCGCGAGCACGGCATCCCCCTTGCGCTTCACGTCCTTGGCCTTGGACTTCTTCTCTTCGGGATCCGCGGCAGGCAGCTCGAGGAGGGAGAGGCGCCCCTCCTCAGCCCTGGCGCACTTGGTCGCCAAGTTGAACAGCTCCAGGGAGGTGCACAGATCTTCATGCATCGCCAGCTCCTCCTTCATCTTGACGTCGCGCACGCCGTCGGAGAAGGCAGAGATGATGGCCTCCTCCGTTACCCTGGGGATCTTGAGGCATGCGTTGTTGAAGCACTGGATATACTTTTGCAGGGTTTCCCCTGGCTGCTGCTTGATTCGGCGCATGTCGCTCACGGCGGGTGGGCGGTCGCGAGTACCCTGGAAGTTGGCAATGAAGCGGTACGCATCTCGCCCAGAAGAGATCGTGCACAGGGCCGATTCAGAGCCAGTGCGTGCTCCGCCCTGAGCGCCATGGGAAACCAGTTCGCCATGACCCTTTCATCCCGTTGGTAGCCTCGATGCCCAGCTCGTGAGAGCTGGAGGAACTCGTAGGGTCAGCCGTGCCATCGTAGCGTGGAGGCAGGTCTGCTTGAACATGGCGGCTACCTGTGACGCTGCGCAGCTCGGTGGTGAAAGCGCGGCAGCCCGCCGTGGCTGCGGGGCCTCGGACGGCAGAGAGCTTGGTCTTGCAGGCCTCCCACGCCGCTGGCTGGGGCAGCGCAGGTCTTGACGTCTTGGAGCGGGAGCGCCGGGCAGCTTCTTGCGACGAGGAACTTCTTGGCAGCTCTGCTCTTGTCGCGCGGCGCTGGCGGAACGGGTTCCGCCAGGACCGCGCGCTTTGGGGCTGTGGCGCCGTCTTGAGGAGGAGGCGGTTGAGGCGCCCGAGTTTATCGCCAGCGGGCGGGTGCGGTGCAGCGAGACGGACGGCGCGGGTCGCCCTCTGCAGCTGGACGAGCTCGGCGACTTCGGTCGAGCCATTCTTCGTAGACGTCGTCGACGGGGCGGTAGGGCAGGAGCTCGTTGGCCGCGATGAGTGCAGCTCAGGCCTCCATGGCCGCGTGGGGCACGCGTAACGAAGAATCAGCGGGGATGAGCAAAGGCGTGGCGGTGCGACCGTCCCGCCTCATGGACGGGTGCTGGGACGACGCTTCCTGCTCGTTCCCCGCCGGGCCGGTGGCGGCGTTGACGGCAGATGACGGGGAACGACGAGGACGCCCGCCGACGGGAGCCGTCTGGGCGACGTGGGAGGCGAGGGCGGCTCGGCGCTCGGCGCGGGCCCGACGAGCGTCAGACATGGTTGCGGTGGTCGAGGAAGAACGAGGCGGCGAAAGGAAAATTCCGGCGCAGCCCTACCTGGCGCGCCAAATGTCGGATTTCGGGTTCCGGCAGACCCTTAAGGTTCGAACTCTGGGGTGCGCGCGGAGATCCAACCCTCCACCGTCTCGTACCTCACCGAATCGCAGGGACCTAAACTACTAACAAGAACAACGCAAGAGACACGAGATTTATACTAGTTCGGGCCACCGTTGTGGTGTAATACCCTACTCTAGTTTGTGGTGTGGTGGATTGCCTCTTGGGCTGATTAAGAACAGTACAGGGAAGAACAGCCTCGCGAGGGTCTGTTCTTGGTGGGTGTGATGAACTTCTAAGTGGTATCCCGTCGCTCTAGCTTGGGGAGCGGGTCTCTCTCTCTCTCTCTGGATTCCAAAATGCCGGATCCTTTCTATCCGATCGTCCCCCCTCCTATGGTGGCTAGCTCTACTTATAAAGACGAAGGCCCTGGGCCTCTTCCCAAATATTGAGCGGGAAGGGCGCCAACAATTGGCCATTTCGAAGGGGAACAACGGGTACACTTATCCTGACTAAAGTTGGTCCTCGCCTGCCAAAGGCTCTGGTGATGACGCCTGCTTGGGCTCCACGATGACTCCCTTCCAGCCGTTGGGGCTGGTCTTGGTCTTTTTGCACCGAAACGGATGCCTTTGCTTGATGCTCTCGCTTGCGCTTGCTCCCGTTGCACCAAAGAGGAAAGGAGGACACCGCGCGGGCTGGCGCCCGACTGGCGCCCTGGGTCGTCATGGCTTACGTCATGGGCACCTCGCGAGGTACCCTGGCTTGAACTCTCCGCCTCCTCGTGAGCCAGCCTGACGAGGCCGTGCCTGAGCAAGCTCTTGGTCGTCCGCCCCGCGAGGCTTGGCCCCTCGCAAGGGTCTTGAGTTTGCGTTGATGAAGATGGGCTGTCCTGGGCCTCCTTTGAGCCACGCCGCAGGCCGTAGGCAGGCAAGTCTGGGGACCCCGTTCCTAGAACGCCGACAACGTTTGTTCCTGAGGACATGGGAGAAGTCTTGCTACTAGTAGTCATGTGAATTTGGTATTCGTTCAATATTTTGATGAGATTTATGTTGTCTATCCTCTAGTGGTGTCATGTGAATGTCGACTACATGACACTTCACCATTATTTGGGCCTAGAGGAAGGCATTGGGAAGTAATAAGTAGATGATGGGTTGCTAGAGTGACAGAAGCTTAAACCCTAGTTTATGCGTTGCTTCGTAAGGGGCTGTTTTGGATCCACATGTTTCATGCTATGGTTAGGTTTACCTTAATACTTCTTTTGTAGTTGCGGATGCTTGCAATAGGGGTTAATCATAAGTGGGATGCTTGTTCAAGTAAGAACAACACCCAAGCACTGCTCCACCCACATATCAAATTATCAAAGTACCGAACGTGAATCATACGAATGTGATGAAAACTAGCTTGACGATAATTCCCATGTGTCCTCGATAGCCTTTTCCCTTATATAAGAGTTTGTCCAGGCTTTTCCTTTGCTACAAAAAGGATTGGGCCACCTTGCTGCACTGCATTTACTTTTTTTTACTTGTTGCTCGTTACCAATTATCTTATCACAAAACTATTTGTTACCTATAATTTCAGTGCTTGCAGAGAATACCTTGCGGAAAACCGCTTATCATTTCCTTCTGCTCCTCGTTGGGTTTGACACTCTTACTTATCGAAAGGACTACGGTTGATCCGCTGTACTTGTGGGTCATCAAGACTCTTTTCTGGCGCCGTTGCCGGGGAGTGAAGCGCCTTTGGTAGGTGGAATTTGGTAAGGAAAAATTTATATAGTGTGCTGAAATTTACTGTCACTTGTTACTATGGAAAGTAATCCTCTGAGGGGCTTGTTTGGGGTATCTTCACCCCGACCAGTAGAGCAAAGAGTTGCTCCTCAACCTCTCGAACCTCTGAAAATGAAAATGTCTACTTTGAAATTCCTTCGGGTATGTTGGAAAAACTGCTAGCTAATCCTTTTGCAGGAGATGGAACAATGCATCCTGATGAGCACCTAATATACATGGATGAAGTTTGTGGATTATTTAAGCTTGCAGGTATACCCGATGATGTTATTAAGAAGAAGGTCTTCCCTTTATCTTTGAAGGGAGATGCATTGACATGGTATAGGCTATGTGATGATATGGGATCATGGAACTACAAACTATTGAAATTGGAATTTCATTAGAAGTTTTATCCTATGCATCTTGTTCATCGTGATCGCAATTATATATATAATTTTGGCCTCGCGAAGGAGAAAGCATCACTCAAGCTTGGGGGAGGCTTAAATCAATGTTATATTCATGCCCCAATCATGAGCTCCCAAGAGAAATAATTATTCAAAATTTTTATGCTCGGCTTTCTGATAACAATCGCACCATGCTCGATACTTCTTGTGCTAGCTCTTTTATGTTGAAGACTATTGAATTCAAATGGGATTTATTGGAACGAATTAAACGCAACTCAGATTGGGACCTCGACGAAGGTAAGGAGTCAGGTATGACACCTAAGTTTGATTGTGTTAAATCTTTTATGGATACCGATGTTTTCCGTAAATTTAGCACTAAATATGGACTTGACTCTGAGATAGTAGCTTCTTTCTGTGAATCTTTTGCTGCTTATGTTGATCTCCCTAAGGAGAAGTGGTTTAAATATCATCCTCCCATAGAAGTAAAAGTAGATGCACCTATTAAAGTTGAAGAAAAGACTATCACTTATAATGATCCTATTGTTCCTACTACTTATGTTGAGAAACCACCTTTTCCTGTTAGGATAAAAGATCATGCTAAAGCTTCAACTGTGGTTCGTAAAAGCAATATTAGAACCTATACACCTCCTGAGCAAGTTAAAGTTGAACCTAATATTGCTATTGTTAAGATCTCTTGTCTGATAATATTGATGGACATGTTATTCATTTCTGTGATGAAACTGCTAGAATTGCCAAACCTTGTGCTAAAGATAAACATAGACATGTGGTAGGCATGCCTGTTATTTTAGTTAAAATAGGAGATCATTGTTATCATGGCTTATGTGATATGGGTGCTAGTGCTAGTGCAATACCTATTGACTTATACAAAGAAATTATGCATGATATTGCACCTACTGAGTTAGAAGATATTGATGTCACAATTAAACTTGCCAATAGATATACTATTTCACCCATGGGAATTGTTAGAGATGTTGAAGTCTTGTGTGGGAAAACTAAATATCCTACTGATTTTCTTGTTCTTGGTTCCCCACAAGATAGCTTTTGTCCCATTATATTTGGCAGACCCTTCTTGAACACTGTTAATGCTAAGATAGATTGCGAAACGGATGTTGTTACTATTGGTCTAGGTGATATGACTCATGAGTTTAACTTCTCTAAATTTAGTAGACAACACCGTGAAGAGGAATTCCCTAGTAAAGATGAAATTATTGGTCTTGCTTCTATTGCCGTACCTCCTAGTGATCCTTTAGAACAATATTTGCTAGACCATGAAAATGATATGTTCATGAATGAAAGAAGGGAAATAGATGAAGTATTCTTTAAACAGGAACCCATCCTGAAACACAATTTGCCTGTTGAAATCCTAGGGGATCCTCCTCCACCAAAGGGTGATCCCGTGTCTGAGCTCAAACCGTTACCTGATACTCTTAAATATGCTTATCTTGATGAGAAGAAGATATATCCTGTTATTATTAGTGCTAACCTTTCAGAGCATGAAGAAGAGTGTCACGCCCAAGATGCGACCCTATCCTAAAGGAACTCGAAGGTCCCACCAAGGATAGAAGCGCATCTTGAAGACGCTTTTGCAAGGTGGATATCATTACATCAACATTTCATAATAGATGGGGATACATACATAAGGCACAAATGCCACAAGAATACATCAACATCATACAAGATCAACATCCGACTACGGATGCAACATAAACAGAAGCTCAAACGACATCCACCCAGCTAGCCCAGGCTGCCGACCTGGAACCTATCCCCTGATTGAAGAAGCAGAAGAAGGACTCCAAAACAAGCAGACATCGCTCTCGCGTCATGATCATCGCAAACCTGTACCTGCAACTGGTGGTGTAGTAATCTGTGAGCCACGAGGACTCAGCAATCCCATTACCATGGGTATCAAGACTAGCAAAGCTTAATGGGTAAGGAAGAGGTAAAGTGGTGAGGTTGCAGCAGCGACTAAGCATATATGGTGGCTAACAAACGCAAATGAGAGCGAGAAGAGAAACAAAGGAACGGTCGTCAACTAGTAATGATCAAGAAGCGATCCTGAACTCCTACTTACGTCAGACATAACCCAGAAACCGTGTTCTCCTCTCGATCAACCCCGAAAAGAGACACTCACGGTTACGCACACGGTTGGTGTATTTTAGAAGAGTTTGCTTCAAGTTTACTACAACCGGATATTAACAAATTCCCATCTGCCACATAACCGCTGGCACGACTTTCGAAAGTTCAAACCCTGCAGGGGTGTCCCAACTTAGCCCATGATAAGCTCTCGCGATCAACGAAGGATATTCCTTCTCCCCGGGAAGACCCGATCAGTCTCGGAATCCCGGCTACAAGACATTTCGACAGCAATAAAACAAGACCAGCAAAGCCGCCCGGATGTGCCGACAAATCCTGATAGGAGCTGCACATATCTCGGTCTCAGGGCACACCGGATGAGCCAGACGTCGGGTTGGCATAGACCCTGATTGCCCAGGGGGCGCCGGACATCGCTCGGTTTGGGCCAGCACTTGGAGAAGCACTGGTCGGGGGGTAAAATAAAGATGACCCTTGAGAGCGCGACTCCCAAGGGAAAAAAGGCTAGGTGAGGCAAATGTAAAACCAAGGTTGGGCCTCTCTGGAGGAGTCTTATTCAAAGCGAACTGTCAAGGGGTCCCATAAATCACCCGACAGCGTTAGGGACGCAAAATTGGGAACATAATACCGATATGACGGAAACTAGGGCGGCAAGAGTGGAACAAAACACGGGCATAAGGCCGAGCCTTCCACCCTTTACCAAGTATATAGATGCATTAATTAAATAAGATATATTGTGATATCCCAACAAGTAAACATGTTCCAACAAGGAACAACATCTCCATGTTCCAACAAGGAACAAACTTCATCTTCACCTGCAACTAACAACACTATAAGAGGGGCTGAGCAAAGCGGTAACATAGCCAAACAATGGTTTGCTAGGAAGGGTGACAAAGGTTAGAGGCTGACATGGCAAATTGGGAGGCTTGATAAACAGGTAATAGGTAGCGCAGCATAGCGATAGAACGAAGCAACTAGCATAGCAATGATAGTAGTGAGATCCAGGGTAGCGGTCATCTTGCCTGAAATCCCGCTAGGAAGAAGAACGAGTCCATGAAGAAGACGAACGGATGAAGCCGAACCAAGCGTAGACGAATGAATCCTCACGATCGCAACGAAACAGGAACTAACAAGAAGAAGCACACAACATAGTAAACACACCACACATGAACAAGACATGATGCACAAAAAGCATGATGCATGACAAAGCTACATGAAGCTACTCATGGCAAGAGATGATGCAAACAAGAACAACACATCAAAGCAAGTTTAAATGAGGCCGGGAACACATATAACAATTCCGGTAATTTCTCATATGCAAATTTCGAAATTGGTCCAGATCTGAATAAACCTTATGTTCAAGTTTTTAAACAGCAAGTTAAGATGCACCACGATGATCTACACGAAATTCTAGTCAAGTTACATATAAAGTTAATTAGATTCAGAGCTACGGCCTAGAAGATATGAGCAAAACAAGATAAGCATGGCATTGATGCAAAATGCACCCAAACATCAAGCAAACACCTCAAAACAAGGATGCAACATGATAATATGAAACTACATGCAAAACCAAGCAAGTTTCATATAGAGCACACTCAAAACGGAGCAACGGTTCAACACATACACATGAAACAAGTTATAGCAACAATCTGACCAAAACAGCAACTAGGCATATTGCAAGCATCAAAACAATATGCTACAACATCTCAATGAGAAAACAAAAGGCATGAGCATGATGTACAGGTAAAGAATGACAAAACATGAACACTGAGCTATCTCCAGAAATCACTAGAACATGCTCAAACACACATGGCAAGATTCCAAATAATAACAGTTTCAGGCTTTAGCAGAAATAACATCAGGTTGCAATGTTTAGAGCTATCAAACAACATGTTACAGGAACTTAACATGGCAAACAAAGGCATGGAATGATACTACACAATGCATATAACAAGAGTCCCTTACTGACCATAAGCCAAAAAGGATCAGAAAATATGATGGCACCCATGTAAACATAGCAAGTTATATTACAGATTCATACATGGCAGGAACAACAATAAGTAGGCATGTTGGTGAGCTTGAACCACTCACCACAGAGCAATACATGGCATGGCAAGGAAACTCGCAGTAATAAGACATGGCATAGAAGCTATACATGGCAAGAACAACATTATATCATACACGGATCAACTACAACAACCTTGGCAAAATTGAATAACATGTAAACAACCTGCCAGGAAACATTTTATAGCAAAAGTATAGCTCGATTGACTCAAGCTATGGCACTCCATAATTGCAAAAAAGGGCATGGATGGATAGAGAATAACCATATGTTCAAAACATCCTTACTGAAGTATCTCAAAATATGCATGGATCTCTCTGTAGCATCAAGTTTACATGGCATAAAAATATCAGCAGAACAGGGACTGAAATCAGCAACATCATGAAGCCTAGTTTGCATGCTTGTGCTAGTCACCACCTAGATCACAAAAATACATGGCATACACCCCTGTAAAGATGGCATGGCATATTACAAAACACATGTAGGACTCAAGTTCATAGGGTGCACATATCAATCATGGCAAAAATTACAAAAGTGCATGTTCTGATAAGAATTTGAAACTAACATCACATAGCCCTCTTCTAACAGCATTTCGGGCATCAAGATGAGCTCAAATGTAAATGATGCAATGAGATTGAATGATGTACTCGTCGAGGTGAACAATTTGACATATTATACGCACGAAACGGAGCAACATGCAGCAAGTTATGATGCGATGAAAAAGCATGAAAAATTACAGAATCTGGGACTTGGTGAAAACGGAGGGGGGGGGGGGGGGAGTCAACCTTGGGCAGATCTGATCCGGGGCGGCTCGGACTTCGAGGTTCATCGCCGGAGCGGGTCGTCGGAGGAAGGAGATGGTCGGGCGGCGAGATCCGCGAGGGGCGACGGATCCGGGGCGTTCGAGGAGACTCCGGTGGAGGAGCTCCCGCGGCAGGGCGGAGCGGGCGGCGGAGCTCGCCTCGCCGCCATGGTGGGGCCGGGCGGGTGCCGGGCGAGGCACGCCGGAGCGGGCCGGCCGACGCGAGGCGATGGCGAGTCTGGCGGCGGCGAGGCGCTGCTGGTGGCGGAGGAGGCTGGCGGCGTGGGCCTGCCGCGCGCGGGCGGGCTCCCGTGGGCCGAAAGCGGGCTGCTGGCGGCGGCGGGTGGCGGGCGCCACGTGGCGCGCTCCCGTTGGCCACGGGAGGCGGCGGCGGATGGGGCGGACACGTCCGGGCGGCGGGGATTTTTGTCCGGTGGCGCGAGGTAGGGGAAGGCTAGGGTTAGACCGCAAATTTCGGAGGGGGAGGTGTATTTATAGGTAGAGGGAGCTAGGAGAGTCCAAATGAGGTGTGGTTTTCGGTCACGCGATCGTGATCGAACGACCGAGAGCATGGAGGGGAGTTAGATGGGTTTTGGGCCACTTTGAAAGGGGTGTTGGGCTGTAAAGAGAAAGGAGGGTTTGCAGTTACCCGGTTAACCGTTGGAGTACCAAACGACCTCCAAATGGCACGAAACTTGACAGGCGGTCTACCGGTGCTATACCAAGGCCGCTTGGCAAACCTCGGGCCATTCCGAGAAAGTTTAACACCCGCACACGAAAAGAGGTAAAAGGGAGCGCCGGGAGACATAGGAGTGCCGGATTGCAAAACGGACAACGGGGAAAATGCTCGGATGCATGAGACGAACACGCATGCAAAATGAAATGCACATGATGACATGATATGAAATGCAGATGATGACATGGCAAAGTGCAAAACGCAAGAAAATGACATGGCAATGGCAGCGAATAACTGGCAGACACCTGGCGCATCGAATCCGGGGCGTTACAACACTCCTCCACTAACAAGAGATCTCGTCCCGAGATCTTAGGACCGAGACGGAAGGGAAAAAAAGGATGGGGTGAAACAAGAACTCAAGAGAACAAGCAAAGAATCGAGAGCACTCGAGAAGAAGAGTGGCACGACGAGAATGACAAGAATCAAAAGCTCACGGAATCAGATAGACTAAGAAAACAACTCGTTCTAACCGGAGTGGTTAGAATGAGAACAGAAACGAATAGGACTGAAAGGATTTAGGCAACACTCCGGTTGAAATATGTAGGAATAGAACACGATCTTAAGAAGATGGAATGAAACTTGATGAAGACATGACACAAAAACCTTCGGAAAGAATTGAAATAATGGAATGAAAAGAATTTAGAAGGAAGGTTTGAACTGAAGCTGTTGAGAAAATCAACAACGAAAGAATAAGCTTGCTGTGGTCTTATCGGTAACATCTCAAGATCATAAGGTGATAACCTGCCACAACCGGAAATGATTGGATAGCTGAGAATAACGAAGAAATGCAAAACTCCACTTCAAAAGAATATGGAGAATTAATTACACTTCAAGACGCGAGAAGAAAAGATACTTGAACTCCGCCAACAAGAATCTTGATGAACTCTTGAGAGAATGAATTAAATCATGAAGAACCACCATGAAGAACTCCGGTAACAAAAGGATGATGAGATAGAATGAAGGATGAAAGAATAAGACTAAAGCCTTGCGATGAATTAGATGGAGGATTCCGACGAAATGGCTGAGGAAATTTGAACTCCGGAAAAGATGAAAACACTTGGAACTAGAATTTATTCATCAAGAACAAACTCCGAAGGAAAGGATTACTCACTTGGATGAAATAAGAATAAGATTTATTGTATGCTTATCCTTCATCAAATTAAATTGATGACAAGAAATGGATTTGGCATAATACTTATTCTTCTTGAAAAAGAATTGAGAAGTGACATATCGCAAACTTGAGAAGGACTTCATGAATCACCGGTAGGTTGAAAAGAACGAATGGATTAAAATGATAATCAAGGAAAAAGAATCTGAAGGAACCACCATTAGAATTTGGAAATGACTGATGAAAGAGAATGAATCACCGGGCAGAATTAGAAAAGCACGAAGATACTTGAGGGAATTTAGAGAAAAGAGATCGAAGAGATCGCGAACTGATTAATGAATGCTTGAACGCAGCACCGGAAGAATATTGAGACGAACGAAGGGGCACGGATATAGAATAATTGGAGAATGACTTTGAAAACTTGGAACGAAGAAATCTTCTGAAATGATGGCCTCCGGATGATTGAGACGGAAAGCAACTCCTGAAATACTCCGGATGGATGAAAGAATTGCACAACTGGAAACAACTGGATAGGATAACATCGAGCTAGCACCGCGAATCTTCTGGGAGAACGGGCGAGATTTAGGGAAAACTCTACTTCGGTCTTCAAATGATGAAGAGAAACACCACCAAAATTACAGAGGTACTCCGGGAGAATGAAAACCGAAAAGGTTGAGCCAACAATAAAAAGAATTTGAAAACTATCTTGGAGATGGCATCTAGCTGATGAAATTCATACTTACGTCAAACTCCGAAAAGAATTAGAGAATAGCTCCGGGGAAAATGAAAGATCAGGTAAGATCCTGGGAAAAGACCTGTGGGTTAGGGCCCACTGAATAGATAACACCGTCGGAAAGGGATGTTGAACAGATAGACGATGCACCGGAAGAACTGAAGTATTTGACTGAGGTGACAACCTCGAATTAATTCAAACACAGACGAATCTCCTGAGATGTGTTGACACTCCGGAAGGATAAATTGGCGAGAGGCGAATGAGCAAAGAGAACACTTCGAAGGAAAAGAATATAATCAACACCGAAAAACTTGAATTGAGTCCACCGGAAAAGAAATGAAAAATGTCCACCGAGACGAGAATTCTCCGGTTGAAATAATTGAGGGAAGACTGAAGAGGCTCCACACGAATGGAATTGATGGTCGGAACAGACTCAAACACCGAGAGTAAGAGGGTGGGAGGGCGGGAAAACAAAAGCAACTTGGAAGGGGAAACCGACAAATATATTGAAGAGAAAACACCGGTTGAAATCATTGAGGAAAGAAAGCAAAGACTTCGCACGAGTAGGATGGATACTCGATTACGGACTCCGGTTCCGAGAAGAAGAAGGGTGGGCGGGTGGGAAAAGAAAACAACTGAGGATAGAGAAATAACTTCGTTGAGATCAAACTGGGGATTGAACTTGCAAAGATGAAGAGGCTCGAGTCGACTTGACGAGAAATGCACCGGATGAAAAGAGCTGAGGAACAACGATCGAAAAACCAACTGCGTGATCCTAAAGAAAAATTTGAAGGGGAAGAGGAGTAATTCAAAACACCTACGTCAAGATTCCTCACCAGAGCGACGAAGGGGCTGAGGAGTAAAAAGAAATCCTACTCTCCGATATAACTAGACTCAGAAAATAGTTTATTCTAGACTCAACATCGGCCAGACTACACGATCAATCAAGCGGGCTCCTAGGGTCGGTCGAGGCTCTGATACCAACTTGTCACGCCCAAGATGCGACCCTATCCTAAAGGAACTCGAAGGTCCCACCAAGGATAGAAGCGCATCTTGAAGACGCTTTTGCAAGGTGGATATCATTACATCAACATTTCATAATAGATGGGGATACATACATAAGGCACAAATGCCACAAGAATACATCAACATCATACAAGATCAACATCCGACTACGGATGCAACATAAACAGAAGCTCAAACGACATCCACCCTGCTAGCCCAGGCTGCCGACCTGGAGCCTATCCCCTGATCGAAGAAGCAGAAGAAGGACTCCAAAACAAGCAGACATCGCTCTCGCGTCATGATCATCGCAAACCTGTACCTGCAACTGGTGGTGTAGTAATCTGTGAGCCACGAGGACTCAGCAATCCCATTACCATGGGTATCAAGACTAGCAAAGCTTAATGGGTAAGGAAGAGGTAAAGTGGTGAGGTTGCAGCAGCGACTAAGCATATATGGTGGCTAACAAACGCAAATGAGAGCGAGAAGAGAAACAAAGGAACGGTCGTCAACTAGTAATGATCAAGAAGCGATCCTGAACTCCTACTTACGTCAGACATAACCCAGAAACCGTGTTCTCCTCTCGATCAACCCCGAAAAGAGACACTCACGATTACGCTACGGTTGGTGTATTTTAGAAGAGTTTGCTTCAAGTTTACTACAACCGGATATTAACAAATTCCCATCTGCCACATAACGCAGGCACGGCTTTGAAAGTTCAAACCCTGCAGGGTGTCCCAACTTAGCCCATGATAAGCTCTCGCGATCAACGAAGGATATTCCTTCTCCCGGAAGACCCGATCAGTCTCGAATCCGGCTACAAGACATTTCGACAACAATAAAACAAGACCAGCAAAGCCGCCGGATGTGCCGACAAATCCTGATAGGAGCTGCACATATCTCGGTCTCGTGGCACACCGGATGAGCCAGACGTCGGGTTGGCATAGACCTGATTGCCGGGCGCCGGACATCGCTCGGTTTGGGCCAGCACTTGGAGAAGCACTGGTCCGGGGGTAAAATAAAGATGACCCTTGAGAGCGACTCCCAAGGGAAAAAGGGCTAGGTGAGGCAAATGTAAAACCAAGGTTGGGCCTTCTTTGGAGGAGTCTTATTCAAAGCGAACTGTCAAGGGGTCCCATAAATCACCCGACCGCGTTAGGGACGCAAAATCTGGGAACATAATACCGATATGACGGAAACTAGGGCGGCAAGTGGAACAAAACACTGACATAAGGCCGAGCCTTCCACCCTTTACCAAGTATATATATGCATTAATTAAATAAGATATATTGTGATATCCCAACAAGTAAACATGTTCCAACAAGGAACAACATCTCCATGTTCCAACAAGGAACAAACTTCATCTTCACCTACAACTAACAACGCTATAAGAGGGGCTGAGCAAAGCGGTAACATAGCCAAACAACGGTTTGCTAGGAAGGGTGACAAAGGTTAGAGGCTGACATGGCAAATTGGGAGGCTTGATAAACAGGTAATAGGTAGCGCAGCATAGCGATAGAACGAAGCAACTAGCATAGCAATGATAGTAGTGAGATCCAGGGTAGCGGTCATCTTGCCTGAAATCCCGCTAGGAAGAAGAACGAGTCCATGAAGAAGACGAACGGATGAAGCCGAACCAAGCGTAGACGAATGAATCCTCACGATCGCAACGAAACAGGAACTAACAAGAAGAAGCACACAACATAGTAAACACACCACACATGAACAAGACATAATGCACAACAAGCATGATGCATGACAAAGCTACATGAAGCTACTCATGGCAAGAGATGATGCAAACAAGAACAACACATCAAAGCAAGTTTAAATGAGGCCGGGAACACATATAACAATTCTGGTAAGTCCTCATATGCAAATTTCGAAATTGGTCCAGATCTGAATAAACCTTATGTTCAAGTTGTTAAACAGCAAGTTAAGATGCACCACGATGATCTACACGAAATTCTAGTCAAGTTACATATAAAGTTAATTAGATTCGGAGCTACGGCCTAGAAGATATGAGCAAAACAAGATAAGCATGGCATTGATGCAAAATGCACCCAAACATCAAGCAAACACCTCAAAACAAGGATGCAACATGATAATATGAAACTACATGCAAAACGAAGCAAGTTTCATATAGAGCACACTCAAAACGGAGCAACGGTTCAACACATACACATGAAACAAGTTATAGCAACAATCTGACCAAAACAGCAACTAGGCATATTGCAAGCATCAAAACAATATGCTACAGCATCTCAACAAGAAAAAAAAAGGCATGGGCATGATGTACAGGTAAAGAATGACAAAACATGAACACTGAGATATCTCCAGAAATCACTAGAACATGCTCAAACACACATGGCAAGATTCCAAATAATAACAGTTTCAGGCTTTAGCAGAAATAACATCAGGTTGCAATGTTTAGAGCTATCAAACAACATGTTACAGGAACTTAACATGGAAAACAAAGGCATGGAATGATACTACACAATGCATATAACAAGAGTCCCTTACTGACCATAAGCCAAAAAGGATCAGAAAATATGATGACACCCATGTAAACATAGCAAGTTATATTACAGATTCATACATGGCAGGAACAACAATAAGTAGGCATGTTAGTGAGCTTGAACCACTCACCACAGAGCAATACATGGCATGGCAAGGCAACTCGCAGTAAGAAGACATGGCATAGAAGCTATACATGGCAAGAACAACATTATATCATACACGGATCAACTACAACAACCTTGGCAAAATTGAATAACATGTAAACAACCTGCCAGGAAACATTTTATAGCAAAAGTAGAGCTCGATTGACTCAAGCTATGGCACTCCATAATTGCAAAAAAGGGCATGGATGGATAGAGAATAACCATATGTTCAAAACATCCTTACTGAAGTATCTCAAAATATGCATGGATCTCTCTGTAGCATAAAGTTTACATGGCCTAAAAATATCAGCAGAACAGGGACTGAAATCAGCAACATCATGAAGCCTAGTTTGCATGCTTGTGCTAGTCACCACCTAGATCACAAAAATACATGGCATACACCCCTGTAAAGATGGCATGGCATATTACAAAACACATGTAGGACTCAAGTTCATAGGGTGCACACATCAATCTTGGCAAAAATGACAAAAGTGCATGTTCTGATAAGAATTTGAAACTAACATCACATAGCCCTCTTCTAACAGCATTTCGGGCATCAAGATGAGCTCAAATGTAAATGTTGCAATGAGATGAAATGATGTACTCGTCGAGACAAACAATTTGACATATTATACGCACGAAACGGAGCAATATGCAGCAAGTTATGATGCGATGAAAAAACATGAAAAATTACAGAATCTGGGACGGTGAAAACGGAGGGGGGGGGGGGAAGTCAACCTTGGGCAGATCTGATCCGGGGCAGCTCGGACTTCGAGGTTCGTCGCCGGAGCGGGTCGTTGGAGGAAGGAGATGGTCGGGGCGGCGAGATCCGGCGAGGGGGCGACGGATCCGGGGCCGTTGGAGGACTCATTTGGAGGAGCTCCGGCGGCAGGCGGAGCCGGGCGGCGGAGCTCGCTCGCCGCCATGGCGGGATGGCGGGGCGGGGCGGGGTGCGCGAGGCACGCCGGAGCGGGCCGGCGGGCGGAGGCGATGGCGAGTCGGCGGCGGCGGCGGGGTGCGGCGGGGAGGCTAGGCGGCTTGGCCGGCCAGCGTGGCCCGGGCGGGCTCCCGTGGCCGAAAGCGGGCTGGCGGCGGCGGGTGGCGGGCGCCACGTGGCGCTCCGTTAGCCACGGAGGCGGCGGCGGATGGGGCGGACACGTCCGGGCGGCGGGGATTTTTGTCCGGTGGCGCGGGGTAGGGGAAAGCTAGGGTTAGACCGCAAATTTCGGAGGGGGAGGTGTATTTATAGGTAGAGGGAGCTAGGAGAGTCCAAATGAGGTGTGGTTTTCAGCCACGTGATCGTGATCGAACGAACGAGAGCATGGAGGGGAGTTAGATGGGTTTTGGGCCACTTTGAAAGGGGTGTTGGGCTGCAAAGAGAAAGGAGGGTTTGCGGTTACCCGGTTAACCGTTGGAGTACCAAACGACCTCCAAATGGCACGAAACTTGACAGGCGGTCTACCGGTGCTATACCAAGGCCGCTTGGCAAACCTCGGGCCATTCCGAGAAAGTTTAACACCCGCACACGAAAAGAGGTAAAAGGGAGCGCCGGGAGACATAGGAGTGCCGGATTGCAAAACGGACAACGGGGAAAATGCTCGAATGCATGAGACGAACACGCATGCAAAATGAAATGCACATGATAACATGATATGAAATGCAGATGATGACATGGCAAAGTGCAACACGCAAGCAAATGACATGGCAATGGCGCCGAATAACTGGCAGACACCTGGCGCATCGAATCCGGGGCGTTACAAAGAGAGATTATTGAAAACTCTGAAGAAGTACCACGCTACTATTGGATATACTCTTGATGATCTTAAGGCCATTAGTCCCACTCTATGTCAACATAAAATAAATTTGGAGAAAGATGCCAAACCAGTTCGTGATCACCAACGATGGCTGAATCCTAAGATGAAAGAAGTGGTAAGAAAGGAAATACTAAAGCTCCTTGAGGCAGGTATAATTTATCCCGTTGATGATAGTCAGTGGGTAAGTCCTGTCCATTGTGTCCCTAAGAAGGGAGGTATTACTGTCGTTCCTAATGATAAAGATGAACTGATCCCGCAAACAATTATTACAGGTTATAGGATGGTAATTGATTTCCACAAATTAAATAAACCTACTAAAAAGGATCATTACCCCTTACCTTTCATCGATCAAATGCTAGAAAGATTATCCAAACATACACATTTTTTGCTTTCTAGATGGTTACTCTGGTTTCTCTCAAATACCTGTGTCAGCCGATGATCAATCAAAGACCACTTTTACTTGCCTTTTCGGTACTTTTGCTTATAGACGTATGCCTTTTGGTTTATATAATGCACCTGCTACCTTTCAAAGATGCATGATGGCTATATTCTCTGACTTTTGTGAGAAGATATGTGAGGTTTTCATGGATGATTTCTCCGTTTAAGGATCCTCTTTTGATGATTTCTTGAGCAACCTTGATCGAGTTTTGCAGAGATGTGAAGAAACTAACCTTGTCTTGAATTGGGAGAAGTGCCACTATATGGTTAATGAAGGCATTGTTTTGGGGCATAAAATTGCTGAAAGAGGTATTGAAGTTGATAAAGCCAAGGTTGATGCTATTGAAAAGATGCCATGTCCCAAGGGCATCAAAGGTATAAGAAGTTTCCTTGGTCATGCCGGTTTTGATAGGAGGTTCATTAAGGACTTCTCAAAAATTTCTCGGCCTCTAACTAATTTATAACAAAAAGATATACCATTTGTCTTTGATGATGATTGTGTAGAAGCATTTGAAGTACTTAAGAAAGCATTGATCTCTGCACCTATCGTTCAGCCACCTGATTGGAATTTACCCTTTGAAATTATGTGTGATGCCAGTGATTATGCTGTAGGTGCTGTTCTAGGGCAAAGAGTTGATAAGAAATTAAATGTTATTCAATATGCTAGTAAAACTCTAGACAATGCTCAGAGAAATTATACTACTACTGAAAAAGAATTCTTAGCAGTTGTATTTGCTTGTGATAAGTTCAGACCTTATATTGTTGATTCTAAAGTAACTATTCACACTGATCATGCTGCTATTAAATATCTTGTGGAAAAGAAAGATGCTAAACCTAGACTTATTAGATGGGTTCTCTTGTTACAGGAATTTGATTTGCATATTATTGACAGAAAGGGAGTTGAGAACCCCGTTGCAGACAACTTGTCTAGGTTAGAAAATGTTCTTGATGACCCACTACCTATTGATTATAGATTTTCTGATGAACAATTAAATGTCATAAATGCTTCTCGTACTACTCCTTGGTATGCTGATTATGCTAATTACATTGTTGCTAAATTCATACCACCTAGTTTCACATACCAACAAAAGAAAAAGTTTTTCTATGATTTAAGACATTACTTCTGGGATGACCCACATCTTTGTAAAGAAGGAGTAGATGGTGTTATTAGACGTTGTGTACCTGAGCATGAACATGAATAGATCCTACGCAAGTGTCACTCCGAAACTTATGGAGGACACCACGCTGGAGACATAACTGCACATAAGGTATTGCAATCCGGTTTTTATTGGCCTACTCTCTTCAAGGATGCCCGTAAGTTTGTTTTATCTTGTGATGAATGTCAAAGAATTGGTAATATTAGTAGATGCCAAGAAATGCCTATGAATTATTCACTTGTGATTGAACCATTTGATGTTTGGGGCTTTGATTATATGGGACCTTTTCCTGCCTCCAATGGATACACACATATTTTAGTTGCTGTTGATTACGTTACTTAGTGGGTAGAAGCTATTCCAACTAGTAGGGATGATCATAACACATCTATTAAGATGCTTAAAGAAGTTATTTTTACGAGGTTTGGAGTCCCTAGATATTTAATGACTGATGGTGGTTCACATTTTATTCATGGTGCTTTCCGTAAAATGCTTGCTAAATATGATGTTAATCATAGAATTGCATCTGCTTATCACCCACAATCTAGTGGTCAAGTAGAATTGAGTAATAGAGAGCTCAAATTAATTTTGCAAAAGCCTGTTAATCGATCTAGAAAGAATTGGTCCAAGAAACTTGATGATGCATTATGGGCCTATAGAACTGCATATAAAAATCCTATGGGTATGTCTCCGTATAAAATGGTTTATGGAAAAGCATGTCACTTACCTCTCGAACTAGAACATAAGGCATATTGGGCTATTAAAGAGCTCAATTATGATTTCAAACTTGCCGGTGAGAAGAGGTTATTTGACATTAGCTCACTTGATGAACGGAGAACACAAGCCTATGAAAATGCCAAATTGTTTAAAGAAAAAGTTAAAAGATGGCATGACAAAAGGATACAAAAGCGTGAGTTTAATGTAGGTGATTATGTATTGCTATACAACTCTCCATTAAGTTTTTTTGCAGGAAAACTTCTCTCTAAATGGGAAGGCCCTTACGTTATCGAGGAGGTCTATCGTTCCGGTGCTATAAAAATCAACAACTTCGAAGGCACAAATTCGAAGGTGGTGAACAGTCAAAGAATCAAACATTATATCTCAGGTAATCCCATAAATGTTGAAACCAATGTTATTGAAACCGTAACCCCAGAGGAATACATAGGGGACACTTTCTGGAACGTTTCAGACTCCGAAAAGGAATAGGTATGTGTTACAGTAAGTAAACCCACTCCAAAACAGTTCTAAAGGCAATTTTTCTCCGTTTTGGAATATTTAGAAAAATAGAAAAATAAGAAGCAGTCCGGGAAGGACACGAGGCCTCCACGAGGGTGGAGGGCGCACCCTACCCCCCTGGGCGCGCGCCCTGCCTCGTGGGCACCTCGTGCGCTCTCTGGACTCTGTTTTCTTACATGATACATATTTTGGTCAGTAAAAATTCATTATATAATCTCTCGAAGGTTTTGACTCCTGTATCACGCAATTATCCTCTGTTTGTGTTTCGAGCTGTTGTTGCTGCAGATTAGAGCAAGATATCTTCTCAAGAGTCAGTCGGGGAGAGCCGGGTGTCTCATCTGACATCGAGATCAAGGACAAACAACGATGCTGACCACTTTGGGCCAGCAACGGAGGAAGAGATGGAGGCTGATTTGAAGAGGATAGATGCCATGGAGGAGGATCAAGAAGTCACTTCTCGCTTCCGAGCTGGATTCATGATGGGGGAACTAGAGAGCTCGACTATTCCAAACTCGGTTATCCCTTCCAATGTTAGATTTCTTTCTTACGAGAATATGAAAAAGAGTGTTACTTGTTCCCCCGCAACTATGCAACATCCATGGGTGGAAGGAGCTTTAACCGTCACGGGTAAGCTCCGTAAGGAGATAATGGATCTCAAGCAGCAACTCAATAAGCTCGAGGAAGAGAATCGTATCCTGAGGAGTATCATCGCCAAGAATATCACACCATCATCTCCGAAGAAGGAGATATAATCACATGGGTATGGGCACACCCCTTGGCAACTGCCAAGCTCGGGGGAGGTGCCCCGGTATCGTATCACCATCACACTCCTATCTTTACCGTTTTTCATAAGTACGATCCTTTTAGTAATATCTTGATCTAGTAGAATAAAGTTTTGGTATGATCAAGTTTTGAGTTTTGCTTTATGATCCCTCTATGTAATCGAGTCCGTGAGCTATATAATAAAGATTAGTGTTGAGTCAAGGGCTTGATTATTTTGCTACGATCTTGACTGAATAAAAGAAAAAGAAAGAACAAAAAGAAATAAAAAGGATCATATTGATCTTATGGAGAGTAATGACTTCACATAGAAAGAGTATGATGATTAAAAATTGTTGGGAGTTGGCAAACATAGTTTTGGTCATCGTTGCAATTAATAGGAAGTAATAAAGAAAGAGAGGTTTCACATATAAATATACTATCTTGGGCATCTTTTATGATTGTGAGCACTCATTAAAATAGGACATGCTAAAGAGTTGATGTTGGACAAGGAAGACAATGTAATGGGTTATGTTTTCTTATATCTGAGATAAAGTATATTGTCATGGATCATCCAACATGTTGAGCTTGCCTTTCCCCCTCATGCTAGCCAAATTCTTTGCACCAAGTAGAGATACTACTTGTGCTTCCAAAAACCCTTAAACAATTTTTTCCATGAGAGTACACCATATCTACCTATGGACTGAGTAAGATCCTTCAAGTAAGTTGTCATCGGTGCAAGCAATAAAAATTGCTCCCTAAATATGTATGATTGATTGGTGTGGAGGAAATAAGCTTTATACGATCTTGTGATGTGGAAGAAATAATAGCGACGGACTGCATAATAAAGGTCTATATCGCAAGTGGCAATATAAGGTGACATTCTTTCGCATTAAGATTTTGTGCATCCAACCATAAAAGCGCATGGCAACCTCTGCTTCCCTCTGCGAAGGGCCTATCTTTTATTATTACCTCCTACCTTATGCAAGAGTCGTGGTGATCTTCACCTTTCCTTTTTACATTTTATCCTTTGGCAAGCACAGGATGTTGGAAAGATCTGATATATATATATATATATATATATATATATATATATATATATATATATATATATATATAATTGGATGTAAGTTAGCATGAACTATTATTGTTGACATTACCCTTGAGGTAGAAGGTTGGGAGGCGAAACTATAAGCCCCTATCTTTCTCTGTGTCCGATTAAAACTCTGTAACCACAAGTATTGCATGAGTGTTGGCAATTATGAAAGACTAAATGATAGTTGAGTATGTGGACTTGCTAGAAAGCTCTGACATAGACTCTTTCTGATGTTATGATAAATTGCAATTGCTTCAATGACTGAGATTATAGTTTGTTAGTTCTCAATAAAGTTTCTAATTCATACTTTGCATTGTGAATAGATTATTACATGAGAATAAGAAATCATATGGCAATATCCATATATGGTGCTGTTATGAGAATAATCATGATGCCCTCATGTTCGTATTTTATTTTATCGACACCTCTACCTTTAAACATGTGGACATATTTATCGTTATCGGCTTCCGCTTGAGGACAAGCGAGGTCTAAGCTTGGGGGAGTTGATACGTCCATTTTGCATCATGATTTTATATCGATATTTATTGCATTATGGGCTGTTATTACACATTATGTCACAATACTTATGCCTATTCTCTCTTATTTTACAAGGTTTACATAAGGAGGGCGAATGCCGACAGCTGGAATCGGGGCTGGAAAAGGAGCAAATATTAGAGACCTATTCTGCACAACTCCAAAAGTCCTCCACGAAAGTCATTTTTGGAAATAATAAAAAATACTGAGCGGAAGAAATACAAGTGGGGGCCCACACCCTGGCCACGAGGGTGGGGGCGCGCCCCTGCCTCGTGGCCCCCCTGTTGGCTCTCCAATGCCCATCTTCTGGTATATGAAGTCTTTCTTCCGAAGAAAAATCATAAGCAAGCTTTCGGGACGACACTCCGCTGCCACGAGGCGGAACCTTGGCAGAACCAATCTAGGGCTCCGGCAGAGCTGTTCTGCCGGGGACACTTCCCTCCGGGAGGGGGAATCATCGCCATCGTCATCACCAACGGTCCTCTTATCAGGAGAGGGCAATCTCCATCAACATCTTCACCAGCACCATCTCCTCTCAAACCCTAGTTCATCTCTTGTATCCAATCCTTGTCCATAAGTTTGGGATTGGTACCTGTAGGTTGCTAGTAGTGTTGATTACTCCTTGTAGGTGATGCTAGTTGGTTTATTTGGTGGAAGGTCATATGTTCAGATCCTTTATGCATATTAATACCCCTTTGATTATGAACATGAATATGCTTTGTGAGTAGTTACATTTGTTCCTGAGGACATGGGAGAAGTCTTGCTACTAGTAGTCATGTGAATTTGGTATTCGTTCGATATTTTGATGAGATGTATGTTGTCTATCCTCTAGTGGTGTCATGTGAATGTCTACTACATGACACTTCACCATTATTTGGGCATAGAGGAAGGCATTGGGAAGTAATAAGTAGATGATGGGTTGCTAGAGTGACAGAAGCTTAAACCCTAGTTTATGCGTTGCTTCGTAAGGGGCTGATTTGGATCCACATGTTTCATGCTATGGTTAGGTTTACCTTAATACTTATTTTGTAGTTGCGGATTCTTGCAATAGGGGTTAATCATAAGTGGGATGCTTGTTCAAGTAAGAACAGCACCCAAGCACCGGTCCACCCACATATCAAATTATCAAAGTACCGAACGCGAATCATATGAACGTGATGAAAACTAGCTTGACGATAATTCCCATGTGTCCTTGGGAGCGTTTTCCTTTATATAAGAGTTTGTCCAAGATTGTCCTTTGCTACAAAAAGGATTGGGCCACCTTGCTGCACTTCATTTACTTTTGTTACTTGTTGCTCGTTACCAATTATCTTATCACAAAACTATCTGTTACCTATAATTTCAGTGCTTGCAGAGAATACCTTGCTGAAAAACGCTTATCATTTCCTTCTGCTCCTTGTTGGGTTCGACACTCTTGCTTATCAAAAGGACTACGATAGATCCCCTATAGTTGTGGGTCATCAGTTGTATGTTTTATTTTGGTGTTGTCCAATGGTGCCCTCCGTGTCACGCAAGCGTGAGGGATTCCCGCTGTAGGGTGTTGCAATATGTCCATGGTTTGCTTATTGTCTGCATTGCGTGAGTGACTGAAACACAAACACAGATAAGCGGGACATGGCGTATGGGAATAAAGAGGACTTGATACTTTAATGCCATGGTTGGGTTTTACCTTAATGATCTTTAATAGTTGCGGATGCTTGCTTCCAATCATAAGTGCATATGATCCAAGAAGAGAAAGTATGTTAGCTTATGCCTCTCCCTCATATGAAATTGCAATAGTGATTACCGGTCTTGTTAACGATTGCCTAGGACGATTCCGCACACCGACCCATCATTATTCCGCACTCGCTATTTATTATATTTAGTAATATATTCTAACTTTATGATAAAAGCACCTACTTTTATATTTTAGCTCTCCGGTACCATGCAAAGTTCTCCTCTTCATTCCCACAACATAGTTTTATTTCTCGTTTCTAGTTGGAAGCAAACGTTCAGTGTACGTAGAGTCGTATCAGTGGAATATTGGGCTTGAGAGAATATTGATCTTGCCTTTAGCTCCTTGTGGGTTCGACACTCCATACTTATCAATTCCACCTTTGAAAATGGCTATGTTGATTCCCTGCACTTGGGGATTATCAAGCTCTTTTTCTGGCGCCGTTGCCAGGGAGCAATAGCGTGGGGTTGATATTCTCGTGTGTGCTTGTTTGCTTTATCCACTAAGTAGATTTTGTTTTTCCTTTTTGTTTCTGTTTAGTTGTGGGTGAAACATACAATTTTTTTAAAGAATGAAAATAAAAAAATTACTTGCCTCTTATGCTTAAAAAGTTTTTCAAAAAGAGAAGTGATTGGAAAGTTATGCATTGAAGAAGTGAGGGTCGACCTTGAGCACTTGTGTTCATGCTCATGGAAACAATGTAGAATTTTTCATTGAAGTTTCTCTGTAAATAATTATCCCCTTGTGTATATACATTGTATTATAAAAATAATGTGCCTTTTTTAGGATGATTAGATTGCTTGTTTACTATGTGCAGAACAAAAACAGAAACTTTGGCTGTAGCGCGTGATTTTACATTTTTTACTGGAAGGTCAAATGGGTCCGAAACTTTTTGTACATTACTTCTGTACAAATTGTTCAAAATTTCAAATTTATTTCATAATTGTTGGAGTTACAGAAGTTTACTAAACTTCCAGATTACTACAGACTGTCCTGTTTTTGACAGATTCTGTTTTTCGCGTGTTGTTTGCTTATTTTGATGAATCTATGGCTAGTATAGGGGGGTATGAACCATAGAGAAGTTGGAATACAGTAGGTTTAACACCAATATAAATAAAGAATGAGTTCATTACAGTACCTTAAAGTGGTAGTTTGCTTTACACTAACGGATCTCACAAAGTTTTTGTTAAAGTTTTGTGTGGATGAAGTGTTCGAAGATCGAGGAGCTATCAAAATGAGAAGAATAAAGAGAAGCAAGAGTTCAAGCTTGGGGACGCCCAATGCACCCCAAGTAAATATTCCAAGGATACTCAAGTATCTAAGCTTGGGGATGCCCCAGTTGGCATCCCATCTTTCTTCTTCAACAATTATCGGTATACCTCGGTTTTTGTTTTGTTCACATGATTTGTGTCCTTTGTGTTTTTCTTTTTCTTTAAGAACCATGCTAGTATGAGATGTCCCTTCATAGATTTATAGAATGATTCATGTGCTTCACTTATATCTTTTGAGTATGACCTTATAGAATGCTCTTTGTGCTTCACTTAAATCTTTTGAGTATGGTTTTATAGAATGCTTCGTGTGCTTCACTTATATATTTTGAGCTTGGATATTGGTTAGTCTACATTAATTGTAGAATTATCCATGAACTTCACTTGTATCATTTGGAGTATAAATAATACTATCATCTAAAGCGGGTTTGGGAGAGAGTCAACATTAGGAATTAGTGATCCCACTATTCCGAATGAGAAGAATTTTTCTTATGTGGAGAGTAGAAAAATTTCTATGCTTGTAGATCATGAAAAGAATGCTTTATGTGATGGTTATATTGTTGACTTCATTCATGATGCTACTTAAATTTATTATGAGGGAGGAATATATGCTTGTAGGAGTTGCAATAAAATCAAGTTTCCTCTCTATGTGCTTAAAGTTTTGACGTTATACTTGTTTTGCCTTCCTATGCTAGTTGATTCTTGTTCCTATAAATTATGTGCTCACAAAATCCCTAGGCATAGGAAGTGGGTTAGGTTCAAATGTGCTAGTCATATTCTTCATGATGATCTCTTTATGTTTCAATTCTTTTCTTTTATGTGAGCATCATTGAAATCATCATGCCTAGCTAAAAGGCATTAAAGAAAAACGCTTGTTGGGAGACAACCCAATATTTACCCTTACTATTTTTGTGTGTTTACATGATTAAGCTATTGTATTAATCATATTTTATAGCTTTTTGTTTAAATAAAGTGCCAAGTAAGACCTTTGGGAAGACTTGGGTGAGAGTTAATGTGATCTTGCTGTAAAAAACAGAAACTTTGCGCTCACGGGACTAGCTACCAGTTTTTACAGAAGAGTGCTTTTGAGTTGATTATTTTTGCACAAGATTAATAGACAAATTCCTCACGTCCACCAATTTATCTCATAATTTTTGGAGTAGCATAAGTATGGTTGCTGTTCAGATCATTACAGACTGTTCTGTTTCTGACAGATTCTGTTTTCATTGCATAGTTTGCTTGTTTTCTAGTTTCTATGGCTTATATTTATCAATATAAATTGTAGAAATGGTATGGTACAGTAGGAATTGTATGAGAACAATTATGAACCTTGTCTTTGACAGTACCAAAGTGAATGGTTTACTCTTTATCATACTAACCTATCTCACGAAGTTCCGTTAAGTTTTGTGTGATTGAAGTTTTCAAGCTTTGAGTGAGATATCGATATGAGGAGAATAAGGAGTGGAAAGACCCTAAGCTTGGGGATGCCCAAGGCACCCCAAGTTAATATTCAAGGAAGACTCAAGCGCCTAAGCTTGGGGATGCCCCGGAAGGCATCCCCTCTTTCATCTTCAAAACTATCGGTATACCTTACTCGGAGCTATATTTTTATTCGTCACATGATATGTGTTTTGATTGGAGCATATTCAATTCTACTTGCTGTTTGAATAAAATCATTGGATCTGAAATCTTGAATGAAAAAGAATCCTCCCATGGCTAGTTAATTATTTGACTACTCAGTTTTCTTCACTGATATCTTTTTGGAGTAGTTTGTCATTTACTCACGTGCTTCACATATATCCTATGAGTAAATGGTTGAATGAATTTATATCATAAATATGAATTTATATATGTTCCATATGCTTATACCATGGGGAGTAATGACTTCACACAGAATAAGTATAGGTAGTAAACTTATTGAAAGTTAGCAAACGTAGAATTGGTCACTCGAACAATTGATGAAAGAATATTGAAGGAAGAGAGATTTCACATATAAATATACTATCTTGGACATATTTTGTAATTGTGAGCACTCATTAAAATATGACATGCTAAAAAGTTGATGTTGGACAAGGAAGACAACTTAATGGGTTATGTTTTCCTATATCCGAAATGTTATATTGTCTTGGATCATCCAACATGTTGGGCTTGCCTTTCCCTCTCATGCTAGCCAAATTCTTTGCACCAAGTAGAAATACTACTTGTGCTTCCAAACATTCCTTAAACCCGGTTTTGCCATGAGAGTCCACCATATCTACCTATGGATTGAGTAAGATCCTTCAAGTAAGTTTTCATTGTTGCATGCAATAAAAAATTGCTCTCTAAATATGTATGATCTATTAGTGTGGAGAAAATAAGCTTTATACAATCTTGTGATATGGAAGCAATAAAAGCGACGGACTACATAATAAAGGTCCCTATCATAAGTGGCAATACAAAGTGACGTTCTTTCGCATTAAGATTTTGTGCATCCAACTATAAAAGCACATGACAACCTCTGCTTCCCTCTGCGAAGGGCCTATCTTTTATTCTTGTCTTATACCCTTATACAAGAGTCATGGTGATCATTACCTTTCCTTTTTACACGTTTTCCTTTGGCAATCACTTTTTGTTGGAGCGATCCGGATATATATATATATCCACTTGGATGTGGGTTTTCATAAATTATTATTGTTGACATTACCCTTGAGGTAAAAGGTTGGGAGGCAAAACTATAAGCCCCTATCTTTCTCTGTGTTCGATTAAAACTTTGAACACGTAAATATCACATGAGTGTTAGCAACTGTGAAAGATTAAATGATAGTTGAGTATGTGGAGTTTGCTGAATCAAAGCTCTTGCATAGAACCTTCCCGAAAATAATATGAATTGCAATTGTTTGATGACTAAGAGCACCGTTTGTTAGTTTTCAAGAAAGTTTATGATCTATACTTTAACATGTGAAATAGCTTGTTACTTGATCATGAAAAGTTTTATGAGATGAGCTATTGTTATGACATATAATGATGCTAGAAAAGGTGATTAAAATTATCATTGATCAAACTTGTGCACCTGCATTCACACTTCATAAATTATTTCTTTTATCATTTACCTACTCGAGGATGAGCAGGAATTAAGCTTGGGGATGCTGATACGTCTCCAACGTATCTATAATTTTATGAAGTATCCATGATATTATATTATCCATCTTAGATGTTTTATATGCATTTATATGCGATTTTATATGATTATTGGGAGTAACCTATTAACCTAGAGCCCAGTGCCAGTTTCTGTTTTTTCCTTGTTTTTGAGTTTCGCAGAAAAGGAATACCAAACGGAGTCCAATTGTCGTGCCAATTTGTGATGATTTTTTATGGACCAAAAGAAGCGCCCGGAGTAAAAGAGTTGGGCTAGAAGAGTCCCGGGCTGTCCATGAGGGTGGGGGGCGTTCCCACCCCCCTGGGCGTGGGCCCCTATCTCATGGACGACTCGGAGACCCCCCTGAAACCAACGCCAAAAATTCCTATAAATACAGAAACCTCCAGAAAATAACCTAGATCCGAAGTTCCGCCACCGCAAGCCTCTGTAGCCATGAGAAATCAATCTAGGCCCTCTCTGGTACCCTGCCGGATGGGGCCATCATCATCAGAGACCGTGGAGGAGTATCCCGGAGGGGCCATCATCGCCATGAAGGCCAAGGACCAGAGGGAGAACCTCCCCCATCTAGGGGGGAGGCCATGGAGGAGGAAGCACAAGGGCGAGAACATCTCCTCCTCTCTCTCGGTGGCGCCGGAGTGCCATCGGGAGGGGAATCATCACCGCGGTGATCGTCTTCATCAATATCACCATCATCATCACCATCCTCATCTCTTTTACGCGGTCCACTCTCCCGCACCCCGCTGTAATCCCTACTTGAACATGGTGATTTATGCCACATATTATGATCCAATGATGTGTTGGCATCTTATGATGTTTTGAGTAGATATCTTTTGTCCTTGGGTTGATTGATGATCTAGATTGGTATGAGTTGTATGTTTTATTTTGGTGCTGTCCTAGGGTGCCCTCCATGTCGCGCAAGCGTGAGGGATTCCCGCTGTAGGGTGTTGCAATATGTCCATGGTTTGCTTATTGTCTGTGTTGTGTGAGTGACTGAAACACAAACACGGATGAGCGGAACATGGCGTATGGGAATAAAGAGGACTTGATACTTTAATGCTATGGTTGGGTTTTACCTTAATGATCTTTAGTAGTTGCGGATGCTTGCTAGAGTTCCAATCATAAGTTCATATGATCCAAGAAGAGGAAGTATGTTAGCTTATGCATCTCCCTCATATGAAATTGCAATAGTGATTACCGGTCTTGTTAACAATTTCCTAGGACGATTCCGCACACCGAGCCATCATTATTCCACACTCGCTATTTATAATATTTAGTAATATATTCTAACTTTATGATAACAACACCTACTTTTATATTTTAGCTCTCCGATACCATGCAAATTTATCCTCTTCATACCTACAACATAGTTTTATTTCTCGTTTCTAGTTGGAAGCAAATGTTCGGTGTACATAGAGTCGTATCAGTGGAAGATAGGGACTGAGAGAATATTGATCTTACCTTAGCTCCTTGTGGGTTCGACACTCCATACTTATCACTTCCACCTTTGGAAATTGCTACGATGATTCCCTGCACTTGGGGATTATCACCTATCCAGGCAGGTAATCCACACCTGACCCCCATCCTCCTCCTCCTTCCACATCCCACATGCCCCGACCGCCGGCGCGAGCGCGGCACCTTCCACCCAAATCACCGACCCCTCCAGCAAATAAGCGCCGGCCTAAGCCATGGTGCACGCAGTATAGCCAGGACCTCAAGGAGCATTTGGCAGCGGAGAAGCAAATCGCGGCTGCACGCACGGATGAGGTCGGGATGGCTGCCATTCGTGGTGACCCCCAGATCTTGGAGGAGCACCTCGCCGTCGAGGCCACTGTTGACGCCTCGCGCGTCGACGCCGCGACGCAGTTGTCTGCTTTAAACAACAATTCGTGGCGTTTTCTCGAGGCCACCGTCGGTGCCTTCGACGAAGACTACGAGGTGTTTTCTCAGTGTGCACGTGCTTACCTCATCTCGAGAGCAGCAGGTTGGTGCCCGGAGCGGCTCAGGCAACTTACCACTACAACGAGGGCACCCATGATGCGGAGGCCTGACCCTCTTCCATGTCCAAGGAGCCAATCGTCATTGATATCTCCGACAATGAGGAGTAGCTTGTCTTATTAGCTCACTATAAGGACCCATGTTCAGTTTGCTAGCTATTGCCTTTCCTTAACAAATTATAGTGAATTGTGCTATCTACTTTCACCATGCAATCTTTTGCTATAGTGTATATGTTCTATATGTCATGCAATGTGGTGTTCAATTAATTGCTTGGTTCAATTCTGCAAATGTGATGTTCAATTCTTCAGGGTGCAATATTTCCAAGTTGTTAAGCATGCTTGTTTGGTAAGCTGTCTGATCTTGTATTAGGAGTATGTTATATTGTTCAATTGGTGTTTACTTAACTGCTTGGTTCATTTGTTTTGGCTTGGTTCACTTGTTGTGGTGTTTAGTTAATTGCTTGGTTCAATTCTGCAATGCGATGTTCAATTGTTGTGGCTGCATTCTGTTATTGTATACCATGTGAGGAATAAATCGAATTTGGTTGTACTAAATACATGAGAAACAAATACAATTGCTATATTTCCAAGGTTTTAAGCATGCTTGGTTTGGTTAACTGTCTGATCCTCTATTAGGAGTATGTTATATTGTGCAATGTGGTGCTCAGTTAACGTTTGGTTCATTTGTTGTGGTGTTTAGTTAACTGCTTGGTTCAATTCTGTAATGCGATGTTCAATTGATGTGGCTGCATTCTCTTATTGTATACCATGTGAGGAATAAATCAAATTTCGTTGTACTAAATACATGAGAAACAAATATAATTGCTATATTTCCAAGTTGTTAAGTGATGTCTACTACACAACCTTCTTCTTGTAGACGTTGTTGGGCCTCCAAGTGCAGAAGTTTGTAGGACAGTAGCAAATTTCCCTCAAGTGGATGACCTAAGATTTATCAATCCGTGGGAGGTGTAGGATGAAGATGGTCTCTCTCAAACAACCCTGAAACCAAATAACAAAGAGTCTCTTGTGTCCCCAACACACGCAATACAATGGTAAATTGTATAGGTGCACTAGTTCGGCGAAGAGATGGTGATACAAGTGCAATATGGATGGGTAGATATAGGTTTTTGTAATCTAAAAAAATAAAAACAGCAAGGTAGCAAGTGGTAAAAGTGAGTGTAAACAGTATTGCAATGCGTTGAAACAAGGCCTAGGTTTCACACTGTCACTAGTGCAAGTTCTCTCAACAATAAGAACATAATTGGATCATATAACTATCCCTCAACATGCAACAAAGAGTCACTCTAAAGTCAATAATAGCGAAGAACTGACGAAGAGATTATTGTAGGGTACGAAACCACCTCAAAGTTATTCTTTCTGATCGATCTATTCAAGAATGCCTAGTAAAATAACATGAAGCTATTCTTTCCGTTCGATCTATCATAGAGTTCGTACTAGAATAACACCTTAAGACACAAATCAACCAAAACCCTGATGTCACCTAGATACTCCAATGTCACCTCAAGTATCCGCGGGTATGATTATATGATATGCATCACACAATCTCAGATTCATCTATTCAACCAACACAAAGAACTTCAAAGAGTGCCCCAAAGTTTCTTCCGGAGAGTCAAGACAAAAACGTGTGCCAACCCCTATGCATAGATTCCCAAGGTCACGGAACTGTCAAGTTGATCACCAAAACATACATCAAGTGGATCATGTGAATATCCCATTGTCACCACAGATAAGCTCATGCAAGACATACATCAAGTGTTCTCAAATCCTTAAAGACTCAATCCGATAAGATAACTTCAAAGCGAAAACTCAATCCACTACAAGAGAGTAGAGGGGGAGAAACATCATAAGATCCAACTATAATAGCAAAGCTCGCGATACATCAAGATCATGCTGAATCAAGAACACGAGAGAGGGAGAGAGAGAGAGAGATCAAACACATAGCTACTGGTACATACCCCCTGCCCCGAGAGTGAACTACTCCCTCCTCGTCATGGAGAGCATCAGGATGAAGAAGATGGCCACCGGTGAGGGACCCCCCCTTCGGCAGGGTGCCGGAACAGGGTCCCGATTGGTTTTTTGTGGCTACAGAGGCTTGCGGTGGCGGAACTCCCGATCTAGGTTATGTTCTGGAAGTTTGGGTATATATAAGAGGTGTTGGCGTCGGGGACAAGTCAGGGGGGTCTCCGAGGCGGCCACGAGGTACGGGGGCGCGCCCAGGGGGTAGGGCGCGGCCCCCACCCTTGTGGTGGCCTCGGGACTCTTCTGGTCCATCGCCGATACTCCGTGGGCTTCTTCTGGTCCAAAATAATCTCGCTGAAATTTCAGGTCAATTGACTCGCTTGGTTTTCCTTTTTGCGATACTCAAAACAAGGAAAAACAGAAACCGCACTGGGTTCTAGGTTAATAGGTTAGTCCCAAAATCATATAAAATAGCATATAAATGCATATAAAACATCCAAGATTGATAATATAATAGCATGGAACAATAAAAAATTATAGATACGTTGGAGACGTATCATTAAGCATGCATGGTTTGGTTAATTGTCTTATCTTCTACTAGGAGTATGTTATATTATGCAATGTGGTGCTCAGTTAATGTTTGGTTCATTTGTTGTGATGTTTAGTTAACTGATTGGTTCAATTCTGCAATGCGATGTTCAATTGTTGTTGCTGCATTCTGTTATTGTATACCATGTGAGGAATAAATCGAATTTGGCTACACTTAATACATGAGAAACATATACAAGTGCTATATTTCCTAGTTCTTAATCATGCTTGATTTGGATAAATGGGTTCTCCATGTGGCTTGAATTAATCTGATGAATCTGCAATGTGCTTATTTATCATCAACATATTTTACTGATAGCATGCGAACCCTTACTTAACCTAATGACTAACTACTTTATATGTGTTGCAGGGAACAATGGGAAACACTGAGGTTTACAAGATGGTACTAACTATTATACCTTGCCTTTTTGTATTCTTTTTCCCCATTTCCAATATAGAGAAGATATTTATGCACATCCTTATTTTCAGGCTTCACCGATGATTACCTCTCAAACCACCTCTGTGGTTAGGAGGCGAAGAAAGTTTTCATACAACACCCACAGTTCAATATTGAAGTGTTCCTGAAGAAGTCGAAGGGATGGACGGTCAATCATCCACAGGCACTGGCCTAAAGTTGCAAAGACCTTCAACATGAATGAAGGCTCAATATTCGCCTTCCGCTTGAGCAGTTTTCCAGATGAGATGCATCTCTCTATGTATCGTCTATGATGCTAATTTCGAAAGGTTCTAGATGTTGCATGTGAAACTTGCTGCTGGTGTAGTTGTGTAATGGGGTACCTGAGTGCTAAAGCTATATCATGTTGTACTCTGATGTATTTCAATTATGAAATCCTGCTTCCTTAATATGGAAATGGAATATATTATGTGCTTAATATGAATGTCAATTAGATTAGTAAATGGATTATTAATAATAGGGAAATTAGCCTGCTAATTGGACAATTAGCTTGCTAATTGGGTTTCCCTAATGCAAACGGTTAATGAGAAACCATCGTGGGTGATGACCTCAGGCAACGCACACAGTTTCTAGGAATAAACCGTGTTGGATCAATGAACAATCACACACGACATTCTCTTCAAAACTGTTTGCGTTACGCCACCTTGCGTAAACATTTTCCTTGTAGTGACTGTGTGGGATGTATAGACGAACGGAAACGTTTAGTGGTGACTGATACTTCTCCAACGTATCTATAGTTTTTGGTTGTTCCATGCTATTATATTATGTGTTTTGGATGTTTATGGGCTTTATTTTACACTTTTATATTATTTTTGGGACTAACCTATTGACCCAGAGCCCAGTGCCAGTTCCTGTTTTCTCCCTTGTTTTAGTGTTTTGAAGAAAGGAATATCAAACGGAGTCGAAACGGAATGAAACCAACTGGAGAAGTTATTTTTGGAAGGAAAGCTACCGGATAAACTTGGAGTGCACGTCAGAAAGAAACGAGGAGCCACGAGGTAGGGGCGCCTCCACCTCGTGGCCCCTCGTGGCCCCTCGACGCACTTCTTCCACCTATATATATATATATATATATATATATATATATATATATATATATATCCATATACCCTAAAAACTTCGAGGAACAGAATAGATCGGGAGTTCCGCCGCCGCAAGCCTCTGTAGCCACCAAAAACCAATCGGAACCCTGTTCCGTCATCCTGCCGGAGGGGGAAACCCTCACCGGTGGCCATCTTCATCATCCCGGCGCTCTCCATGATGAGGAGGGAGTATTTCACCCTCGGGGCTGAGGGTATGTACCAGTAGCTATGTGTTTGATCTCTCTCTCTCTCTCTCTCTCGTGTTCTTGATTTGGCACGATCTTGATGTATCGCAAGCTTTGCTATTATAGTTGGATCTTATGTTGCTTCTCCCCCTCTACTCTCTTGTAATGGTTTGAGTTTTCCCTTTGAAGTAATCTTATCGGATTGAGTATTTAATGATTTGAGAACACTTGATGTATGTCTTGCCGTGCGTATCTATGGTGACAATGGGTTATCACGTGATTCACTTGATGTATGTTTTGGTGATCAACTTGCGGGTTCCGCCCATGAACTTATGCATAGGGGTTGGCACATGTTTTCGTCTTGATTCTCCGGTAGAAACTTTGGGGCACTCTTTGAGGTTCTATGTGTTGGTTGAATAAATGAATCTGAGATTGTGTGATGCACATCTTATAATCATACCCACAGATACTTGAGGTGTCATTGGAGTATCTAGGTGACATTAGGGTTTTGGTTGATGTGTGTCTTAAGGTGTTATTTTACTACGAACTCTAGGGCTGTTTGTGACACTTATAGGAATAGCCCAATGGATTGATCGGAAAGAATAACTTTGAGGTGGTTTCAGACCTACCATAATCTCTTCGCTTGTTCTCCGCTATTAGTGACTTTGGAGTGACTCTTTGTTGCATGTTGAGGGATAGTTATATGATCCAATTATGTTATTATTGTTGAGAGAACTTGCACTAGTGAAAGTATGAACCCTAAGCCTTGTTTCCTAGCATTGCAATACCGTTTACGCTCACTTTTACCACTTTTTACCTTGCTGTTTTTAAATTTTCAGATTACAAAAACCTATATCTACCATCCATATTGCACTTGTATCACCATCTCTTCGCCGAACTAGTGCACCTATACAATTTACCATTGTATTGGGTGTGTTGGGGACACAAGAGACTCTCTGTTATTTGGTTGCAGGGTTGCTTGAGAGAGACCATCTTCATCCTATGCCTCCCACGGATTGATAAACCTTAGGTCATCCACTTGAGGGAAATTTGCTACTGTCCTACAAACCTCTGCACTTGGAGGCCCAACAACGTCTACAAGAAGAAGGTTGTGTAGTAGACATCAAGCTCTTTTATGGCGCCGTTGCCAGGGAGGTGAGTGCTTGAAGGAATATATTTAGATCTTGCAATCGAATATTTTTGTTTCTTGTTTTAGCACTAGTTTAGTTTATAAAAGAAAACTACAAAAAAAATTGAATTGAGTTTGCCTCATACGCTTCATCTTTTTAATATCTTTCGTGAGTATGATGGAAAGGAAAATTGTTCCAAAGTGTTAGAAGAAGAATGCATTAAAATGTTTGGCACTAGATCTTTGTACGATGAGCATGATTGCAATGTTGTTAGTATGAATTCCTTGAATATCCATGATGCTAATGATATGCAAAGCCCCAATCTTGGGGAAGCTATGTTTGATGAAGATGATATTTTTAGTCCCCCAAGTTTTGATGTGCAAATTTATTTTGATGAAAGCATGCCTCCTATCTATGATGATTATTGTGATCACATGTATGCTATAAAGAATAATGATAACCATTAAACTTGTCATCTTGATCTTAATTTTCAATCACATGATAGTTATTTTGTTGAGTTTGCTCCCACTACTATTGATGAGAAGAATTTTGCTTATGTGGAGAGTAGTAAAATTTCTATGCAAGTAGATCATGAAAAGAATGATTTAGGTGCTGGTTATATTGTTGAATTCATTCAAGATGCTATCGGCGTTCTTGGAACGGGGGTCCCCAGGCTTGCCTGCCCGCGGCCTGCGGCGCGGCTCAAGTGGGGGCCCAGCGCGGCCCATCTTCATCAGTTCAAGCTCAAGACCCTCGCGAGGGGCCAAGCCTCGCGGGGCGGACGACAGGAACCTTCCTCAGGAGCAGCCTCGTCAGGCAGGCTCACGAGGAGGCGGAGAGATCAAGGCAGGGTACCTCACGAGGGTGCCCCGTGACGCAAGCCATGACGATCGAGACCAGGCAGGCGCCAGGCGGGCGCCAGCCTGCACAGTTTCCTCATTTCCCCTTTGGTGCAAAGGAGGCAAGCACAGGCCAAGGCATCAGGCAAAGGTTACCGCTTCGGTGCAACAAGACCAAGACCAGCAGAGCGGCAGGACGGAGGTCATCGTGGAGCCCAGGACGGCGTCACCGTCAGAGTCTTTGGCAGTCGAAGACCAACTTTACTCAGGATAAGTGTACTAGATGTTCCCCTTCAAAATGGCCAATTGTTGGCACCCTTCCCGCTCATTATTTGGGACGAGGCCCAGGTCCTCCCTCTATAAATAGGACTAGCCACCATAGAGGTAGGGGGATCGATCGACGAGACACAGGTCGAACCTACCGGAGAGAGAGAGAGAGAGAGAGAGAGAGAGAGAGAGAGAGAGAGAGAGAGAGAGAGAGAGAGAGAAGCGATCGACTCACCCAAGCAGTCCATCGCACCAGCTCAAGAACAGCCCCTCGCGAGGCTGTTCTTCCTGTGTACTGTTCTTCATCAGCCCCAGAGCCAATCCACTACACCACACACTGGAGTAGGGTATTACACCACAACGGTGGCCCGAACCAATATAAACCTTGTGTCCCTTGTGCTGTTCATCGTTCCTAGTTTAGATCCCTTGCAAACCATTAACGCATGAGCTGGTAGGGAAAGATCTCCGGCGCACCCCAGTTTGAAGCTCAAGGGTCCGCCGAACCCGAACCGACATTTGGCGCGCCGGTAGGTGCGCCGAATCCTTCCTCCGCTGCTCGCGCTTGCCGCTTTGTCATTCGATGTCAAGCGACCCGCAGCCGACGCCGACGATCGGGCGGCGTGGGTTCGCCCATGCCGCGGCCGCCAGCCAGGCGACCTCAACCTTGCACCTCAGGCAGCTCGCGCTCCGCAAGGCGCTGCGGGGCACGGGCGACGCGGCCAGACGCCGCCAGCCCTCACGCCGCGGCAGGTGCGGTCAGCGGCCAGAGCCTCAAGCCACGCCGCGGCCACGGCGCCACACACCCGACGGGAGCAGGCGAACTCCAGGGCCGCGCTCACGGTGGCCCGAGAGCTTTTACGGTGCCGGCTTCTAGAGGGCAGCCACGACATGCTGTTGGAGCGGGTGGCCGAGCACCTGGACGCCGCCGCCTCGGGAGCACCTCCTTTCTGCGTCTGGCTGCCACCTCTGGCCCAGAGCATGCCGTATGGTGGCCCCATGCGCGCCCATGCAACCTCAAGCGGGCTCCAGGGCCTACTCAATGCCAACCTGGCCAGCAGCACCAGGCGACAAGCCGCGCAGACCGCATCTCCGGCCGGCGAAGGGGCGCACGCTGTGGCCTTTGGCCTTGGCGGACCACCGCGCCACCACTCTCAAGAAAATGCCCCGGGCCGGACTGCGTGGCATGTGGGGCACTACAACGAGACCTACGGGGCAGCGTCCCCAGAAGCTTATGTGCCCCGCATGATGGATCAAGAGTGCGCACGGGAAGAAGACCATGGCTCGTTCCATGGGCCAAGATGGGCCGAGGAGACACCACAACAGAGCTCTTTCAGGAACCCCAAGAGGGCCTCGATGACCGCGCCGGCGGCAGGAACTATCTGGTACCGTTAATTCCTCAGGAGCGAGCTTATGCTAACCATGTGCCGCAGGAGGTACAGGTCACCGCAACTGGTGGCGGCCCCAACGCTGCAGCCTCTTACCCCTCAGGAGGAGGCCATCGGGGGCTGCAGGAAAGGGGCCAAGATCCGGGTTCGTCCCCGCGGCGCTTGGCGCAAGATGTGCTCGAGAGGTAGGCCCTCTGCCGGGGAGGTGCCTCGTGGCTCTGTTTCCAGCAGACGCACCCGTGGTCGCTTGGGGAACTGGCTGGCGATCGCTCTACCCCATTGGCGCTGCCCTGGTCTCAGTGCCCCGCTGGTGGTAGTGAAGGAAATATGCCCTAGAGGCAATAATAAAGTTATTATTTATTTCCTTATATCATGATAAATGTTTATTATTCATGCTAGAATTGTATTAACGGAAACATAATACATGTGTGAATACATAGACAAACAGATAGTCACTAGTATGCCTCTACTAGACTAGCTCATTAATCAAGATGGTTATGTTTCCTAACCATAGACATGTGTTGTCATTTGATTAATGGGATCACATCATTAGGAGAATGATGTGATTGACATGACCCATTCCGTTAGCTTAGCACTTGATCGCTTAGTATATTGCTATTGCTTTCTTCATGACCTATACATGTTCCTCGTAACTATGAGATTATGCAACTCCTGCTTACGGAGGAACACTTTGGTACTACCAAACGTCACAACGAATCGGGTGATTATAAAGGAGTACTACAGGTGTCTCCAAAGGTACTTGTTGGGTTGGCGATTTGAGATTAGGTTTTGTCACTCCGATTGTCGGAGAGGTATCTCTGGCCTTCTCGGTAATACACATCACATAAGCCTTGTAAGCATTACAACTAATGAGTTAGTTGTGAGATGATGTATTACGGAACGAGTAAAGAGACTTACCAAGAACGAGATTGAACTAGGTATTGATACCGACGATCGAATCTCGGGTAAGTAACATACCGATGACAAAAGGAACAACGATATCGTTATGCGGTTTGACCGATAAAGATCTTCAGAGAATATGTAGGAACCAATATGGGCATCCAGGTTCCGCTATTGGTTATTGACCGAGAATGGTTCTAGGTCATGTCTACATAGTTCTCGAACCCGTAGGGTCCGCACGCTTAACGCTTCGATGACAGTTCATTATGAGTTTATAAGTTTTGATGTACCAAGGTTGTTCGAGTCCCGGATGTGATCACGGACATGACGAGGAGTCTCGAAATGGTCGAGACATAAAGATTGATATATTGGAAGCCTATGTTTGACTTCGAAAGGTTCCGGATGAAAACAGGAAGTTACTGAACACCGGGGTTACGGAACCCCGGGGTCAATGGGCCTTAATGGGCCATAGGGAGAAGAGGAAGGCCGGCCAGGGCAGGCGCGCCCCCTCCCCTCTAGTCCGAATAGGACAAGGAGAGGGGGGGGCGCCTTCCCTCTTCCCTCCCCAATCCTATTCCAACTAGGAAGGGGGAGTCCTACTCCGGTGGGAGTAGGACTCCTCCAGCGCGCCTTGGCTGGCCGCACCCCCTTGCTCCTTTATATACGGGGCAGGGGGCACCCCAAGACACACAAGTTGATCTACGGATCGTTCCTTAGCCGTGTGCGGTGCCCCTCCACCATATTCCACTTCGGTCATATCGTCATGAGCTTAGGCGAAGCCTCGCGCCGGAGAAGTCATATCATCACGGAGCTTAGGCGAAGCCCCGCGCCGGTGGAGCATCATCATCGCCACCACGCCGTCAGGTCGACGGAACTCATCCCCGACACTTTGCTGGATCGAGTCCGGGATCGCCATCGAGCTGAACGTGTGCAGAACTCGGAGGTGCCGTGACGCTCGGTGCTTGGATCGGTCGGATCGTGAAGACGACGACTACATCAACCGCGTTGTTATAACGCTTCGCTTTCGGTCTCACGAGGGTACGTGGACGACACTCTCCTCTCGCTGCTATGCCATCACCATGGTCTTGCGTGTGCGAGGAAATTTTTGAAATTACTACGCTCCCCAACAAAGGGCATCCGAGCCTGGTTTTATGCGTTGATGTCATATGCACGAGTAGAACACAAGTGAGTTGTGGGCGATATAAGTCATACCGCTTACCAGCATGTCATACTTTGGTTCGGCGGTATTGTGAGATGAAGCGCCCGGACCGACATTACGCCAGACGCTTACGCGAGACTGGTTTCACCGCTTCGAGCACTAGTTGCTTAAAGGTGACCGCGGTGTCGTTTCTCTCACTTTAGTTGAACTGAGTGTGGCTACGCCGGTCCTTGCGAAGGTTAAAACAGCACCAACTTGACAAACTATCATTGTGGTTTTGATGCGAGGTAAGAACGGTTCTTGCTCAGCCCGTAGCAGCCACGTAAAACTTGCAACAACAAAGTAGAGGACGCCTAACTTGTTTTTGCAGGGCATGTTGTGATGTGATGTGGTCAAGACGTGATGCTATATTTTATTGTATGAGATGATCATGTTTTGTAACCGAAGTTATCGGCAATCGGCAGGAGCCATATGGTTGTCGCTTATTGTATGAAATGCAAAGCCATGTAATTGCTTTACTTTATCACTAAGCAGTAGCGATAGTCGAGAAGCAATAGTTGGCGAGACGACAACGATGCTACGATGGAGATCAAGGTGTCGCTACCGGTGACGATGGTGATCATGACGGTGCTTGGCGATGGAGATCACAAGCACAAGATGATGATGACCATATCATATCACTTATATTGATTGCATGTGATGTTTATCCTTTATGCATCTTATCTTGCTTTGATTGACGGTAGCATTATAAGATGATCTCTCACTAAAATTATCAAGAAGTGTTCTCCCGAGTATGCACCGCTATGAAAGTTCTTCGTGCCGAGACACCACGTGATGATCGGGTGTGATAGGCTCTACGCTCAAATACAACGGTGCAAAACAGTTGCGCACGCGAATACTCAGGTTAAACTTGACGAGCCTAGCATATAACAGATATGGCCTCGAACACGGAGACCGAAGGTCGAGCGTGAATCATATAGTAGATATGATCAACATAGTGATGTTCACCATTGAAACTACTCCATCTCACGTGATGATCGGACATGGTTTAGTTGATTTGATCACGAATCACTTAGATGACTAGAGAGATGTCTGTCTAAGTGGGAGGTTTTAATATGATTAATTAAACTTAAATTTATCATGAACTTAGTACCGATAGTATTTTTGCTTGTCTATGTTTACTGTAGATAGATGGCTCGTCTTTGTTGTTCCGTTGAATTTTAATGCGTTCCTTGAGAAAGCAAAGTTGAAAGATGATGGTAGCAATTACACGGACTGGGTCCGAATTTGAGGATTATCCTCATTGCTGCACGTAAGAATTACGCCCCGAAGCACCGCTGGGTGCCAGCCTGCTTGCAGAGCAACGCCGAAGTTGTGAACGTCTCGCGAGCAAAGTCGATGACTACTCGATAGTTCAGTGTGCCATGCTTTACGGCTTAGAACTGGTCTTCAACGACGTTTTGAACGTCATGGAGCATATGAGATGTTCCAAGAGTTGAAGTTAATATTTCAAGCAAATGCCCGGATTGAGAGATATGAAGTCTCCAATAAGTTCTATAGCTGCAAGATGGAGGAGAATAGTTCACGGTGAACATATACTCAAAATGTCCGGGTATAATAATCACTTGATTCAACCGGGAGTTACTCTTCCGGATGATAGTGTCATTGATGAATTCTCTAATCATCGCCACCAAGCTACAAGAGCTTCGTGATGAACTATAATATGCAAGGATGACCAAAACAATTCCCGAGCTCTTCGCAATGCTAAAAGTCATGGAGGTAGAAATCAAGAAAGAGCATCAAGTGTTGATGGTCAACAAGACCACTAGTTTCAAGAAAAGGGCAAAGGAAAGAAGAAGGAACTTCAAAAGAACAGCAAGAAAGTTGCTGCTCAAGAGAAGAAACCCAAGTCTGGACCTAAGCCTGAAACTCGAGTGTTTTACCGCAAGCAAACCGACATCGGAAGGGAACTGCCCCAAGTATTTGGCGGATAAGAAGGATGGCAAGGTGATCAAAGGTATATGTGATATACATGTTATTGATGTGTACCTTACTAATACTCGCAGTAGTACCTGGTATTTGATACTGGTTCTCTGCTAATATTTGCAACTCAAACAGAACTACGGATTGCGAAGATTGGCTAAGGACGAGGTGACGGCGCGCGTGGGAAATGGTTCCAAAGTCGATGTGATCGCGGTCGGCACGCTACCTCTACATCTACCATCGGGATTAGTTTTAGACCTAAATAATTGTTATTTGGTGCCGCGTTAAGCATGAACATTATATCTGGATCTTGTTTGATGCGAGACGGTTATTCATTTAAGACAGAGAATAATGGTTGTTCTATTTATATGAATAATATCTTTTATGGTCATGCACCCTTGAAGAGTGGTCTATTTTATTGAATCTCGATAGTAGTAGTACACATATTCATAGTGTTGAAACCAAAAGATGCAGAGTTGATAATGATAATGCAACTTATTTGTGGCATCGCCGCTTGGGTCATATCGGTGTAAAACGCATGAAGAAACTCCATACCGATGGGCTTCGAATCACTTGATTATGAATCACTTGGTACTTGCGAACCGTGCCTCATGGGCAAGATGACTAAAGCGCCGTTCTCCGGAACTATGGAGCGAGCAACTGATTTGTTGGAAATCATACATACTGATGTTTGTGGTCCAATGAATGTTGAGGCACGCGACGGGTATCGTTATTTTCTCACCTTCACAGATGATTTGAGCAGATATGGGTATATCTACTTAATGAAACACAAATCTGAAACATTTGAAAAGTTCAAAGAATTTCAGAGTGAAGTGGAAAATCATCGTAACAAGAAAATAAAGTTTCTACGATCGGATCGTGGAGGAGAATATTTGAGTTACGAGTTTGGTTTACATTTGAAACAATGTGGAATAGTTTCACAACTCACGCCACCCGAACACCACAGAGAAATGGTGTGTCCGAACGTCAGAATCGTATTTTACTTGATATGGTGCGATCTATGATGTCTCTTACTGATTTACCGCTATCGCTTTGGGGATATGCTTTAGAGACGGCCGCATTCACGCTAAATAGGGCACCATCTAAGTCCGCTGAGACGACACCGTATGAACTGTGGTTTGGCAAGAAACCAAAGTTGTCGTTTCTTAAAGTTTGGGGCTGCAATGCTTATGTGAAGAAACTTCAACCAGATAAGCTCGAACCCAAATCGAGAAATGTGTCTTCATAGGATACCCAAAGGAGATCTGTTGGGTACACCTTCTATCACAGATCCAAGGCAAGGTTTTGTTGTTAATTCGGATCCTTTCTAGAGAAGGAGTTTCTCTCGAAAGAAGTGAGTGGGAGGAAAGTAGAACTTGATGAGATAATCAGTATCTACTCCCTTATTGAAGGTAGTTCATCACAAGAAATGGTTCCCGTGACAACTACACCAATTAGTGAGGAAACTAATGATGATGATCATGAAGCTTCAGATCAAGTTACTACTGAACTTCAGAGGTCAAACAGAGTAAAATACGCACTGAGTGGTACGGTAATCCTATTCGAAGTCATGTTACTTGACCATGGCGAACCTACAAACTATGAAGAAGCGATGGTGAGCCCAGATTCGCGAAATGGCTGGAAGCCATGAAATCTGAGATGGGATCCATGTATGAGAACAAAGTATGGACTTTGGTTGACTTGCCCGATGATCGGCAAGCCATTGAGAATAAATGGATCTTTAAGAAGAAGACGACGCCGATGGTAATGTAACTGTCTACAAAGCTCGACTTGTTGCAAAAGGTTTTCGACAAGTTCAAGGGGTTGACTACGATGAGACTTTCTCACCCAGTAGCGATGCTTAAGTCTGTCCGAATCATGTTAGCAATTGCCGCATTTTATGATTATGAAATTTGGCAAATGGATGTAAAACTGCATTCTTGAATGGATTTCTAGAAGAAGAGTTGTATATGATGCAACCAGAAGGTTTTGTTGATCCAAAGGGTGCTAACAAAGTGTGCAAGCTCCAACGATCAATTTATGGTCCGTGCAAGCCTCTCGAGTTGAATAAACGCTTTGATAGTGTGATCAAAGATATGGTTTTATATGCACTTTTGGAGAAGCCTGATTTACAAGAAAGTGAGTGGGAGCTCAGTAGCATTTACGATATTATATGTGGACGATATATTGTTGATTGGAAATGATATAGAATTTCTGGATAGCATAAAAGGATACTTGAATAAAAGTTTTTCAATGAAAGACCTCGTGAAGCTGCTTACATATTGGGCATCAAGATCTATAGAGATAGATCAAGACGCTTAATTGACTTTCACAAAGCACATACCTTGATAAAGTTTTGAAGAAGTTCAAAATGGATCGTGCAAAGAAAGGTTTTTACGTATTATAAGGTGTAAGATTGAGTCGACTCAATGCCCGACCACAGCAGAAGATAGAGAGAAAATGAAAGATGTTCCTATGCTTCAGCCATAGGCTCTATCATGTATGCAATGCTGTGTACCAGACCTGACGATGCTTAGCTATAAGCTTGGCAGGAAGGTACCAAAGTAATCCAGAGTGGATCATGGACAGCGGTCAAGAACATCCTGAAATACCGAAAAGGACTAAGGATATGTTTCTAGTATATGGAGGTGACAAAGAGCTAGTCGTAAATGGTTACGCCGATGCAAGCTTTGACACCGATCCGGACGATTCTAAATCGCAAACCGGATACGTATTTTTATTAAACGGTGGAGCTGCGGTTGGTGCAGTTCTAAACAAAGCGCCGTGGCAGGATCTACATGTGAAGCGGAGTACATAGCTGCTTCGAAGCAGCAAATGAAGGAGTCTGGATGAAAGAGTTCATTTCCGATCTAGGTGTCATACCTAGTGCATCGGGACCAATGAAGATCTTCGTGACAATATCGTGCAATTGCCTTGGCAAAGGAATCCAGATTTCACAAGAGGACCAAGCATATCAAAAGACGCTTCAATTCCATTCGGGACCAAGTCCAAGTGGGAGACATAGAGATTTGCAAAATACATACGGATCTGAATGTTGCAGACCCGCTGACTAAGCCTCTTCCACGAGCAAAACATGATCAGCACCAAGACTCCATGGGTGTTAGAATCATTACTATGTAATCTAGATTATTGACTCTAGTGCAAGTGGGAGATCAAGGAAATATGCCCTAGAGGCAATAATAAAGTTATTATTTATTTCCTTATATCATGATAAATGTTTATTATTCATGCTAGAATTGTATTAACCGGAAACATAATACATGTGTGAATACATAGACAAACAGATAGTCACTAGTATGCCTCTACTAGACTAGCTCATTAATCAAGATGGTTATGTTTCCTAACCATAGACATGTGTTGTCATTTGATTAATGGGATCACATCATTAGGAGAATGATGTGATTGACATGACCCATTCCGTTAGCTTAGCACTTGATCGCTTAGTATATTGCTATTGCTTTCTTCATGACCTATATATGTTCCTCGTAACTATGAGATTATGCAACTCCTGCTTACGGAGGAACACTTTGGTACTACCAAACGTCACAACGAATCGGGTGATTATAAAGGAGTACTACAGGTGTCTCCAAAGGTACTTGTTGGGTTGGCGATTTCGAGATTAGGTTTTGTCACTCCGATTGTCGGAGAGGTATCTCCGGCCTTCTCGGTAATACACATCACATAAGCCTTGTAAGCATTACAACTAATGAGTTAGTTGTGAGATGATGTATTACGGAACGAGTAAAGAGACTTACTAGTAACGAGATTGAACTAGGTATTGATACCGACGATCGAATCTCGGGTAAGTAACATACCGATGAAAAAGGAACAACGATATCGTTATGCGGTTTGACCGATAAAGATCTTCAGAGAATATGTAGGAACCAATATGGGCATCCAGGTTCCGCTATTGGTTATTGACCGAGAATGGATCTAGGTCATGTCTACATAGTTCTCGAACCCGTAGGGTCCGCACGCTTAACGCTTCGGCGATGCTCATTATGAGTTTATAAGTTTTGATGTACCAAGGTTGTTCGAGTCCCGGATGTGATCACGGACATGACGAGGAGTCTCAAATGGTCGAGACATAAAGATTGATATATTGGAAGCCTATGTTTGACTTGGAAAGGTTCCGGATGAAAACAGAAGTTATCGAACACCGGGGTTACGGAACCCCGGGGTCAATGGGCCTTAATGGACCATAGGGAGAAGAGGAAGAGCCGGCCAGGGCAGGCGCGCCCCTCCCTCTAGTCCGAATAGGACAAGGAGAGGGGGCGGCGCCTGCTCCCTCTTCCCTCCCCAATCCTATTCCAACTAGGAAGGGGGAGTCCTACTCGGTGGGAGTAGGACTCTCCAGCGCCGCCTCTGGGCTGGCCGCACCCCTTGCTCCTTTATATACGGGCAGGGGGCACCCCAAGACACACAAGTTGATCTACGGATCGCCTTAGCCGTGTGCGGTGCCCCTCCACCATATTCCACTTCGGTCATATCGTCATGAGCTTAGGCGAAGCCCTCGCGCCGGAGAAGTCATATCGTCATGAGCTTAGGCGAAGCCCCGCGCCGGTGGAGCATCATCATCGCCACCACACCGTCGGTCGACGGAACTCATCCCGACACTTTGCTGGATCGAGTCCGGGATCGCCATCGAGCTGAGCGTGCGTAACTCGGAGGTGCCGACGCTCGGTGCTTGGATCGGTCGGATCGTGAAGACGCACGACTACATCAACCGCGTTGTTATAACGCTTCGCTTTCGGTCTCACGAGGGTACGTGGACGACACTCTCCCTCTCTGCTATGCCATCACCATGGTCTTGCGTGTGCGTAGGAATTTTTTTGAAATTACTACGTTCCCCAACAGGTAGAGTGTGGCACAAGGCGGGGCCCTCATCTAGCGATATGAAGCAAGGCCGGTACCTATGAAGAAGGCCCAGTGCCTGTGAAGCTCGCTGCCCCGTGACACTCTCACGTAATAATGAGTGGGGCTGTACACGCCCCGGAGTTTCAGGAGCGCCGACCTCAGGCCCTGGGGCTCCTCCCACGCCCAGTGGCAGCACTTAGCTCCGCGCTGGTGAGAAGACGTAGAAGACTAGACTAGGTGCTGGACGCGGCCTTTTGCTTTTTTGCCTTTTCCTCTATTGACAAGTTCCTTCGATTTGAATTTAAGTTGGATTTGAGTTCGAGCATTGCGTGCGTTTGGGGAAGGGGTGTTTAGTCTCATTCGAGCAATCTCGTGTGTTCGGTTTCGCTTATGCGCCCAAAGCTAGCGCGCCTGCCTCCCTCGCGAGCCCCTCGCGAGCCGGGCCGGGCCAATCGCGCCCACAGCCTCTGGACGGCTGCCGCCACGCCTCTCCGGAGGTTCTTATCGCAGGATCAATGGGTTCACCAGAAGACACATATGGCGCTTATGGCCCCGCAGCCCCGCCTGGGCTCACCAGGTCAAAAGGGTAAACAGCGGTGATAGACAATCAGTTGACATATCGCCGCCGCTTTTCTCGGTCACCTCCGAGGCGTCGCTATGCCGCCGACGCCATCGCCGTCACCAACACCTCCGCCAAAGACCAGACAGTCCACCACACCGCCTTCATCGGCGGCCACGATCACGCCATCATCATCGACGCCAAGGCCTCGACAGGTCGCCCACGTGATCCTCCACCCATTGCGCCAGTCGCCCGGACGGCTATGGGCACCGTGCGATGGCAGCATCAAGTCGGCGGGGATCCCTGTCCCGTAGATAAGTGAAGACACGGGAGAAAGCGCGCCCGAGCAAGGCCCGGCTCCTCTCCTCGACAAGCCAACGAGACCTTTTGGAGCGGTTCTCCAGGAGCGTCACCACGTCAGCAAAGTACTGGAGGTTGCCGGCATAGTTGGTCTCATGTGGCTCCTCAGCGGCGGCCTCGCAAATGTTGCCCAGGGCCGCGTTAGCCTGTTCCCTGAGCGTACGGAGCATGGGGGCGTGCTCATGCTCCAGAACCCGCCGCCGATGAATCTCGTCCTCATTCTGCCGTGCGGTGGCCTCGGCGCCATCAATCCTCTGTCGGAGAAGGAGCAGTTCGGCGCGGGAGGAAGTCAGCTCCGCCTGCACTGCGCAAAGGGCAGCTGCGGAGGAGTCCACACCCCGCGTCACTCGTCTAGTCTGGCCTTGAGGGCCGTGGTCCTGCCCTCAGCTTTGCCCCTGACCAACTCCAACCTCAACTCATACTGGTGCTCGATGCCTGAGCGAGCTTCCGCTACGCGGCGGTCGATCTCTTCTTGGGCTCGGGCTTCGCGCACGGCGACATCGTCCTCCGCCTGAGCCACCAGGCGCTCCCTCGTCTCCAACCGCTCAAGGTCGAGGTTGCGCCGCGGCCTCCTCCTGTCGGCGCTTCCTCACGCTTCTGGAGCTCCGCCTGGTCGACGGAAGCCTCCTTCAGCGACACAAGTGTAGCTTGGCGCAACTCCACCTGCTGCTCCAGAGAGTTGCTCGAGGCTTGGAGCTCCCACGCACGCTCCTCCGCGTCCCTACGCCGCCGATCTGCTTCCAGGGCCTCCTCGACAGCTCGAGAGCAAGCCTCTCGCGAGGCCGCCAGCGACGCCTCAGCCTTCATTGTCAAGGTCACGCTGGTGACGCGCGAGGGCGACGGCTACCTTCAGCTTGCGCCTCTCCTAAGCAAGGCGCAAACCTTCGGCCCCGAGACGCGCATCCTCGTCGGCAAGTTCCGCCCCGAGCCGGTTCACCGCGTCCGTCGCCCCACAGAGAAATTCTTGACGACGGGCACGGCATTCGCAAGCACGCCTGAGCACATCTTCCGCGTCACCCTCTGCTGCTGGTGTATGCGGAGGGCCCAGAGGCGGCGCACCTCCTCCTGGTGCAGGGCAGGGGCTGGCGCCCCAACGACCGCCGGATGGGCCTCGCTAGGAGCAGGGCCTGGCGCCAGTCCGTCCCCAGAAGAAGATCTCAAGATTGATTTCAACCAATCACCGTCCACGATCAAGGAAGGAGCACGGGGCAAGCTGGCTGTGCCCCAGGAGAACTCGTGAAGGGAAAACAGCAGGCGCGCAGGCTCGGGACGCTCAGCTGAATGGGCCACCTCTCCGACTGGCTGAGTGATAAGGGTGCCGCTTGAACCCGACGCACCAAGGATCAGCGACGAGGACGGAGCTTGGGGAGATGGCTCCTTGGCCGTATCCGCGAATTCGGCAGGAAGGGCCCTGAAAGGTCATGGTCAGCTGCAAGAACCGAGAAGTAGAGGAGCAGAGAGAGAAGAGGACTTACTCGTCCGTGGCGAAGTACTTCCTGCATTTCAGCAAGCGGCAAGGGCGATCATCACCGCCCGAGGCCTCCTTCCTCTTGCGGAGGGCCACGAAGTCTACGCGGAACCGGCCTAAGCGCTCGGCGCAGGGGTCGGCTTGTGGCATGGAGGAGGCGGCAAGGTGATCAGCGCCAATGGGACCAGCCTGGGGGACGCCCCTAGGCGCCGCCTCATGAGGGACGACTGGGGCCTCGGGAGCCCCAACCTCGGGAGCCCCAGCCTTGAGAGCCCCAACCTCGGGAGCAGGAGGCCGCAACTCCTCACCTGTCACCATTCCCGAACGAGCTCCGGGAGAGGCCGCCCTCGGGGCTCAGCGCGGCGTCACCACCTCAACGTCGCCCTCTTCAACTCCTGACAGTTCTCGTCTCCCTGCTCCTTTACCTGAGACAGGGCCACTTTGGGCGACCGGAAGAGCTACCACGACAACTGGGTTCTCGCGAGGCCCCTGAGGTCGGCCGGGTGCAGCCCCCACTCATCAAAGCTGGGCATCTGCTTCACAAAATCGGCCCTGCCCGAACAAAGATACAAGAGGGCACCATCATGTCGAAGGCTGCTCGGGAAGGATCGCCAACCAGGACCTCGAGCACCGTCCTCGGCGCTTCAGCGCCAGTCCTCTCCGGTTGCATGCGGTCTCGACGCCAAGAAGTCCCACATCCAAAGTGAGAATGGCACCGAGAGGAGCAATGCGACATCGAGGAACTCTTCACCGCCTTGGGCGCCGCCACATTGAGCGCCTCAAGCTCTCAAGCGGGCGCTGCATTTAATGCAAGACGGTGTCCGCGAAGGCTCGTGACCCCAACCTGAGTTGGGAACAGCAGGCAATGTAGGATGTGAGAGCAGGGGGCTGGGCACCCCAACGTCCACATAAAACCACCGCTCTCTGAACTTGGCCTCAGGGGGAGGGAGTCCGAAATCGATCCCCGAAGCAGCCGTCTCGGGCACCGCCAGGAAGCTCACACACCCCGAGCATTGAGTAAGATCACTCAGGCGCAAAGAGAAGAAGTGATGCAGTAGAGCAACGGAAGGAGGGATGCCTACCATTGCCTCACAGACAAAGGCGAAGACAGCCAGGAGGGTAATGGACTCAGGCCCGAGATGCATCATGTGGATCAGATAGTGGGAGAGCACCGCATTGAAGAAAGCGGAGAAGGGGGGAACCAGACCCGCCCATAAGGCATCAGCGAAGAACCGGACCTCCGTGACAATCCTGTCGGAGGAGGCGTGGGACGCAGGCCATGCCGTGGTCCTTCCGCACTCGTTGAAGATGCTGGCAAGAGCAGAGCGGACCTTGCCCAAGGCCTCGGGGTTCAGTATGATAGATCGATCGACGGCGGGGGCCACCGCTGGAGGCGAGCGGGACGAACGCGTGGGCTTCTTCTCCTTTTCCTTCTTCGTTGGCGCCATGGCGATAGGCAGGGTGAGAGTCCGAGTTGGATCAAGGGCGGAAGTTGGAGCCAGAGGAAGAAGGAAGAGCCAGGAGTGCACAGACGACGAAAGGGGAATGGCTGTGTGCAACCCCGGGTCCGCTTAGCCGGGCGTGTAAAGAGGCATCGTGGGGAAGCGGAGACGCCCATGACGAATCAATCGCCACACAGCGCCCAAGGCCGCAGGCTGTTGGGGCCCGTGGCGCTTCGCACTTGCCCCTTCGCTTCTCTGCTAAGCCAAGTCCTGGCGTGCCTTGGGCCCGGGCTACTGTCATGCTCAGGAACAGGGTCCCCAGACTTGCTCGCCTGCTGCCCGCGGGCGCTGCTCAAGTGGGGGCCCAGCTGCCCAGCCGTCGGCTCAAGCTCAAGACCTCGCGAGGGGCTAAGCCTTGGGCGGACGACAGAACCTTCCTCAGAGCAGCCTCGTCAGCAGGCTCACGAGGAGGCGGAGACATCAAGGCAGGGTACCTCACGAGGGTGCCCCGTGACGCAAGCCATGACGACGAGACTAGGCAGGCGCCAGCGGGCGCCACCAAGCAGATGTCCTCATTTCCCTTTGGTGCAAAGGAGGCAAGCACAGCCAAGGCATCGTGCAAAGGTTACCGCCTGTGCAACAAGACCAAGACCAGCAGAGCGGCAGGCCGGAGGTCATAGTGGAGCCCAGACGGCGCCACCGCCGAGTCTTTGGCAGCCAAGACCAACTTTAGTCAGATAATTGTACTAGATGTTCTCCTTCAAAATGGCCAATTGTTGGCGCCCTTCCCGCTCATTATTTGGGACGAGGCCCAGGGCCTCCCTCTATAAATAGGACTAGCCACCACAGAGGTAGGGGGTCGATCGACGAGACACATGTCGAACCTACCGGAGAGAGTGAGAGAGAAGCGACTGGACTCACCCAAGCAGTCCATCGCACCAGCTCAAGAACAGCCCCTCGTGAGGCTGTTCTTCCTGTGTACTGTTCTTCATCAGCCCGAGAGGCAATCCACCACACCACACACTGGAGTAGGGTATTACACCACAATGGTGGCCCGAACTAGTATAAACCTCGTGTCCCTTGTGCTGTTCATCGTTCCTAGTTTAGATCCCTTGCAAACCATTAACGCGTGAGCTGGTAGGGGAAAGATCACTGTGCGCACCCCAGTGTTCGAACCTCAAGGGACTGCCGGAACCCGAAATCCAACAGATGCTACTGAAAATTATTATGAGGGAGAAATATATGCTTGTAGGAATTGCAATAATATCAAGTTTCCTCTCTATGTGCTTAAAGTTTTAAAGTTATTCTTGTTTCGCCTTCCTATGCTAGTTGATTATAGTTCCCATAAGTTGTTTGCTCACAAAATCCCTATGCATAGGAAGTGGGTTAGACTTAAATGTGCTAGTCATATTCTTCATGATGCTCTCTTTATGTTTCAATTCTTATCTTTTATGTGAGCATCATTGAAATCATCATGCCTAGCTAGGGGCGTTAAACGTTAGCGCTTGTTGGGAGGCAACCCAATTTTATTTTAGTTTCTTACTTTTTGGTTCTGTTTAGTAATAAATAATCTATCTAGCCTCTGTTTATATGTGGTTTTATGTTTTAACTAGTGTTTGTGCCACGTAGAACCTTTGGGAAGACTTGGGTGAAGTCTTTATGATCATGCTGTAAAAAACAGAAACTTTAGCGCTCACGAGATTAGCTTTAACTTTTTACTGGAGAGTTCTATTTAGTTGATTCTTTTTGCAGATGATTACTAGAAAAATTACTCAGGTCCACCAATTTATTTTAGAATTTTTGGAGTTCCAGAAGTTTGCGTTAGTTACAGATTACTACAGGCTGTTCTGTTTTTGACAGATTCTGTTTTTCATGTGTTGCTTGCCTATGTTGATGAATCTATGGCTAGTAAAATAGTTTATAAACCATAGAGAAGTTGGAATACAGTAGGTTTAACACCAATATAAATAAAGAATGAGTTCATTACAGTACCTTGAAGTGGTGTTTTGTTTTCTTTCGCTAACGGAGCTCACGAGTTTTCTGTTAAGTTTTGTGTGGTGAAGTTTTCAAGTTTTGGGTAAAGATTCGATGGATTATGGAATAGGGAGTGGCAAGAGCCTAAGCTTGGGGATGCCCAAGGCACCCCAAGGTAATATTCAAGGACAACCAAGAGCCTAAGCTTGGGGATGCCCGTAAGGCATCCCTCTTTCGCCTTCGCTCATCGGTAACTTTACTTGAGCTATATTTTATTCACCACATGATATGTGTTTTGCTTGGAGCGCTATTTTATTTTCTTTAGCTTTGCTTGCTGTTTGAATAAAATACCAAGATCTTAAATTATTAAATGGGAGAGTCTTCACATAGTTGCATGATTATTCGACTACTCATTGATCTTCACTTATATCTTTCAGAGTAGTTTGTTGTTTGCTCTAGTGCTTCACTTATATCTTTTAGAGCACGGTGGTGGATTTGTTTTATAGAAACTGTTGATCTCTCATGCTTCACTTAGATTATTTTGAGAGTCTTAAATAGCATGGTAATTTGCTTAAATAGTCCTAATATGCTAGGCATACAAGATTTGTAAGAATTCTTATGAGTGTGTTGAATACCACGAGAAGTTTGATGCTTGATGATTATTTTGAGATATGGAGGTAGTGATATTAAAGTTGTGCTAGTTGAGTAGTTGTGAATTTGAGAAATACTTGTATTGAAGTTTGCAAGTCCCGTAGCATGCACGTATGGTAAACTTTATGTAACAAATTTGAAACATGATGTGTTCTTTTATTGTCCTCCTTATGAGTGGCGGTCGGGGACAAGCGATGGTCTTTTCCTACCAATCTATCCCCCTAGGAGCATGCGCATAGTGCTTGGTTTTTGATGACTTGTAGATTTTTGCAATAATTATGTGAGTTCTTTATGACTAATATTGAGTCCATGGATTATACGCACTCTCACCCTTCCACCATTGCTAGCCTCTTCGGTACCGTGCATTGCCCTTTCTCACATTGAGAGTTGGTGCAAACTTCGCCGGTGCATCCAAACCCCGTGATATGATACGGTCTTTCACACATAAACCTCCTTATATCTTCCTCAAAACAGCCACCATACCTACCTATTATGGCATTTCCATAGCCATTCCGAGATATATTGCCATGCAACTTTCCACCATTCCGTTCATCATGACACATTCATCATTTTCATATTGCTAGCATGATCATGTAGTTGACGTAGTATTTGTGGCAAAGCCACCGTTCATAATTTTTTCATACATGTCACTCTTGGTTCATTGCATATCCCGGTAAACCGCCGGAGGCATTCATATAGAGTCATACTTTGTTCTAGTATCGAGTTGTAATCATTGAGTTGTAAAAAAATAGAAGTGTGATGATCATCATTTAATAGAGCATTGTCCAAAAAAAAGAGAAAGGCCAAATAAAAAAAGAAGGCAAAAAAAAGAGAAATAAAAGGGGCAATGCTACTATCCTTTTTTCCGCACTTGTGCTTCAAAGTAGCACCATGTTCTTCATATAGAGAGTCTCTTGAGTTATTACTTTCATATACTAGTGGGAATTTTTCATTATAGAACTTGGCTTGTATATTCCAATGACGGGCTTCCTCAAAATGCCCTAGGTCTTCGTGAGCAAGCAAGTTGGATGCACATCCACTTAGTATACTTTTATTGAGCTTTCATACATTTATAGCTCTAGTGCATCCGTTGCATGGCAATCCCTACTCCTTGCATTAATATCAAGCGATGGGCATCTCCATAGCCCGTTGATTAGCCTCGTTGATGTGAGACCTTCTCCTTTTTTGTCTTATCCACATAACCCCCATCATTATATTCTATTCCACCCATAGTGCTATATCCATGGCCCGCGCTCATGTATTGCGTGAAGGTTTATAAGTTTGAGATTACTAAAGTATGAAATAATTGCTTGGCTTGTCATCGGGGTTGTGCATGATGAGAGCATTCTTGTGTGACGAAAATGGAGCATGACTAAACTATATGATTTGTAGAGATGAACTTTCTTTGGCCATGTTATTTTGAGAAGACATAGTTGGTAAGTTAGTGTGCTTGAAGTATAATTATTTTTATGTCAATATTAAACTTTTGTCTTGAATCTTATGGATCTGAATGATCATACCACAAGTAAGAAGAATTACATTGAAATTATCCCAAGTAGCATTCCACATCAAAAATTCTGTTTTTATCATTTACCTACTCGAGGACGAGCAGGAATTAAGCTTGGGGATGCTGATACGTCTCCAGCATATCTACAATTTTTGATCGTTCCATGCTATTATATTATGTGTTTTGGATTTTTATGGGCTTTATTTTACACTTTTATATTATTTTTGGCACTAACCTATTGACCCAGAGCCCAGTGCCAGTTCCTGTTTTTTCCCTTGTTTCAGTGTTTCGAAGAAAAGGAATATCAAACGGAGTCGAAACGGAATAAAACCAACTTGAGAAGTTATTTTTTGAAGGAAAGCTACCGGATAAACTTGGATCGCACGTCAGGAAAGAAACGAGGGAGCCATGAGGTAGGGAGGCGCGCCCACCCCCCTAGGGTGCGCCATCAACCCTCATGGGCCCCTCGTGGCCCCCCTGACGTACTTATTCCGCCTATATATATCCATATACCCTAAAAACTTCGAGGAACAGAGTAGATCGGGAGTTCCGCCGCTGCAAAGCCTCTGTAGCCACCAAAAACCAATCGGGACCCTGCTCCAAGCACCACATTGAGGGGGGAACCTCACCGTGGCCATCTTCATCATCCCGGCGCTCTCCATGACGAGGAGGGAGTAGTTCACCCCGGGCTGAGGGTATGTACCAGTAGCTATGTGTTTGATCTCTCTCTCGTGTTCTTGATTTGGCACGATCTTGATGTATCGCGAGCTTTGCTATTATAGTTGGATCTTAAGTTGCTTCTCCCCCTCCACTCTCTTGTAATGGATTGAGTTTTCCCTTTGAAGTAATCTTATCGGATTGAGTATTTAATGATTTGAGAACACTTGATGTATGTCTTGCTGTGCGTATCTGTGGTGACAATGGGATATCACGTGATTCACTTGATGTATGTTTTGGTGATCAACTTGCGGGTTCCACCCATGAACTTATGCATAGGGGTTGGCACATGTTTTCGTCTTGATTCTCCGGTAGAAACTTTCACTACAAAAAAAGACACATCCGTGACAGTTTGGGCCGAACGAAATTTTTTCCTGTCATACACATGACACTTCTATGACGATAATTGTGACAGAACCCGGTATCAACATAGATGTGGTGGGCTCCTACTTCTATGACAAAAAATCATGACAGAAAATGGGCTTTTCGTCCTGGGCGGGCCGGAGACGCAGCTGCATGACATTCTTTGGGCCGTCCATGACGGAAAAAACCATGGTAGAAGCGAGGGGTAGGAATATTTCGGGGAGTTGCCGGTTACGGTGGGAGGTCGGGGGCCGAGCGATGCGCTGCTTTTCTCGTACACGCATACGCTGCAGCGTGTGTGTGCGGCGTTGGCTCTAATCGAACCCGATCGAGGCGTTGGACTCTAATCAACCCGAAGCGATTGACCGCAGTTACACGTTATCGAACCCAAGCGATCGATCGATGGTCGTTAATCGCATTCGATGGAGCGATTCTTCCCTACCGCTTCTAATGAGCCGATCGATTGATGAACAGTGGAGCGTATGGGGGGGGTGGGGGTTGATGAATAGGACCCGTGGGGTGGACGGTGGATGAACAGTAGACGGTGGAGGGGTGGCGTGGAGGGGTGGTTGAACAGGACCACGTGGTGTGGAGGGCTGGATGAACAGTAGATAGTGGAGGGGTGCCCATGGAGGGGTGGTTGAACAGTAGCCGGTGGAGTAGCGCGTGGTGGAGGCTGGATGAACAGGAGCCCGTGGAGGCCGGAGGAGGTCGACAGAGTCGTGGAGGCCGGAGGAGGTCGACGGTGGAGATGAACAGATCCCGTGGAGTGCCGCTTTGCACGCCACACCCTCCCGGCGAACAGGACCCTGTTTGACCGTAGGAGGTCCGCTTCTCCGCTTTTTGCGGCACGCCACACCCTCCCGATCAACAGACCCCGTTTTCGACCGTAGGAGGTCCATTTCCTCCGTTTGGCGGTACGCCACACCCTCCCGATCAATAGGACCCCTGTTTCGACCGTAGGAGGTCCGCTTCTCCGCTTTTGCGATACGCCACACCCTCCCGATCAATAGGACCCGCTCCAACGTGTTCGGTGGAATACAAGGTCGTTTTCTCCGCTTCTGCGACGCTTAGGCCTCGCTTCATCGCCGTTCCGCCCAAGCCGCTTGGCTCCCATGCGTTCGCTGCCTCCCCATGAACATGACGATTCCGCTGCCTCCCCATGAACACGACGCATTCCGCTGCCTCTCCCATGAACACGAGCCCTCGCCCGACGTATGCGTGACTAGGCGTCGAGACCCCGCCAGATGTACACATACGTGGTCAGATTTTCTTTCTTGCACCCTCGCCGCAGACGTGCGTGTACATGCTACGCGGCGCCTCTACTACGACTGCGTGTGCGCCTCTACTACGACGCGGCGGCGCCTCTACATCGACCAAGATGTACGCATAACGTCGCGACCAAGATGACAACGCCACGACGCTTCGACCAGGTGGGTCCCGACTGTCAGGCACTTCCTTGCCTACGAAGATGTAGCTGGTGGGTCCCAGCAGTCAGGGGGGTGAATCGTTTTGTTTTTTTTGCCCGGACGCACTTCCTTGCGTGCGAAGGTGTAGCTGCTGGGTCCCAGTAGTCAGGGGGAAAATCGTTTTTTTTGCCCGGACGCACTTCCTTGAGTGTGAAGGTGTAGCTGCTGGGTCCCAGCAGTCAGGGGGGCGAATCATTTTTTTTGCCCGGACGCACTTCCTTGCATGCGAAGGTGGAGCTGGTGGGTCCCAGCAGTCGGGGGGTGAATCGTTTTTTTCGGACGCACTTCATTGCGTGCGAAGATGTAGCTGGTGGGTCCCAGCAGTCGGGGGCGAATCGTTTTTTTCCCGGACGCACTTCCTTGCGTGCGAAGATGTAGCTCGTGGGTCCCAGCAGTCAGGGGCGAATCATTTTTTTCGTGAAATATGGTGGCCCGTCCGGTGGGTCCCCGCGCTCAGGTGGAGGAATAATTAGTTTGCGCGTAATAAGGAGGCACTTCCTTGCGGCTGTCGTGGACCCAGCTGTCAGCCTCTCCACGTACAGCCCACGTCCGGTGGAAGTCGTTCCTTGACCACGTTGACCACGCCGCGCCGAGAGCACGACGGCGGTGGACGACGGCGAGGCCTAGGAAGGGGACGACACAGAGCCGGGGAAGACGCGGCAGTGGATGCACACGCGGAGAGGAGTACGAGGGTTCACTGGTTCGGCTGCGGCCGACGCCAGTAATAACCGGGGTGTGGGTGAGTGGAGAGGTGGCCTGCCAGCGGTGGGAGTAGTAGGCGGTGAGGCCTCCGGCAAGACAGCCGCCACGGGAGGCAGGAGCAAGCGGAACGACCGGCGCTGCTTTGGCGGTCAAGCAAGAAGACCAGAGGTTGAAGAAGCATGACGACCGCTGGATGGACATCGACGTCCATGTAGCTAGAATCTTTTATATTGACTAAGTTGACAAAGCCCTTGGTACGCCAACTTAGTAGGCCCTGTGTCAGCTTCCAAAACGGTGCGCCCAGATGTCGGGGAGGAATCATTTTTGGGCGGGTGAAGCTAGAATATACGAGATTGAAGAAGAAGCACGGCATCCGTTGGATGGACATCCAACAGCCATCGCCGCTAGAACTGTGTGTTGACTATAAGTTGACAAAGCCTTGCATACGCGTCAACTCTGTTTTTTAGGGGACGCGTCAACTTAGTAAGGCCAGAAGTGTGTGGCAGAGAACTTATAGCCCATTTGAGATTTGTAAGAATGTGTAGCCCAATTTTGAATTCTAATGGAATTTACTACAACCAATTTACAGTTTGTTAAAAGTACAGCCCATTTCAACCAACCGTTCAAAACAGAATTCAATAAAATTTCCCACATTTTGATGGGATCCGAATATTTTTATCCCGAAATTTCTTGTTAGATTAAATACAATTTCAATATAAATTTATATTACATGCAAATCCAACGAAAGATTGTGCTCGCAACAATTAATGAAATTAAAATTTTCAATATTCCAAAAATAATATTTTATAAAGTAATCACTGTTTGGTGCATTTTTTATAGTTACTACCCAGCTTTTTATAATTACATCCCATTTTTATTTCTTAAAGCCCATTTTCTTGTCAAGCCTAATGCATCCCTCCTAGGAAAGATTTGCAGCCAATGGGCGGAGAATAACAACTTGACCTTGCTCGGGTATTCCTAAAAAAGTATAGCTGGGCTAGCCATTTTCAGCTTGAAAAAATTAATATCCTGGCTGGATATCTGCTCGGGCTAGACGGGCCACAGCCCGCCCAGATTAATACCGCAGCGATGTTTTCGTTGTTGTTCAGAGGAGAAAAATTAATATCTGGGGTAAACATCAAAAAACTCTGCAGTGCTCACACCTCAAAAACACAAATACTGCTGAGCTGCTTGGTCCCAGTTGTCGGTCGCTTCTTGTGCAATTCTCTCGTATATTGACTACTCCCTCCTTTCCGGTTTATCATGCTAAATTCAAAAATATCACCAATCAAGGTAGATGGCGAGTGGTGGAATACTTTTTGTAGTTTTGCAAAAGCACCTAATTAATGCTCTTATTATCCTCAAAAAATTATGTTTATCAATGCATTAATTGCAATGCATGCATGCATAAAGTACATGCATTGGTCAATTTTCTCTTAATACTTGCATGCAATGATTTTATGCACCTTGGAATCTGAACATGTGATGGAAAACAACCAAATTGAGCCTTATAAAATGGAAAAACTAAAATTTTGAGATAAGCCCTATAAACTGGAAAGGAGGGAGTACATAGGTTGACAATGGTGTGGGACCGTGATGTCATGAAACCAGGAGGAAGCAAAATAAATTATAGTTATATATATATATATATATATATATATATATATATAATAAGGAGGCACTTATGACGTGAGGCTATGGACCTGGTGGGTCCCCATTGTCATCCTATCCAAGTAAAGTCATCTCTCGCGAGCGCCGCTTCCGCTTAAGCAGTCGGGCCACCGCCTGGCTTCCGGTGCAGGCGATTGTTCGCTTTCAAACGACGCAAGTGCCGTCCGTCCATCTGCCGCAGACACATTAATGATACGCGGTTGCCGAGGCGGCTACTCCGGCGCCACACGTCCGCCCCTCCGCCGCCCACCATTGCTATATAAATCATTGCGCCGCCATAGCCGCAGTCATCCGCATCCATTCCCTTTCTCCTGTCCACACCACTACTACCCATCATGGCTTCCTTGCGCTCCAGCGCTCTTCAGGACGGGCAGACGATGGACCACAAGGAGATGACAGCCATTGCTGCCGACCGGCTGGCCGGCAGGCAGCCGAAGGATGACGACGTCCTAATGGAGAACATGGTAGTCAAAGATCCGGCGCCAATCCCCTCCTCTGCGCCATCCTCGCCGGTGCATTGCACCATGACCATCGGCGAGGCCCGTGCCCAATATATGGACAAGGTGAGGCCGATGCGTGAGGAGCAGTTCCGGGAGGCGCAGCCGACGCCGCCTACAACCACCATCTCCTCCAGAGCACTGCAGCGGACGAGCAGATCGCCGCGAGCGGCAGAGCAGAGGCGCTGCTCGACCGTACCGCTCCGCCGCAAGGGCCGCCGAAGGTTGGCGGTACCGCATGCGGGTGGCGGAGGCTGCGGCCGCCTACAAAGAGGCTAGCAAAGAGGGCAATGAAGTGGGCGAGCCGCTGTTTGGCGAGACCGAGGACGAGGCAGAGGACGATGCCGGCTCCGACGAGTCCCCGCTCCGCTGGCATCGATGATGCCCTGCTCCGCCGAGGCCCCGCTGTCGGTGTCAAAACCGGCGGATCTCGGGTAGGGGGTCCCGATCTGTGCGTCAAGGCTGATGGTAACAGGTAGCAAGGGACACAGATGTTTACCCAGGTTCGGGCCCTCTCGATGGAGGTAAAACCCTACTTCCTGCTTGATTAATACTGATGATATGGGTAGTACAAGAGTAGATCTACCACGAGATCGTAGAGGCTAAACCCTAGGAGCTAGCCTGTGATGGTATGATTGTAATTGTGATCGGTCTTCTAAGGACCAACCTCTCTGGTTTATATAGACACTGGAGAGGGCTAGGGTTTACATGGAGTCGGTTACAAGAAAGGAAACACAATATCCGAATCGCCAAGCTTGCCTTCCACGCAAAGGAGAGTCCCATCCGGACACGGGCCGAAGTCTTGAGTCTTGTATCTTCACGCTTCAATAGTCCGGAGGTTGTACACAGTCCGGCTGTCCGGATACCCCCTAATCCAGGACTCCCTCGGTAGCCCCTGAACCAGGCTTCAATGACGATGAGTCCGGCGCGCAGTATTGTCTTCGACATTGCAAGGCGGGTTCCTTCTTCGAATACTCCAAAGTACCTGTTACGATGAATAGTGTCCGGCCTCCAATCAATGTTGTGCTCCTCCGCTTCAGTGCCTCAGTAATGACCATCTCCACATGTCGAGCGAATGCAAGGAGTCGAGGCATTTTTGCATTTGCCACCCTCGATCCTCCGGGCAAACCTCCTATTTGAAGGGATGGGGATTCTCAGATCTAAACCTCACTCTCCCTCCCAGAGCTAGCATCCAACAGAGAGCTCCGCGAAAAGCCATTCCAGCATGGCCGGTCGTCGCAGCCCTTCTGCTCGCCCTTCTCGTTCTAAGTCGGGGGATTGGGGAGAGTGCTCAGTTCCTCATAGCCGTTTGATAGAGTTACAAATCCAAGGGTTTCTCCCACCGGTATTCATGGTCCCCGTCCGAGCTGGAATAGCCACTTATGACAGAGGGGAACAAGCTGAGGGATCTCCTAACCCATCTCCGGAGGAGCTTATATGCCTCATCCCACATCTGCTGAGGGGCGTCGGGTTCCCTATCCACCCGTTTCTTCGTGGGCTCCTGGAGTTCTACGGCCTCCAGTTACACAATCTTACCCCCTCCTCTATTCTGCACATAGCGGGGTATGTTGCCCTTTGCGAGCTGTTTTTAGGCTACGAACCACACTTCAGATTATGGAGGAAGCTATTCTGCCTCGTCCCCCGCACCCAGGAGGAGTCCCTATGTCAAGTGGGCGGGGCCGAAGTATGGCACATTGCCGAGATCGGATACATGCCCGGCACTCCTGAGAAGGCACCAGAAAACTGGCCTTCAGAGTGGTTCTATATAGACGACGTTCCCCTTCGGATCCAGTCCGGACAGGTCTCCCTAAGTTCAGCAAGGCCCCGCTGAGGGCACGCCTAAGCTGGTGCCCCCGGGGCCCTCAAGAAGAGGACACAAGGGAAATAGTCCTCCTGATGAACAGGATAAAGTTACTGGCCAAATCCGGACTGATGATAGTTGAGGTTATGGCGATATGCATAAGGCGAGGCGTGCAACCGCTCCAATATCGGGGGAAGCCCATGTGGCATTTCAACGGGGAAGACAACGCCACCCGCTGCGGCCATAAGGGTCCGGACTCTGCTGCCGCCTTGGCAAGGATATTGTCCGATTTGTACAAAGGGGAAGAGGAGGAATTCCTTCGCATAAAAACGCTGGACGGATTCTCCTGTACAACCCCAAAGATGGGTAAGTTGCCATTATTTTTCCCTGCTTACTTACTCTAGCGTTCTTACGCTAAGATTACTTGCATCAATGCTTCGAGCAGGAATTGAGGAGGGCCGAGAAGGAATCTTCAGCCCTCATCGCAACCAGAGGACCCTGGAAGGGCCCTAGATCCGGGACTTAAAGTGGATCCAGATATCACTGTGGAGCTTGTCAACGGGGTATTCTATCAAGCGAGCTGGGATGGCACCCTCGTGGCCATTACGGCCGACTACCCTGGACTGCTCCCCGCGTCGTGTGTAAGCCGAACTAAAAAAACCCTATCCTTTGAAGAGGACTCCCCCTAGGCATTATAATTTACCCCTGAGGCCTCGTTCTATTTGCAGAAACGACGGCCGGAGCGAGGGGCCGAGCCCCTAGGGACTCGTCAACAACGAGCGTCCGGACCGGGCAGGCTCAAGAGGAAGGCGGTGAGGGTTGACACACGGCTACATAGGTAAAGTAATAACCTGTCCTGTAATTATAGAATTTGAAATGTGACAGCGCCCTTTGTGTCTGGCAGGAAGAGGAATAACCGAGTATATCCGGAGACCCCACCAATCACGCCTCCACCACCGGGTTCCGAACCCGGCCGAAGCGAGGCGGACACGGGGCCAGCACCGCATAGTTCCCCAACGAAGGATGCGGATATGCGTTCGGCCACGAACTCCGAAGTGGAGAGCGCCATGAGTCACCAGCGCCGGAAGGCCGTGCTCCGGAACAACATCTTTTCCAAAGAGGCTTTTAATGCCTTCAATTCGGCGGACGCATACGTCCGAGCTGCTCGGGGCGGGCTTGCCCAAGCGACAAACCAGTATACCAAAGACATATGGGTAAGAAATTTTGATAAGTATGTATAGCAGTAGCCCCTGAGACTTAGAATACTTGGGACAACTATTTTAAGGATCAATTTATGCACAGGTCCTTGTAGATAAGAATGAGCAGTTGTCTCGGGAGCTGGAGGAATGCAAGGCCGAACTAAGGGCCGCAGTTGCCAAGTTAGAGGAACCCCAAAAGCCCTCTTCTGGTAATAATTGTCACAATTGTACGAAGATGCACCAGTTAGTAAATGGCTGATATGACAAGTCTAACAGAAAATTCTGCAGACAATCCCGGGGTGAATCCAAAGGGCGTAAGAGAGGACGCATCGCATCTCACAAGGCAGCTGGAGGCTGGCGAGCGCATTCTTACGCAAGCTAGGCAGGAGAAGAAGGAGATTCAAGATGCCAAAGTCCAGTTGGACGTGGAGTTAAAAGATCTCCGTGCTCAGCTGGCGGACTCCGTGAAGGAGAACAAAAGGCTTCGACGCGGCATTTACGGTAAGTGCCTAGACGAATCTGTATTATAGTTCGCAAGGAAGTATATTGAAATAATTTTGCTTGCAGGAATGTTAACGGTCATACGAGGAGGAGATGCCTCATCGCAAGTGATTCACCGCAAGACCTTTTCAGAATCGCACGAAGCGAAGCTCTGCAAGTGATGCAGGTGTAGCTCAGGCTTTGTGGTCATCAAGCTTGCTGCCGAATGGCATGGGGAGCTTGTGAATATGCTTCAAGGAGCACGGCGCGCTCCGACCGTGGAAGGTGTCCGCTTGCCGGCAAGGCGCAAGAGAAGCCTGGGCTATGGTGAAGATGCGCTACACCAAGCTGGACCCGAACCATATGGCCGAAGTAGGACCGGCGGGGCCCGATGGGCAAGAAATTCCCGTGTGTCTGGTATATGACTAGGTAGCGTTAGCCGCTAAGTATTCTCAACAGGATTGTAAGCTAGATAGCCTGTTGGATGGTATAGAGGAGGAATATAGTCAGTCCAAGTGACTATGTAATTTAATGGACACGATTAGCCCCTAGCCGGATTAAAATCATTTGTCATGGCGGACCTTTTCGCTTCAGCCCCGGATCCCTGATGCAGGGTGTGTCCAATACCCACTCAGCTATACAAAATCGGGGTATGCGTGGAAACAAGGCGTAGGGGTCATAAGTGCTTGAACAGATAAGTACCCAACTAGTTATGTTATAGGGACAATTGCATTTTTACCCCTAGTTGGTTCCTACCCACGGGTTTTGCCCTTACTTTTCGAGCTTGCTCAGTTTTGCCCTTACATTTTCCACCGTGGTCCCTCGAATGCCCTTTGACCGTTTTACCAAAACTTTGAAAATTCATAACTAATTCATATGAACTCGGAAAAATGAAAATAAGATATCGAAATGTTCATTTAAACATTACCTTTATGTGCATATCATTTGCATTCAGGCCAAAAGCACCCTTTAAACTACCTGAGATAATTAATGTTATTAACATTATTAAAATAAAAAGGTATAAACAATATTTTTTTCATGAATAAAAATTACATGCAAATGTAGGTGATGTTTTCTGAACATCCAGATATTTTATTTGCATTTTTCTAAGTTCGTATCATCTTGTTAAGATTGTTCTAATGACTTTGACCATCATTTGGAAACTTCATAACAACTTGATACAAACTCAGAAAAATGCAAATAAGATATCATGATGTTCGTAAAACATCACCTACATTTGCATGTAATTTTATTCATGAAAAAATATTGTTTATACCTTTTCATTTCTAATAATGTTAATTACATTAATTACCTTAGGTAGTTTAAAGGGTGCTTTTGTCCTAATGCAAATGATATGCACATAAAGGTAATGTTTATCTAAACATTTTGACATCTTATTTGTATTTTTCTGATTTCATATGAATTAGTTATGAAATTTCAAAGTTTTGATCAAACGGTAAAAGGGCATTCGAGGGACCTCGATGGAAAAAGTAAGGGCAAAACTGAGCACGCTCGAAAAGTAAGGGCAAAACCCGTGGGTATGTACCAACTAGGGGTAAAAATGCAATTGTCCCTATGTTATATTACATGGATAGTAAGAAACATCTTCCAGGGAGAATAGTTCCGTTAGGGGTTCCTTTCCCTAGGTACGCATGCGACGATGCACATGTCCGGACTGCGAACGATGGCGCAGGATACAAGTCTTCTGGGGATTTACGTTATAATAAACGAACACATCTTTTGTTCACCGACCGAATATTCTCTTAAGGAAGCTAGCTTTCGGCTTCACCCAGTCTGAGGTACACATCCGGCTGAACCGGCAGTAACAATCGCAGAGGTGCTCCCCTTATGCCCTAGCTGAATTAACGGGAACATAGGGCATAAACACAAGAGCCAGGCAACCCAGCTTGGCAACATCTTAAGTCATATCGATGCATACAATGGTGAAGAAAAGGCACATATGGAAAAAAGAATGCATATGTGATGGGCAGAAAGCCATGTGAGTAATTATTTTTAGCTTCCGTATAGGAAGCCCCTAGGTTTTAGTTACACACTTAGTGTGGCCGGAGTGATCCGGAAATCTGCACTGTATTGAATACTTTGTGTGAAGAGATAAAAATGTCGAGAAAGGAAAAAGGGATGGAGCATAATTAAAAAAGGAGGGGTTGGGAGACGAACATTGAGTTCGGCGTTAGGCGTAGAATATCCGGATTCTGGCCGCGGTCCATGGGTTCGGCTCGAGTCTGTTATCGGATGCATTACGTAAGCGGTACGCTCCTCTGGTGAGAACTTTGTCAATGACAAAGGGACCTTCCCATTTGGGTTTGAGTTTGTCCTTCTTCTTCTCCGGTAGGCGTAGAACGAGCTCGCCAATATTGTAAGTTTGGGCCCGCACTTCTCGCTTTGATATCGCCGAGCTCGCTGCCGATAGAATGCGGAACGGGCTTTTGCGACATCGCGCTCCTCCTCCGTGGTGTCCAGTTATCCCGCCGATCTAACTCGGCTTCCTTTCTTCGTACATGCGACGCGTGGCTTAATCATGTATTATGTCACAGATAGTATCGCTTCGCACCGCACACCATAAAAATGGTGTATATCCGATGGTGCGATTCGGTGTGGTCCGCAGCCCCCAGAGTACGGAGTCGAGCTCCTCTACCCAGTGCGTATCCGATTCTGTTAGAGATCTCGCTAGTCTGGGTTTGATGCCGCTCATGATGAGACCGTTTGCCCGTTCGACCTGGCCGTTTGTTTGGGGGTGGTAGACGGAAGCATAGTCAAGCTTAATGCCCATTTTGCCGCACCAAGTTTTCACTTTGTCGGCCGTGAAATTTGAGCCGTTACCAGTGATGATGCTATGGGGGACACCGTATCGGTGTACGACCCCGGATATGAAGTCTATCACAGGTCCGGATTCGGCCGTTTCAACTGGTTTGGCTTCTATCCATCTGGTGAACTTGTCCACCATGACCAGTAGGTATTTTTTCCTATGGCTTCCCCCTTTAAGGGGTCCGGCCATATCCAGCCCCCAGACCGTGAAGGGCCAAGTTATGGGGATTGTTTGGAGAGCGGTAGGGGGCATGTGACTCTGATTGGCAAAGAGCTGGCAACCGACGCAATGTTGGACAAGGTCTGTGGCGTTTACTCGGGCCGTTGGCCAATAGAAGCTCTGACGGAAGGCCTTGTCGACTAGCGCCGAGCAGCAGCGTGATGTCCGCCCAGTCCCGCATGGATTTCAGCCAAGAGTTGCCGCCTTCCTCTTCGGAGATGCACCTTTGGAGCACTCGGTCGCTTTTCTTGTAGAGTTCCCTTCATGGACCTTGTAAGCTTTAGAGCGCCGGACTATGCAGCGTGCTTTGTTTTGGTCTTCGGGGAGCTCCTGCCTATTTAGGTAGGCCAAGAAAGGCTCAGTCCACGGGGCAATTACGGCCATGATTTCGTGGGCCGAAGATGTTATTTCGGTGGCGGAGCCTCCGATTGTGTCTGATGGTTCGGAATCTGGGAATGTGCTCGGGTCTGTGCTGGTATTGCCGGACTCCCCTTCCCATACTACAGATGGCTTGAACAGCCTTTCCAGGAATATGTTAGGTGGGACAGGGTCGCGTTTAGCACCGATGCGGGCAAGGACGTCCGCCGCTTGATTGTTTTCTCGAGCCACATGGTGGAATTCGAGCCCCTCGAACCGAGCTAATATTTTGAGGACGACATTACGATAGGCCGCCATTTTTGGATCCTTGGCGTCGAAGTCTCCGTTTATTTGTGATATTGCGAGGTTCAATCCGCAAGACTTCCAGCGTTGGATGCCCATAGAGACCGCCATCCGAAGACCATGCAACAAAGCCTCATATTCGCTGCATTGTTGGAGTCTGTGTAAAGTATTTGGAGGACGATCTTGGACCGCTTTCTCCGGTGGGAGACGCCAGACTACACCCGCCCCACCCAGCCAAAGATCTTAGAGCCGTCAAAGTGCATGATCCGGTTGGAGTATGCGCCGCTTTTTAGGGAGTTCGCTTCGTCCATTCGGCGACAAAGTCGGCCAATACTTGCGATTTGATGGCCCACCGTGGTTTGTACATTATGTCGAACGGAAGGAGCTCGATGGCCCATTTAGCAATCTGGCCCGTAGCGTCGCGGTTGTTTATTATGTCATTGAGTGGTACTTCGGAGGCTACCGTGATCGACCACTCTTGAAAGTAGTGTCGCAACTTCCGGATGCGGCGAAGACCGCGATGCTATTTTTTGATAATGTGGGTATCGATTTTCATGGGGTGAGGACTGTGGATACGTAATAAACCGCTTTTGAGCGGAATTTGTATCCGTGAACCTCTCGCTCGACGACGCAGTACTCGCGCCATAACTTGGTGTGTTGCCGCTATGTATAATAGCATAGGCTCGCCGGTGTTCGCAGACCGTTAGGACTGGATCACCGCCAGTAAGGCTTTTATTTCATCAAGTCCGCCGCAGCTGCATCCGCCCATACGGTGTTCGGTGCGCCGCAGAGGCGGTAAAGAGGCAATGCCTTTTCTCCTATCCCGAGATAAAGCGCTCAAAGCGCCACGCATCCGCTAGCTTCGATGTGCTTGAGGTCATTGGTATAGCCAACCGAGACAGAGCTCGGATTTTTGCCGGGTTCGCTTCAATTCCTCTATTGGAAACAATGAAGCCCAGCAGTTTCCCCGATGGGACGCCGAAGACGCATTTTTCCGGATTCAACTTAATGTTGTATGTTCGGAGGTTATCAAATGTGAATCTCAAGTCATCTATCAGGGTTTCGACGTGTCTAGTTTTTATGACCACGTCGTCCACATATGCTTCCACTGTTTTGCCGATTTGTTTTTCCAGGCATGTTTGAATCATGCGTTGATAGGTTGCGCCCGCATTCTTGAGCCGGAAGGGCATAGTGTTGAAGCAAAAAGGGCCATATGGCGTTATAAAAGCTGTTGCGGCTTGGTCGGACTCTGCCATCTTTATTTGATGGTATCCAGAGTATGCGTCAAGAAAACACAGCAAGTCGTGTCTAGCTGTGGCGTCGATGATTTGATCGATGCGAGGGAGGGGAAAGGGATCCTTGGGGCAAGCCTTGTTGAGGTCTTTGAAGTCGACACATAGGCACCAGGATTTGTCCTTCTTTGGTACCATCACCAAATTTGCCAGCCAATCCGGATGTTTGATATCTGTGATGAATCCGGCCTCGAGTAGCTTGGCTAACTCTTCCCCCATTGCCTGTCATTTGGGCTCTGAGAATCGCCTTAGGGTCTGCTTGATTGGTTTGTATCCTTTTAGAATATTGAGGTTGTGTTCGGCCAGTCTGCGTGGGATGCCTGGCATGTCCGATGGGTGCCAGGGGACAATGTCCCAATTCTCGCGTAGGAAATGTCGTAGTGCGGCATCAATCGTGGGGCTCAGCTATGTCCCGATGGAAGTTGTCTTCATGGGGTCCGTTGGATGGATCTGGAATTTGACTATCTCGTCTGCAGGCTTAAATGAGATGGACTTGGGTCGCTTGTCTAGTATCACGTCGTCCTTGTCCACGGTAGCCTGTAGTGTTGTTCCAAGGGTTTATTTCTGCCACATGGTAAATTTCAGCGGAGCTTCGATGAGCTCGCTTGCGCCTATTGTTTGAGGCGAAAGTCTCGAAGACTGTTAGTACTGTATTGTGTTCGCCGGCAGGATGTTGTTCCGCTTTATGGCCCACAAGAAGATCCTCGCCACTTTTTGCCACTGCCGGAGTATCCAACATTCCTTAAGGCTATGAGTAGGTGTTGTATCCAGTCTATGTGGAGCTTACATGGCCCGCCGAGCCATTCTTCCAATATGCATCCCTGCCCTAGGGTGGGCTTTGGTTTCTTGGGGTTGGGTTGGACGACTTACGAGAGTTCATCCGCTTAGTTCGACAGAGGTTTTGGTGAGAGCAGATTATCCCAAAATTCTGTTTGGGTCTTCCAAGCGCTTCCATCGCACGAGATTTCCGTATTATGGTTGCCAAGTCCGCTGGCGCATTTATGTCGCGCGGCTTATAGCATTGAGAAGTCCTTCATCCGTGCAATTTTGCGTAAAAGTGAGACCATGTTCTCTTCGCGGCAGTCCCTGACCTTGTTAAGCACAAGGAGGAATCTGGCCCAGTAGCGATGTACGGTTTCCTGGGGCTCTTGCCTGATGCGGGAGAGACAGTTTAGGTCCAGGTAGGTGTTGTTAGCAGAATCCGGATTTTGATCCGATCTAACGCCCAAGGGCGCGGGCGGTCCCGAGCTCAACAGCTCAGAATCCGGAGTGCCCAATTTCTTCGGCCCGATGCCCGATTCTACCATGATAAAGCCGCCGAGATGGAGCGTCTGGCCTACAGCCAGAGCCCCCTCCGAGGTAATATCATCCTTGACAATGATACGAGCCATCGAGCCTTGTGGCGACGTCACAGAGGAACTCTTAGTGAAAGCACCAATGTCGGTGTCAAAACCGGCGGATCTCGGGTAGGGGGTCCCGATCTGTGCGTCAAGGCTGATGGTAACAGGAAGCAAGGGACACAGATGTTTACCCAGGTTCGGGCCCTCTCGATGGAGGTAAAACCCTACTTCCTGCTTGATTAATATTGATGATATCGGTAGTACAAGAGTAGATCTACCACGAGATCGTAGAGGCTAAACCCTAGGAGCTAGCCTGTGATGGTATGATTGTAATTGTGATCGGTCTTCTAAGGACCAACCTCTCCGGTTTATATAGACACCAGAGAGGGCTAGGGTTTACATGGATTCGGTTACAAGAAAGGAAACACAATATCCGAATCGCCAAGCTTGCCTTCCACGCAAAGGAGAGTCCCATCCGGACACGGGCCGAAGTCTTGAGTCTTGTATCTTCACGCTTCAATAGTCCGGACGCTGTACACAGTCCGGCTGTCCGGATACCCCCTTAACCACCATCTCCTCCAGGAGCACCTGCAGGCGGAGGAGCAGATCACCGCGGAGCAGGCGGAGCAGGAGGCACTGCTCGACTCGTACCGCTCCACCCGCAAGGGCCGCCTCGAGCGCTGGCGGTACCGCATGCGGGTGGCGGAGGCTAGCAAAGAGGGCGATGAAGCGGGCGAGGCGCTGTTTGGCGAGACCGAGGACGAGGCAGAGGACAATGCCGGCTCCGACGAGTCCCCGCTCCGCTGGCGTCAACGACGCCCTGCTCCGCCGAGGCCCCGCGGCACCAACAACGAGGCAGAGTGCACCGCCGGCTCCGCCGAGGCCCCACGGCGTCAACAACGAGGCAGAGGACACCGCCGGCTCCGCCGAGGCCCTGCCCCGCCAACAATGAGGTAGAGGACATCGCCGGCTCAGCCGAGGCCCCACCCTGCCGGCAACGTGGGGGAGGATTTCCACCGCTCCGCTGAGGCGCCGCCCGCCGGCAACGAGACAGAGGACATCGCCGGCTCCGCCGAGGCCCCGCCCCGCTGCCAATGAGGCCACGCCACATAGAAAATGAGGAACAGTAGAACACGGCAGGTCGCCGCCGCTCGGGTCCAAGTAAGGCCACCGCTGCTACCCTCCGGTTGAAGCCAAGCTAGGCGGGTTGACCATTGACGGCCGGTTAGCTTCTTGGCCGCACTGGAGAAGAACGTTGCTTCTACTTAACTGCTGGTGCAGTTGGCTGATTGACACGTGGGCCCAACAGCCACATGTCGATTACGCAATCGCACTGCAGCTAAGTCCCAAGCTTCGCTCGCCTGGGACACATGTGGGTAGCTTTGGTTAATTAATTATACCTCCAGCGCACCCCTTTTTAGGTTTTTCTTGAAAAGGAGGATGACCCCCGGCCTCGAGATTCGGGAGATGCATGTGGCCACAAACACCCCTTTTTAGTTGAAGAATGTATGAAATGTAATGAAATCCAGCATGTTTATATGAAATCTGACGTGTATGAATGAATTTATTTGAATAGTTCAATTTCTGATCACCGGCATTGGATGAACATGCAAAACAATACGCACTAGCATTATTCGAGGGTGATCACCACGCTTGCAGTAGTTTCACATGTACTCCTCCGTCCTTTCTAGTGCGTGATACAAGTTTATTCTGCAGTCAAAGTATCTCTACTTTGACCAATCTTATACAAAAAGTATGCACTTTCACAATGTGCTAAGTAAAAGGAATGTATGAGTACAAAGAGTTTGAGCAGCTTTTTAGCGTTTTCAGACATTGCAATCAAACACACAGCCCGATAATTCATAGAGAACATTCAAAAAATCGATGATTATGCATCTCAGCGACTCACATGTCGAGGCAATATTTACTTCAGAACTAAAGAATAAAGAAAAAATGATCGCCTGCATCGACAGCAAAGGGCGCCCCATTCGAAAATATCAAACGATATCTTGCTAAAATCAATGAGCAAAATTTGACAAGGTTGTCCCATTCCAAAATATCAAATTCCTACGATTGTGGAATGGGCAGGGTTCGCCATCGATTCGACATTGACATGGCACCTCGTGCTAAATAAACCAGCTGTTTTTTTGTGCGCCCACCAAAATCAACCAAATTCACAGTAGCTTGTATGATTTCGCCCTTATATGTTGCAACGCCTTGAACTTATGGGCACCTCCTTTCTTGTGGTGGAAATGAATGACTCGATGTATTCATGAACATTTTGTGCAGTTCCGCTGAAATCAAGCGAGCACCCTGCTTGCACAAATACAAAAAGTGATTAGTATAAAGCAAACTGTACTATGAATTGACAGTTTAATAGGCACATACATGGTCCATGTAGAGCACACTTTTAGAAAATGGAACTCACCGTAAAGAATCCTAGAACAACATTGTACTCACAAGATCACGGAAAAAATGGAGACTTGTCACCCTTCCGAAATGAAGGTAGTTTGGTCTTGTGGGGAGTAATGTAACCATCCTTCAACTGCTCCTTCTGATGAGAAGATAGACATGGCTACTTCATCCTCGCATAATCGGAACTAGTCACTTCACGTACTCCATATTCTTCTTCAGAGGAAGATGATCCCTGTTTGCTCGAAAAAAGGAAAGGAAATATTTAAAACAACACAGATGAAGCACTTCTCAAGGACAACACCACTTTTTCATGACAGTATCTAAACAGTAGCACAACACCAATAGAGATGACTGTGACGCCCCCGATTCAATCGTACACTAATCATGCACGCAAATGTGTACGATCAAGATAAGGGACTCACAGGAAGATATCACAACACAACTCTAAAACATAAATAAGTCATACAAGCATCATAATACAAGCCAGGGGCCTCGAGGGCTCGAATACAAGTGCTCGATCATAGACGAAGTCAGCGGAAGCAACAATATCTGAGTACGTACATAAGTTAAACAAGTTTGCCTTAAGAAGGCTAGCAAAACTGGGATACAGATCGAAGAGGCATGTGCCTCCCGCGGGATCCTCCTAACTACTCCACGGTCGTCGCGCCGGGCTGCACGTAGTAGTAGGCACCTCCGTGTAGTAGGAGTCGCCATCGACGGTGTCGCTCGCCCTGGGCTCCATCGTCCGTCGCAGCAATCGGATAGAGATAGGGGAAAAAGGGGAACAAGGCAACCGTGAGTACTCATCCAAAGTACTGCAAGCAAGGAACTACACTACATATGCATGGATATATGTGTAAAGGGCCATATCGATGGACTGAACTGCAGAATGCCGTAATAAGAGGGGATAGCTAATCACCGTCAAGACTACGCTCGGCAGCCTCCGTCTTGCAAAGATGTAGGAGAGAGTAGATCAAGTCCTCCAAGTAGCATCGCATAGCATAATCCTACCCGGCGATCCCCTCCTCTCCGCCCTATTAGAGAGCGATCACCGGGTTGTATCTGGCACTTGGAAGGGTGTATTTTATTAATTATCCGGTTCAAGTTCTCATAAGGTCAAGGTACAACTCCAAGTCGTCCTGTTACCGAAGATCAAGACTATTCAAATAGATTAACTTCCCTGCAGGGGTGCACCACATAACCCAACACACTTGATCCCATTTGGCCGGACACACTTTTCTGGGTCATGCCCGGCCGCGGAAGATCAACACATCGCAGCCCCACCTAGGCATAACAGAGAGGTCAAGACGCTGGTCTAAACCTAAGCGCACAGGGTGGGCCCATCGCCTTAGCACACCAAGACGCTATGGGCAGCCAAAGCGACCTAGCCTAGCAGCGTGCCCATCCAATCCGGCCAAGGCCAACAAGCAGACGCCACGAAATGCTTGGTGATACCACGACGCCGAAAGTGCCCATAACTGCTCCTCACAGAGTTGGTTAGTGCGATAGACCAAATGGCTAGACTCAGATCAAATACCAAGATCTCGTTAAGCGTGTTAAGTATCCACGAACGCCGACCAGGGCCAGGCCCACCTCTCTCCTAGGTGGTCTCAACCTGCCTTGTTGCTCCGCCACAAAGTAACAGTCGGGGGCCGTCGGGAACCTAGGCCCACCTCTACCGGGATGGAGCCACCTGCCCCTTCAGCCCCCATCTCCGAACAGTATCACAAGTAATGTAATAGTATAAAGTATATAGTATATGCCCGAGATCACCTCCCGAAGTGATCACGGCCTAGTAGTATAGCATGGCAGACGGTCAAGAGTGTAGGGCCACTGATGGAACACTAGCATCCTATACTAAGCAGTAGGATAGCAGGTAAGGGTAACAACTGTAGCAACAATGACAGGCTATGCAGCAGAATAGGATTAATCTAAAGCAGTAACATGCTACACTCTTCTAATGCAAGCAGTATAGAGAAGAATAGGTGATATCTGGTGATCAAAGGGGGGGGGGCTTGCCTGGAAGCTCAGCCGAGAAGGAGGGGTCGTCAACACCGTAGTCGTACTGGGTAGCAGCGGCGTCGGTCTCGGTGTCTAGCGAGAGAAGAGGGGGGAAGAAACAATAAATACAATGCAAACAAATGCATGACGATGCATGACATGACAAGGAGTGATGCTAGGTGCGCCCAATCGCGGTAGTAGGTGATACCGGCGAAGGGGGAAAACATCCGGGAAAGTATTCCCGGTGTTTCGCGTTTTCGGACAAATGAACCGGAGGTGAAAAGTTGCAGGTTCAATAGGTTAGGGATGTGTGGTGGACGAATAGGCTGCGTATCTGGATTCGTCTCGTCGTTCTGAGCAACTTTCATGTACAAAGTTTTTTCATCCGGGTTACGGATTAAAAGATATGATTTTTGAAAGAATTTATTAATTTCTGGAATTTAATTAATTATTTAAATTAATTCGAAATTGGATTAATGACAACAGCATGAGGTCATGCTGACGACAGCAGTCAACAGGAGTTGACTGGTCAACCTGACCAGTGGGTCCCACTGGTTAGTGACACAATTTTAGTTACACATATTAACTAACCTAATCAGGATTAATTAGGGGTGGGCCCCACTGTCATTGACTACTATATTAACTAATTAACTGATTAGGTTAACTAGGTAACTAATGTAATTAGTTTAAATAGTTGTTTAATTTAATTAATCGAAATTAATTAAGTTAATTACTTCTTTATTTATTTATTTATTTATTTATTTATTTTAAATTTTAATTTTATTTATGCTCGGGCGTGGGCCCCTTTGTCATTGGCCCTAGGGGCCATAGTGGGTTCGGGTGTTCTTGAAGCGGGATACTGGGCGCCCGAGTGTGGTCAGCGCCCGCCAGAGAATAGTGGTAGGGCGCCATGAGGTTCGGCCGGCGGCAGAGATCACCCGAGCGATGCATGGCTGGGTCGGTGGCCAAGGGCGGCGACGCAGGTGGTTAGGGCGGGCGGAGCCGACGAGCCACGGGCCAAAGGCGGAGATGGGGGAGCGGGCGCGGTCGGGCGCCGTGGCTGCGGGTGAGGGCGGGGAATGGAGAAGGGAGTGGAGGCCAGAGGTGGCCTCACCGGCATTGGAGAGAAGCGGGGTGGCGAGGGCACGGGGCGGCCGGCGTGGTGTGGCGCCGTGAGGCCAGACGGGGACGTGGCTGGGCGAGGGAGAGGGAGGAGGGCCGCGGGGGTGCTCACGGGGCCGGTAGGGTAATGGCAGCGTGCTCGGGGAGGCTCGGGGTGGTCTACGGGGACGACGCGGCGGAGCGGGAGGCAGGCCGGCGGGGTAGATGACGAGGTGGAGGCGGCGGCGGTGCTCCGGTGACGGCGGGGTCCAGCGGCGTCGGGGGTGATGGGCGACGCGGTCGGCTCGGGCGAAGGGTGACGGGGTTAGAGACGGGTGACGACGGCGAGAAGGCTTCGGCGACGAGCGAAGGGCGAGCCCCCCGTTCTCGATCTAGATCGAGGGGGAGGGGGAAGAGAGCAAGGTGGAGTGGGGGGTTCGCCTCGATCTAGATTGGATAGGGATGGGGAGAGGGAGTGGCGTCGTGGGGAGGGGGGGGGGAGTGGGTGCGTTGGGGGGTTAGGGTTTGGTCGCCTGTGGGGGTATGGGGAGTGGGGGCGGATGGGTGGTGTCTTTGGCGGTCGGGCCAAGTCCCGTTGGGCCGAGGGGGGTTGCTTTTGTTTTGTTTTGTTTTCACCCTTTTATTATTCTTTTCTTTTTTCTTTTAGTTCCTAATTATTTTAGTTTTCTTTAAAATACCAAGTTAGCACCTAAATTAGTATCATCAAAATAGGCCACTGCCAAACCTAGTTGGACCCAAAATAATTTAGTTTAATATTTTTATATTTTCAAAAGCAATTAAATTACTATTTTAGCCGTTGTTTTTAATTATTTTTAGGGCATTGAAATATTTTATCAAAAGATAATTTATCCAGCAACATTTACTAAGGATTATTTGACACATTAGGAACAATTTAGTTTTGACTTTTGGAAACTTTAATTGATTAACTTAAATTCAAATTTTGAATATGAATCGTTTCGAACTATCGCGAGATTATCAACAGTAATCTGAGGTGACGTGACATCGTTAACATGGGGTTACTGTAGCCTAATTATCCGGGCGTCACAATTCTCCTCCACTAAAAGAAATCTCGTCCCGAGATTTAAGAGGGGAAGTAAGGGGGGAAGGTGTTGGTAGCGAAAAATCTAACGAGTCTTCTCGGTCTTGGTTGCCCTTTCGAAGAGGTTGATCCCTTTCGTTGATGTCCTCATTTCTCTGCTTCAAGTCACCATGATCAATTTTTCATCCTTTCTTCGGGATCTCCATCGCCCCTCTTAACGCCACCAAGGGAAAAACTCCGGAAGAACGCATCTCCACAAAGCTGGGCATCTGACGGTGAACTCAATGGGAAATACACAAGGTACCCCACGAGTTGTATTTTAGTGAATTCGTTGAGTGCAATATACGACGGTACCAAAATTTCAAACGGGTAGGCAATCATTCGATGACTTAGACAGAAGCTGGAATGGGAGTTTGAACAACGAGAATAACATGGTGTCTGATTCCAGGATGAATAATGGTATAGCATTCAGCTCGCGAATCACATACGAAGCCAGGTGCAAATGATACATTAGAATCCGGGTTATAAAGAAGAGTCAGGTTTCGATCCAATGGACCTGTGGGTTGTGGGCCCACCATGTGGGTTGAAAGTAGGAAGGGTGGTGACATCTTGCACAATCATGTAAGTAAGGCATGTCAGAGGATAGCCCGTCAGTTATGTCGGCAACAACGTCGGTACCAAGGGCGAGGGACGAAGAGAACCAATTCCTGCTCATTGAACGAGGCGGAACAATAGGCAAAGTTCTTATCCATCGGTGGTTACCAAAATGTTTTCAACAATAGTAACAGGGTCTTACTGACAGAGTTGTACGTCGAGGTGTTTACATAAGCAGGAGAATATCACTGCTTAGATCATATACATCACAAGCAACATTAATCCAACCAATGGAAAGGAAAATATGACTATCAGATTAAAAAGATCAATGGAAAGGAAAATTGTGATTACACACGATTATTAGGAGTATATCCTTCCCATGTACAAGCAGAACATGGCATACAGGGTAGGAGAGCAAGTACCCAACAATTCAGATAAGAGGCAAGGATTAATCAAGATGTTACCCATACAACGGTGTTTGGATAACTGACCAAGAAACATTTAGCATCGTGCCTCTAATGTTCTTGTTGAAGATTGGGGTATCATAGTCATGCTTCAAGGTAGCAATGATATGGTGTTTCGATCAAGGGCCAGACTTTGGATACACAAATGATCCATCAGGAGCAACTTATAAAATATGTCTTACAATTTCCTCCAGGAAGAATTGTTATCCTTGCAAAAGAAATTATAATGATAGGTCCTCCAGCCAGGGAGGCGCTAGGCCTGACATCATGTTACCGGGTCATCAAAGGACCAACATCATAACTCTTGAAAATTTGTCCCAACCATCATATCTGACCGAGATGCAGATCCGATTGGTGTCAGGATACCTCAGGCTCAGGATGCCTGAGAAGAAAGGTGCAACACAAATTGACGGGATGACACTGTAAGATTCTCGGGAAATGAACTATGAAGTGATTACCATTAACAAGAGTTCATCATTAACCCAAGGAGAGGACAAGGAGGTGGCTGATGAACTCAACGACAATTCATTGAGATTTCCGAAAGATGGATTTCCACAATTAAGTGAACAAGGAGATAACATTTGTTAGATCAAATGATATAAGGAAGTATGCTCAAGGAAAACATACACAATTAAATATTGGTTGAAAGGTGCACCCGAAATATGGGTTGGGTTGCACGACCAATGTCAGAATGGTTACTCAATAATCAACAGTCTAAGAATGAAATGTCGACCATTAACTTCAAAGCAATAAGGTTGCTAGAAGTTTTTTAAAATTACTAGTCCATTTGTCGGTATTACTGTTAGGAACAATAGGGGACCAAGAAAACAATGGTGATCGTGATAAGTATCACTTATGTAAGTGCATCTAGTGCCACCCCTAGTTGGTTTTGGAGTATTAACGACAAATGTGGTTGAGGGACTAATGCGTTTGTGAGAATTGCAGGATAACGCAGGTAGTGTCCCCCATTGATTCGGTTTACCTACCGGAGATGACCCCTAAAAATGTATGAAGACATTGACGACAATGGTGGCATGTGAAGATATTCACATTGAAGACTATGACATGAGAAGACATTGAGTGAAGACTATGGAGCGCGAAGACTGTGTCGTTTTGTTGTTTCCTTTTCTTCTTTGTTGAGTCATAGGAACCACCATACTATTAAGTGGGGTCCAAGTGATCAAAGTCAGAATGACTGAAGTGATGCTCAACCCAAATCCTATGTCTTGGAGCGAAGACAATGAGAGCAAAACTTATCCAGAGCTGGATGAGTCAGCTTTGCTTGTAGCCCAAGTAAAGTTGTCGTGTGTGTTTGAAATCTGACCGTTGGAACACGTGTCAGTTCCTTAGTGACCCAGGGTCATTTCGGACATATCAGGTCGGGTTGCCTAGTGGCTATAAATAGCCCACCCCCTACACCATAAATTGGTGGCTGCTCAGAGTTAGTGCACGGCTTTTGTCGTTTGAGAGCAACCCACGTCGAAGCCATTGAGAGAGAGAAATCCTTGCGAGGACAAAGCCCAAACACATGAAATCCTTGCGAGGCTACTACAGAGATATGAAGACATGGGTTCTCGAGTGGATGACAGGAAATGTTCATCATGAAGGCAAAGCTCTTGACGTCATTGAGCTCACAGGCCTACCCACTCCCGGAGAGCTGTTTGAACCTAGTTGTCAACTCCACCGCGATGCACTGGAGAGCATCTTCCATAAGCCAGAGCCCAACATGAGTCAGATGTTGAGCATGATGAAGCCTATGCCACATGACACTGAATACCCTCAGGATCTCTTCGTTGATGACCTAGAGTATCTGCCTCGTACAATATATCACATCATCAGGTGAACTCTATGGCCTATCAAAGGGCATTCATCATCTGCAAAACTTGAAGGAGCCATGAAGACATTGGTCTTTTACGTCCTCAATGGCATCAGCTTTAATACGCAAGAATTCTTCATCCGGCAATTGGCTGCGTCTGGATCTGATCTTTTTGGTCTGAAATTTTATGCTCCATGGGTCATGCGCCTCATCAAGATGCACTCTGCTATCAACTATCAGCCTTCTTCTCGCAATCACCTGGTCTTTCTACCAAAGGTTGATATGTCAGTTGAAGCCATATACCCTGAGCCTGCCAAAACGCCACTTTATCTTCAGAATGCAGATCACCATAGCTTCTCTCAACCCATGGAAGGTGTCCAAGCAGTATCTCGTGTCTATCCTCTGGCTGGGAACACTCGTCTGCCTCACCATGCGCAAACTGAAGATACTGAGAGCACTATTGCACAAAGGTTCTAAGCGCTCTCGCCCTAAATAACCGAGAACTTCTTGTGGCAATCGCATCGTAAACAAGATAAGCATCACTCCCGGATCAAAGCGACAGATGCAAAGCCTCTTGGTGGACGCCAATCGATTCAAATCTTGCCACCAAGAATGCTTTTGTCACTCATGAGACCTGTCGGCAATCATGGAAGAGTTTGACATCGCTTTCGGCGTAAGCAGATCTTCAAGACGATGGCTTCACCGAACGCTTCAAGTTTGACTCCACTCCTCCATGGAATGCAGTCCCACGACGAACTCCATCACTTGAAGACTCGACTATTCTTCCTCCGCTGCAACTCACAATGCCAGAGTGCTCAATGATGAAGATGATGCTACTTCACCGCCCCTACTTACTGCTCAAGACGACATCGCACTAAGTTCGCTCGCACCGCCAAACAACCACGACAACCCTGCTGCTTCACCTTCTCCCGATGAAAGCGAGTAGATGCTCTATGTCTTCAAACCTTTTGGTCCCATCGACAAAAGGGGAGAAGCATATGAGTTTGATAGTCTTCAAGCGGGTTCATAAGGGCGGTTGCATAATATTTTGCCTAGTGTTTACAACTCTCGCTTTTGATACATTTGGTTCTTTGAGTTGTAACACTTAAACTCGATGGTCGCTCGCTACTTATTTGCTTTACTCGTGCGATGATAAATTCGTGATATGCGATGATAACTTCCGCACTTAGATCATCTGCAGACGTCCATTTTTCATTATGCATGTCATTCTCTTGGTTATATCATTTCATGCATGATGAATTATCTTCATAAGTTGAAGAGGATCTCCACAAGTACAACCTGCCATGTGCATTTGCATTCCAAAAGCAAACTACTTATATGCACATCTTCAGGGGGAGCCTTTGCCACTTATGAAGACAATTCCCTATCCTTTACAATTTCACATACTTTATCCCCGTTGAAAACTTCAACCAGTTTGTCATCAATCACCAAAAAGGGGGAGATTGTAAGTGCATCTAGTGCCACCCCTAGTTGGTTTTGGAGTATTGACGACAAATGTGGTTGAGGGACTAATGCGTTTGTGAGAATTGCAGGATAACGCAGGTAGTGTCCCCCATTGATTCGGTTTACCTACCGGAGATGACCCCTAAAAATGTATGAAGACATTGACGACAATGGTGGCATGTGAAGATATTCACATTGAAGACTATGACATGAGAAGACATTGAGTGAAGACTATGGGCGCCAAGATCGTGGTCGTTTCATTGTTTCTTTTTCTTCTTTGTTGAGTCATAGGAACCACCGTACTATTAAGTGGGGTCCAAGTGATCAAAGTCAGAATGACTGAAGTGATGCTCAACCCAAATCCTATGTCTTCGAGCGAAGACAATGAGAGCAAAACTTATCCAGAGCTAGATAAGTCAGCTTTGCTTGTAGCCCAAGTAAAGTTGCCGCGTGTGTTTGAAATCTGACCGTTGGAACATGTGTCAGTTCCTTAGTGACCCAGGGTCATTTCGGACATATCAGGTCGGGTTGCCTAGTGGCTATAAATAGCCCACCCCTACACCATAAATTGGTGGCTGCTCAGAGTTAGTGCACGACTTTTGTCGTTTGAGAGCAACCCACCTCGAAGCCTTTGAGAGAGAGAAATCCTTGCGAGGACAAAGCCCAAACACGCAGAGCCAAACAATGTTAGGCATCACTGAAGTCTTTCTTCTGTGTGACCTAAAGACTAATTACACTTGAGGACTGTGAATCCTCCAGCCGGTGAACGCAGTCTGTGAAGGTTCGGAAGTCTACCTTGAAGACTTACCAGAGTGATTGGGCGAGGACTATGTGTCCTTAGCTCAAGGGGAATAAGGTGAAGACGCGGTCCTCTGAGTTGAATCTCAGCCTCCCTAACCAGATGTACAGTTTTCACAGCAACTGGAACTAGTCCAACAAATCCTGTGTCTTCAACAAGTGACTGGTTCTATCTTCTCCCTCTCCTTACTTAGAGTTTGTCTTCGTGAAGTCATTGCCTATTTGTCAAACCTGTTTGAATTCATTGCTTGACTACTTTTGTTGATTGGCTTCTCACTATCTTCCATCTTGATCCTACTACCTAGCTGCTATTAGTCTTGTACTTTCACGTTATTGCATACTGGACTATGGTTTCCTTGTTGTAGTTTATCTTCCGCTGCATATCAATTAGGTCATTTCTATTGTTTGTCTTCGAAACATCCGTGTTTTGAAGACTTTCCTAAAAATCGCCTATTCACCCCCTCTAGTCGATAACTAGCACTTTCAATTGGTATCGAGCAAGGTACTCCTTGTTCTCGTGTGATTTGGTTTAACCACCGGAGTTTTAGCTATGTCGATCGCGGGGATTATCAAAGTCTCCGCTGCTTGCCCCGTGTTCGATGGAACCGACTATCCCTATCGAAGAATAAGATGCATGCATCTTGAAGCCATTGATGTCGACCTCTGGTATGTCGTCAAGAACGGCGTTCCCAAAACTGGTGAAGGTGTCACCCCTGCTGATGTCAAGAAGTTCATTCAACTGGACTCTACTGCAAAGAACATCATCGGTGGTCATCTAACCAAAGGACAGTATGGCCGTGTGAGTGCTCTGGAAACGTCGAAGCTAGTCTGGGACTGGCTATCCAAGGTCAACAAAGGCGTCTCAACCCAGAGAGATAAAAGGATCAGTGTTCTTCGCAACCTCTTCAACCGCTTCAAGAGAAACGACAATGAAAATGTCCAGCTCACGTTTGATGCCTCGCTGACATCACAAATGAGCTTCATGCTCTCGGCGCCACTGAGATCACCAAGCATGAAATCGTCAAGACACTACTGAGATCACTTGACAGCTCTTTTGACACCCTTGCCCTCATGATACAAGAACGCCCTGACTTCAAGTCACTCGATCCGTCTGATATACTTGAGAGGCTCAACACACATGAGTTCCAACTTTCTGAGAAAAGAGATATCTATGGTCCCAACTATGGCCGAACTCGCGCTTTGAAGGCAAAAGTTGTTTCCTCATCTGAAGAAGAATCTGACTGCGGTTCTGATGATCCTGAAGGCATTGGAAAGGAACTTGCTATGCTTGTGAAGAAGTTCACTAGGAAGAAAGGCTTCAGAAAGTCTTCACGATCCAGCTCAAGAAATGATGAAGCTTCCACTCATGACTACAAGAAGAGAACATGTCACAAGTGCAAGAAAACTGGACACTATCTCCCTGAGTGTCCACAGTGGGACAATGAGAAGAAGAAGAAGAAGAGCAAGGAATATGATTCTGATGACAAGAAGAAGAAGAAATCTTCAAAGTCTTCTTCCAAGTCCTCATCTAAGTATTCATCTCATAAGAAGAGCTCATCTGGCAAGGCTCGTGCTTTTGTTGGCAAGGAAATGGATTCAGAGGAGGAGTCTGCTTCGAGGAGGTGGATGTGGAGTCCAAGAGGAGTCCGACCCGGCGCTGTAAGTCCGGCTTTAGCCACGCCTATGTTGCCAAGTCCATCTTCAACATCAAGACAATGACTTCCACACCAACGTGAAAGCCGATGACAAGGACGACCTGCTCCCACCTACTGCTTCATGGCACGTGGTGCCAAGGGTATGACACCTCATGCTTCAGAATGGATTATGGACAGCGGATGCACTAATCATATGACTGGTGATCGAAGTCTTCTCATGGACTCAACCTTACGTCCATCAGACAAGAGTCAATCACATTTGCTGACACTGGTAAAAGCAAGGTATTGGTTCTAGGTAGAGTTGCAATCTCAAAGGATCAACACATGGATAAAGTGATGCTTGTTGAATCCCTTGGTTTCAACTTGATGTCTGTCTCAATGCTTTGTGACTTGAACATGATTGTGATATTCGAAAATATCGCTGCCTTGTACTAATGGAATCGACAAGTCTCTAGTCTTTGAAGGGTATAGGAAAGATGATCTATACATGGTAGATTTCTCAGCAGGTCCACAACTTGTCGTATGTCTTCTTGCAAAAGCTTCGCATCGCTCGGCTCGCATCGGAGGTGGGGCATGCTTGGCATGAGGAACATACACACACTCGCCAAGAAGAAGCATGTCATAGGCATCAAGGTGTCAAGTTCAAGAAGGATCATTTGTGTGGTGCTGCGAAGCTCGAAAGATGACTAGGGCAAAGCACCCTCGAAGACAATCATGACGACATCTCAACCCTTCGAGCTGTTACACATGGATTTGTTTGGCCCTACTCACTACTCTACCCTCACAACAACTGCTTGTCTCTATGGCTTCGCCATTGTTGATGACTACTCAAGATACACATGGGTGCACATAATTTCTACAAGACTGAAGTGCAAGATGTCTTCAGACGCTTCGCCAATCGAGCAATGAACAATTATGGCATCAAGATCAAGCATATCGGTGACAACGCACCAATTCAAGAACACCGGACTTGATCTTTATCTGGATACCATGGGAATCACTCATGAGTTCTCTGCTCCATACATACCTCAACAAAATGGCATCGTGGAGTGCAAGAACAGAACTTTCATTGAGATGGCTCGAACAATGCTCGACGAGTACAAGACACCAAGAAAGTTCTGGCCTGAAGCTATTGATACAACATGTCACGTCATCAACCGTGTTTACATCCATAAGCTTCTGAACTAAACATCCTATGAGCTCCTTACTGGCAAGAAGCCAAATGTCAGCTACTTCAGATTATTTGGGGCTAAGTGCTGGATCAAGGATCCCCATCACAAGTCAAAATTTGAACCCAAAGCTCACAAAGGCTTCATGCTTGGTTACGGAAAGGACTCGCACTCCTACAGAGTCTTCAACCTCTATCACTACAAAATCGTCGAAACTGTGGATGTGCGATTTGATGAAACCAATGGTTCACAAAGAGAGTTGCTGCCAAGTACACTAGACGAAGCTCCGCCCAGCGAATCTATCAAGCTGATGGGAACCGTGAAATCATGCCTTCAAGCACAGCCTGAAGAAGAACTTATCATTTCTGCACCTAACCAACCTGAAGACAATGCTTAGTCTGAAGACAATCCTCCCAATGATGACTATGATCAGCATGAGCAAAGTCTTCGTCCAGTTCATCCTCGAGTGGCAAATGAAGTACAGATTGAGAAGATAATTGATAGCATCAATGCACCTGGTCCGCTTACTCGCTCAAGAGCAACACAGCTAGCCAATTTATGTGGGCACTTTTCTTTTGTGTCAATATCAGAACCCAAGAAAGTTGTTGAAGACTTTATGGAACCAGAATTGATACAATCTATGCAAGAAGAACTTCAATAGTTCAAGCTGAACAATGTTTGGGAACTTGTCAAGCGTCCTGACCCTCGCAAGCATAACATTATTGGCACCAAATGGATATATCGAAACAAGCAAGATGAGCATGGTCAAGTCGTCAGAAACAAAGCACATCTTGTGGCTCAAGGATATACTCAAGTTGAAGGAATTGACTTCGATGAAACATTTGCTCCTGTAGCTAGGCTTGAAGCTATTCGCATACTACTAGCCTATGCTAACCACCACAACATCTTGCTATATCAAATGGATGTGAAGAGTGCATTTCTCAACAGCAAGATTGAAGAAGTATATGTCGATCAACCACCTGGCTTTGAAGATCCAAAACATCCTGATATGGTGTACAAGCTAAATAAAGCACTGTATGGCCTCATACAAGCTCCTCGCTACTGGTATGATACGATCAAAGACTTCAAGAGCAAAGGCTTCAAACCTGGATCCCTTGATCCCACACTCTTGACGAAGACATATGATGGTGAACTGTTTGTATGCCAAATATATGTGGATGACATTATCTTGGCTGCACCAACCGAAGTATAGTGATGAATTTGGATACATGATGCAAGAACAATATCGATGTCCATGATGGGAGAGCTCAAGTTCTTCCTTGGTCTTCAAATTCGACAGCAAAGGAATGGCATCTTTATATCTCAAGAAAAATACCTCAAAGATTGTCTGAAGAAGTTTGGAATGCAAGATTGTAAAGGATACACAACGCCAATGCCAGCCAAACACCATCTGGGTCCCGACGACAATGGTAAAGAGTTCAATCAAAAGGTATACCGCTCCGTGATTGGTTCCTTACGTTACCTATGTGCATCTAGGACAGATATTATGCTTAGTGTTTGCATGTGTGCTCGATTCCAAGCGGCACCAAAGGAATCGCATCACTTAGCTGTGAAGCGAATTCTTCGATATTTGGCTCACACCCCAACACTTTCTGGGACGATCACTTGTCTGTTGGTCTTCAAAGAAGCAGAACTGTGTATCACTCTCAACTGCTGAATCTGAATACATTGCTGCTGGATCCTACTATGCTCAGCTTCTATGGATGAAGCAAACTCTCAAGGACTATGGCATCAATCTGAAACAAGTACCTCTCTTCTGCGACAACGAAAGCGCCATCAAGATTGCCAACAATCCAGTCCAAACTCTCAAGACAAAGCACATTGAAATTCGCCATCCTTTTCTCGTGGATCATGTCATGAAGAAAGATATTGACATCATTCACGCCAACACGAAGAGCAATTGGCAGATATCTTCACAAAGCCCTTGGATGAGAAAAGGTTTTGCAAGTTACGGTGTGAGCTAAATATCTTGGAATCCTCAAATGTCATGTGATCAAGCACACATCCTAACACTTGTGCATGTTGATGACTTAGATGTGCAACACACGAAGTAAAGTATATCTTCAATCAATGAAGACTTACATTCTGAGTGTGAATACATTAACGTGGAATTTGACTTCGGAGCGCCACGATAATTGTGCGCCGTGTCTGGGTCTAATACTTCATATACGGTGGGTAACGCCACCACCAAATTTCTCTGTTTGAAGTGTTTCACTCATGGCGTTATTTCTGCAATATCTTCACATTTGATTTGTCTTCAACTTCAACCTATCTTCATGATTTTCTTCACTATGTTGATTTGGTTGCTGTCTGATATATATATAGCTATGTCTTCACTATCTTCATATAGTTCTGTCCTCTACAACATTCACTTATAGCTATGTCTTCCAAGTTGAATCTTTTGAACTAAGTGAATGTGATCGGACCCTAATCTCTTTATGCTTTCTATCTCAAACTCTATCTGTCCAAATCATATGCATTCTATTGAAACTGTCCAATGTCTTCTCTGCGTCCTTGTCAGTAGAAGACACAGAGACAAATTTTAAGTCTGTTTTAAATGATTCATCCTTATTGTTGAAATCCAGAGAAGCCGGAACGACCATCCGACAAACCCGGCGGGCGTGGGAACATGGGACAACTCAGAGTATGTTGCATGCTTGCCATGTGCCCCTCAGATGTGAACCGCCAGGGGCATCTGCGTAATTGCGCTGTGCCGCACACCTTGTCGGTGTCAAAACCGGCGGATCTCGGGTTGGGGGTCCCGAACTGTGTGTCTAGGCGGATGGTAACAGGAGACAAGGGACACGATGTTTTTACCCAGGTTCGGGCCCTCTCGATGGAGGTAATACCCTACTCCTGCTTGATTAATATTGATGATATGGGTAGTACAAGAGTAGATCTACCACGAGATCGAGATGCTAAACCCTAGAAGCTAGCCTATGGTATGATTGTTGTTCGTCCCCACGGACTAAAACCCTTCGTTTATAGAGACACCGAATAGGGTTAGGGTTACACGAGTTGGTTACAATGGTAGGAAATCTACATATCCAGACGCCAAGCTTGCCTTCCACGCCAAGGAAAGTCCTATCCGGACAAGGGACTAAGTCTTCAATCTTGTATGTTCATAGTCCAGAGTCCGCCAAAGATGATAGTTCGCTATCCGGACACCCCTAGTCCAGACTCCTGAGTAGCCCCTAACCAGGCTTCAATGATGATAAGTCCGGCGTGTTGATTGTCTTCGGCATTGAAGGCGGGTTCCTCCGAATCCTGTGTTGAATAGTGTCCGCTTTCTTGTGAATATCGCGCTTCTCGCTTCCACGCCTAATAATGGCCATCTTCCACGTGTCGAACGAATGTGAAAAGTCAGGTATCTTTACCTCTACCCCACTTGTTGTGCAAATGAGCCGCCTATAAAAGAGACGGGATCCAGATCCGGATCACACCATCCTCCCTTCACGAGCCTTCATCGAGCGCCTTTGACAAAAACCCACTCCACCATGGATACCGACGCTGCTCCTCCTCTCGCGCTTTCCAGCCCTCAGCCCGGAGATTGGGGAGATGCTTAGTCCCAAGACAGCTAATTGGTGGTGCTCCAAACCAAGGGATTCTTCCCGCCTTCATGGTTCCGGTGCTCCGGACTCGCAGAACTTATAAGGGCGGGAAGCAGGCGGAGAGCGCCCCGATCCTCTAAGGAAGAGCGGTATGTTTCATGAGCTGTTTTGGGCGTTGAGGCCCATTTCGCTCTGTGGAAGAGATTGTTCTGCCTTGTGCCTCGTTCTCACGAAGGGTCAATATATCAAGTGGGCAGAGCCGAAGCTGTGGCGATCGCCGGACCGGATACTTATCCGAACCCCAAAGAAGGCGCCCGAGGACTGGCCTCGGAATGGTTTTACATGGAGGACGCCTCGCTGCCGGATCCTGTTCGGATCGGCCTTCCGGAGTTTAGCAACGCCTCCTCAAGAAGCGCCTAAGCTGGCGCCCATGAGCCCCTGTGAGGGAAAATGACCGACGTCCTTTACTTGATGAGCCGAATAAGATTATCGGCTCATGCCGGATTGACCATGATTGAGTCATGGCAATCTGCATTATGAGGGGAGTGCAGCCGCCCAATATAGGGGCCACCCATGTGGGACTTCAACGGGAGGACGATGCCACCCGCCATGGCCGCAAAGGGCCGGATCGGTCATCGAACCGGTGAAGACCTTGTCCGCCATGTACAAAGGGGAAGAGGAGGATTTTCTCCGCTACAGTCCATCGAACGGGTTTTCTTCAATAATCCTCGAAGTTGGGTAAGCAAATATCTTTGTGGCCTGTCCGATCCATGTTCCCGTGGTTAAATATCTCATTTCATGGTTTCTACGAGGAACCGCGCCGGGCCGTGGAGAAGATACACAGCCCGCTTCACAACCCGAGGATCCGGAACGGTCCCTCGATCCGCCTCCAAGAGGACCCGGATATAAAGGTGGAGCTGATCGACGGGTGTTCCACCAACTTAGCATCGATAATGCTTTGATGCCATTACGGCCGACTACCCCGGATTATTTCCGCCTCCTGTAACCGCGGATCAAGTCCGGATACCATGACCCACCGTGCTTTTACTTCTAATCACCATGTATTTGATGGTGTTTCGCAGGGGTCCTTCGAACGGAAGCCGAGCCTGCCGCGCCGCCCAACAAGGCAACTCGCCCAAAGAAGCGGAAAAGAAGTGCGGTACGACTCGAGACGTCGCCGCAACGGTATGATGTGCCATCGTGTTTTAAGGAGAGGTTCCTGGGAGGCACACAGACGCTCGTGGTTTTTTCAGGAAAAAGAGCGCTCGCCGGACTGAGTCCGGAGAAGTTGCAAATCGGACCTCCGCCAACCAGGCTCAAAAGCCGAGTCCGTAAGGGGGTACAAACACGAGGCGTGCGTCGGATGCTCCTCCAACGGAGGATGCCGACAGACTGTCCGCCACCAAGTCGGAGGTGGAGAGCGCCATGAATCATAGGCGCCTCTGGACTATTCTACGTGATGCATGTTTCTCCCAAGAGGCGTTGGACTCCTTTAGTTCGGGAGAAGTGCACCTCCGTGCCGCTCAAGATGGCCTAGCCAGAGCCACGGAGCAGTATGTGAAAGACATTCGGGTAAGGAATTTTGACAGTTATATATGCCAGTAGCCCCCGAGACTTAAAATAGATAGAATAACTGATTTAAGGATCATTTGGAATGAATGTTCTTACCGAGAAGAATACCCGTTTGTCCCAGGAGCTTGAAGAGTGCAATGCCCAACTTGAGGTCAAGATCTGCCGCGACCGGGAAGCCATGAAGACTCCTCCGTAATATATGCCCTTCAAAGTAGAAGTAGTTTCGCAAAGTGCGGCGCATGCATAAATCTGACATTAACATTGCAGATAGCGCCGGGATGGATCCGGACAAGCAACAGCTCCTGCGCCAGCTAAAGGCCGGCGAGAGCGTGCTTACGAGGGTGCGGCAGAGAAAATAACCTCCAAGATGCCAACACCCAACCGGGTGAGGAACTAAAGGATGTTCGTGCTCAGTTGGCTGACTCAGAAGGAGAATCGACGGCTTCGTCGCGCATTTTCAAGAAGTGCTTAAACGAACTTTGAAAGAGTTCGGCGAGGAAGTCGACTAACATAAACATGTATGTAGGTTTGCTCACGTGTCGCCCCGAGGAGGAGATGCCCAGTTCTCGGGTGATCTTCTTCCCGAACTGCGCTACCGCATCGAACGAAGTTCGGCAGTGATGAAAGGCGCCGCCTGGCCTTGTGGCTATCTATCTCCCCGCCTCAAGGCATTGGGGAGCTGGCAGAGCGGCTTCAAGGAGCACGGCGGTGCTTCCGACTATGGAAGATATCGGCCTGCCGTCAAGGCGCCAGGAGGCTCGGGCCATGGTAAAGACGCGTAAACGGGTCGACCCAAACCACATGGCCGAGGTCGGACCTGTGGGGCCTGATGGGAAGGAGATCCCTGTAAGCTTAGTGTACGGCCAAGTAGAATTGGCCGCCAAGTATTTCCAACAAGATTGTAAATTAGATGGCCTATTAGATGGCATTGAGGAGGAATACAATTAGTCGAGTTGACTATGTAATTGAATATGACATGAAAAATGTCTTCTAGCCGGATTGTAGATCGTTTGTCATAGCGGACCTTTTCGCTTCGACCTCGGGACCCAATAGTCCGGAGTGTGTCCGAATACCCTCGCGGTTATGTAAGAACCGGGGCATGCATGGAGACAAGGCGTAGGGGTCATTATTGCTGTATCAGATAAGTGCCCAACTAGTTATGTTATATTGCATGGATAGTAAGAAACATCTTCCGTGGAGAATAGTTCTGTTATGGGTTCCTTTCTCGGGAGGCATGCCCTAAAGTGCATGTCCAAACTGCTAAGAAAGCAGAAAATTTTCTGGGGCAGATGGATAAATAGTTAAAATCATCTTTCAGTTCACGGACCGAATATTCCCTTAAGAACGCTAGCTTTCGGCTTCACCCACCGAGGTACACATCCGGCTGACCCGGCAAGAATAATCGATAGGTGCTCCTTTACCACATAGCCGAACAATCGGGAACGAGGGGTAAGCACAAGAGCTGTGCAACCCAGCTTGGCCAAAACTTAAGTCATATCAATGCATATAATGGTGAGTAAAAGGTACATGCGGAAGTTTGACACATGTGTTGGGCATGAAGCCCAGATAAATAAGCTTCGTTAAAGTAGCCCCTGTGTATAATGAGCGGACAGCGCGCCAAGTATGTGCGAACAAAGCGCAAACGAGCCTCTAAAGGCTTCAAGAAGAAGGAGGAGGAAGGAGAGAAATAAAAGACAGAAAAATAGAAAATGTGGACGGAGGAAGGAGACGAACTCGGAGTCCAGCGCTTAGGCGAGAATCTTCGAGACGGGCTGAGTTCCATGGGTTCGCTCGAGTCGGTTATCCAATGCGTTTGCAGACGGTATGCTCCGCCGTTAGGACCTGGTCGATGATGAAGGGACCTTCCCATTTGGGCTTGAGTTTGTCCTTTTTCTTGTCCGGCAGCGAGAACTAGTTCGCCAACGCTGTAAGCTTTGTCCCGCATTTCCTCGCTTTGATGTCTTCGAGCCTGCTGTTGATAAAATGCGAACGAGCTTTTGCCACGCGCGCCCTCCTCCAATGCGTCCAAACTGTCCTGCCGATCGAGCTCAGCTTTCTTTCTTCATACATGCGCACGCGAGGTGAGTCATGCATTATGTCGCAGGCAAGACTGCCTCTGGCCCCATAAAAATGGTGTGAATCCGTAGTACGATTCGGCATGGTCCGCAGCCCCGTGAGTACGGATTCGAGATCCTCAACCCAAAGGCGTGTTAGATTCCTTGAGGGACCGCACTAGTCTGGGTTTAATTCCGCCATGATTAGACCGCTTGCTTGCTCGACGGACCGTTAGTTTGAGGGTGATAGATCGAGGCGAATCGAGCTTGATGCCCATGTTTTTGCACCATAATTTGACCTCATCGGCCATGAAGTTGGTGCCGCTATCGCGATGACACCGTGGGGATGCCGTAATGGTGCACTACCCCGATATGAAGTCTATCACCGCCCGGATTCGCCGCTTTAACAAGCTTGGCCTCTATCCATTTGGTGAATTTATCCACCATGACCAATAGGTATTTTTGCTTGTGGGTTCCTCCCTTAAGGGGTCCAACCATGTCAAGCCCCTGCATCGCGAATGGCCAGGTGATGGGTATAGTTTTGAGGGCGGTGGGTGGCATGTGGCTTTGGTTAGCAAAAAGCTGGCAACCGACGATAGTTGACTAAATCCCAAGATCTCGCTCGGGCCGTCGGCCAATAAAATCCTGCACGGAAGGCCTTGCCTACAAGGGCTGGGGCTGCGGCGTGGTGCCCACCCAGTCCGCATGAATTTCAGCCAGGAGGTTTCGCCCTTCCTCTTCGGAGATACACCTTTGAAGGACTCCTGTTGTGCTTTTCTTATAGAGTTCTCCTCATGGACTTTATAGGCTTTGGATCGCCGTACTATGCAGCGAGCCTCATTTTGGTCTTCGGGGAGTTCCTGCCTAGTTAGGTAGGCTAGGAATGGTTCCGTCCACGGGGCGATAACCGCCATTATTTCGTGGGCGGAGGGTGTTATCTCGTTGGCAGAGCCTCCGACTGTGTCAGAGAGTTCAGTGTCAGGCAGTGTGGTTGGGTCCGGATTGTTATTTCCGATGCGGGACGGCATCGCGTTTTGCGCCGATGCGTGCCAATACGTCCGCCGCCTGGTTGTTATCCCGGGCTATATGATGAAATTCGAGCCCTTCGAACCGTGCTGACATTTTTAGGACCGCATTGCGGTACGCTGCCATTTTCGGATCTTGGCATCAAAGTCTCCGTTTATTTGAGATATCGCGAGGTTCGAATCCCCGCACACCTCTAGGCGTTTAATGCCCATGGAGACTGCCATCCGGAGGCCGTGCGGAAGGGCCTCTTATTCGCCGCGTTGTTGGAGTCTCGATACATTATCCAAGGACGATTGGACTGTGTCCCCGTTGGGGATGTCATGACGACGCCAGCCCCAGTGCCGCCAACATTTTCGAGCGTCAAAGTGCATGATCCAATTGAGTATGCGCCGTACTTTTTAGGGTGTTCGCTTCGATCCATTCGCCACAAGTCGGCCAAAACCTGCGACTTAATAGCTCGTCATGGCTTATAGGTTATGTCGAATGGAAGGAGCTCTATGGCCCATTTAGCAATCCGCCCGTCTGCGTCGCGGTTGTTTATAATGTCGTTAAGAGGTACTTTGAAGGCTACCGCTATCGAACACTCTTGAAAGTAGTGTCGCAGCTTCCGGATGCCATGAACACCGCAGATGCTATCTTTTGATAATGTGGGTACCAGGACTTGCATGTAGTTAGGACAGTGGACACATAGTAAACCGGTTTTTGAAGAGGGAACCTGTGTCCGTCCGTTTCTCGTTCGACGACGAGCACCGCGCTGACAACTTGATGTGTTGCAGCGATATATAATAGCATTGGTTTGCCCATGGTGGGCGCGGCCAGGACCAGATTTGTTGCCAATATGGCTTTTATTTTTTCGAGTCCGGCCGTGGCGGCATCCGTCCACTCGAAGTGTTCGTGCACGGAGGAGGCGGTAAAGGTAACGCCTTTTCTCCCAACGGAAATAAAGCGGCTTAGAGCCGCCACGCATCCAAATAATTTTTGTATTTGTTTGAGGTCTTTTGGAATATCCAATTGTGACAGAGCTCGGATCTTGGCTGGGTTTGCTTCAATTCCTCTACCGGACACAATGAAGCCCAAGAGCTTTCCGGCTGGAATGACGAAGACGCATTTTTCCGGATTGAGCTTAATGTCATATTTTCAGAGATTGTCGAATGTGAGCCTCAAGTCTTCTACTAGAGTTTCGACATGCTTGGATTTGACGACCACATCATCTACATATGCTTCCACTGTTTTGCCGATCTGGTTTGCCAGACATGTCTGAATCATGAGCTGATATGTTGCGCCGGCGTTTTTGAGCCCGAAGGGCATTGTGTTGAAGCAGAATGGGCCGTATGGAGTGATGAATGCTGTTGCGGCTTGGTCTGGCTCCGCCATCTTGATTTGGTGGTAGCCGAGTACGCTACGAGGAAGCACAATGAGTCGGTCCTGCTGTAGCGCCGATAATTTGATCAATGCGAGGGAGGGGAAGGGATCCTTTGGGCAAGCCTTATTAAGGTCTTTGAAATCAACACATAGGCGCCAGATTTATCCTTCTTTGGTACCATCACCAGATTTGCTAGCCAGTCCGGATGTTTTATATCTCCGATGAATCCGGCTTCCGTAAGTTTGGCTAGCTCCTCTCCCATGGCCTGTCTCTTGGGTTCGAAAAGCGCCAAGAGCCTGCTTGATCGGCTTGAACTTTTAGGTATTTAGGCTGTGCTCGCCAGCCGACGGGATTCCCGGCATGTCCAAGGGTGCCGTGCAAAATGTCCCAGCTTTTCAGAGAAATTTCGTAGTGCGGCATCTACATCAGGGTTTAATTGTGACCCAATGGAGGCCTTCTTTGCGTGGTCCGCTGGGTGGACTTGAATTTGACTATTTCATCCGCTGGTTTAAAAGAGGTGGACTTGGATCTTTTATCAAGTATCACATCGTCCCTGTTCACCGTGGAGCGCATCGCAGTGAATTCCTCGACCGCTAGGGCTTCGGATAGTGCCTCGAGGGCTAGTGCGGCTGTTTTGTTTTCGGTGCGGAGTGCTATGTTCGGATCACTATCGAGAGTGATGATTCCGTTAGGTCCGGGCATTTTAAGCTTCATGTACCCATAATGGGGTATAGCTTGTAAAATTGTGAATGCCTCTCGCCCTAATAAAGCGTGATATCCGCTGCTGAACGGGCCACTTGAAATGTGACCTCCTCGACCTGTAATTGTCCGCGAGTTTAACACTACGCCCAGTGTGATTTTTCCTGCAGCATGCTTCCGGCTAGGGATTATTCCTCTAAAGGTTGTGCTGCTTCGCCAATGCGGTTCCAGTCTATTTCCATTTTTCGAGGGTTTCTCAGAGATGAGGTTTAGTCCGCTGCCGCCATCCATGAGTACCTTAGTAAGGCGAAGTCGCCCACTATTGGACCGAGGACCAATGCGGCCGGTGCTCGGGCTGTTCGATTTGGGTTCACACCGCATTAAAGGTAATAGCCGTGTCACCCATGAATTTATTGTTGCTACTTGGTAGACTTCGCAAGGTTATGGAGTGTTCATTTCGCATGCTATTTGATGCGAAAGTCTCAAGACTGTTAATACCAGACGGTGTTGTTGGGCTGGGATTCTCGAGGCTAGAAGCTCTTCGCCACTTTTGGCCACCTGCCGAGTATCCAACATGCTCAAGGCTATGAGTTGGGAGGCGCCTCTGTGCTATGAATTTTGCAGGTCCGCTTAGCCAACCCTCCAAAGACGGTTCCGTGTCCTTTAGGTGTTTTTTGTTTTTGATGTTTAACCCATGTGCTTGGTGATGATGCACCCTTTATTTCGGACTAGGGCTGTATTCGGGCCGGATTATCCCAAAATTTACTTTCGGTTTTCCAAGCACTTCCATCGCACAAGACTTTTGTACTATGGTCACCAAGTCAGCAAAGCGTGTAATTTCGCGACGACTTATGGCGTTTAGGATTCCCTTGTCCGTGCAATTATTGCAAAAAAGTGAGGTTGCTCCTCCTCTCGGCAGTCCTTTGTCCTGTCCATAACCAGGAGGAATGGAGCCCAATAATGATGTACTGTTTCAGCGGGCTCTTGCCGAATTCGGGATAGATCGCTAATGTTTGGGTGGGCGGGTGGAACTAGATCCGGAACCCCGTCCAATTTTAGACTCAGGGGGAGAAGTTTCGAACTTGGAAGTTTGGATTTTGAATGCTATCCAATGAATCCAACCCGCCACCGACTTTAAGTTCGGGCTTGATCGACATCCGCCCCTCTGCGGGAATCCGCATGGAGGATCGAATCCGGACGTAGCTAGTCCTTAAGATAGAAGAAGAATTGTCGCATTTCTCCTCTACCACAGCAACATGATGGGTAGCCCGGGAGAGTTGATCTCTCGATCGGTTTTAGGTCCGATCTGGTCGTAGTCTGTGGCGACTCCTGTAGGCGGCGATGCGATCCAAGAGCTCGCCACGGAGGAGAGCTCGATCGATCTAATTGCTCGACAAGTTCAATTAACGGAAGATTGGTTTCGGCGACCCGAGAAGTCATCGCGGCGCGGTGGCCGAACTGGCGGTCATAAGAAAACCACCTAACCAAGAGTCTCGACCAGTGGCCAAGGCCCTTTGGCGATAGTATCATCTTTAAAGACGGATGAGGCATCCTTCCCGACGGTGACGCACACGAGGAACTCTCAATGAAAGCACCAATGTCGGTGTCAAAACCGGCGGATCTCGGTAGGGGGTCCCAACTATACGCCTAGGCGGATGGTAACAGGAGACAAGGGACACGATGATTTTACCTGTGTTCGGCCCTCTCGATGGAGGTAATACCCTACCCTGCTTGAGTAATATTGATGATATGGGTAGTACAAGATTAGATCTACCACGAGATCGTGAGAGGCTATGTCGGTGTTCTGGGAACGGGGTCCCTGTGACTTGCTTGCTCGCTCATGGCCCGCGGCGTGGCTCAAGGAGGCCCAGAATGCCCATCTTCATCAACGCAGCTCAAGACCTCGCGAGGGGCTGTCTCTGGGCGGACGACGAGGAGCTTCTCGTGCACGGCCTCACAGCTGGCTCATGAGGAGGCGGAGAGTTCAAGGCAGGGTACTCGCGAGGTGCCCATGACGCAAGCCATGACGACTAAGGGCGCCAGCCGGGCGCCACGGGCGCCAGCCCACGCAAAGGTCCTCCTTTCCTCTTTGGTGCAAAGGGAGCAAGCGCAGCGAGAGCATCAAGCAAAGGCATCCGCTTCGTGCAACAAGACTCAAGACCAGCCCAACGGCTGGAAGGGAGTCATCGTGGAGCCCAAGCAAAGGCCATCACCAGAGCCTTTGGCGTGCGAGGACCAACTTTAGTCAGATAAGTGTACCCGTTGTTCCCCTTCAAATGGCTAATTGTTGGCGCCCTTCCCGCCAATATTTGGGAAGGGGCCCAGGCCTTCGCTTATTAATAGGACTAGCCACCCGCAAGGTAGGGGGACGAACATTCAGAAAGATAGCAATCAACAAGCGAGAGATAGAGAGGGCGATCAACACCACCTAGCAGTTCATCGCACCCGCCAAGAACAGACTCGCGAGGCTGTTCTTCCTTGTACTGCTCTCATCAGCCCAAGAGGCAATCCACCATGCCACAAACTAGAGTAGGGTATTACACCACAACGGTGGTCCGAACTAGTATAAATCTTGTGTCTCTTGTGCTGTTCCGTTAGTAGTTTAGGGTCCCGCGATTCGGGCGAGGTACAAGTCGATGGAGGGTCGGATCTCCGACGCATTCCCAGTGTTCGAACCTCAGGGTCTGCTGAACCCGAACCGACATTTGGCGCGCTGTAGGGGTGCGCCGAATCTACCTTTTCGCCGCTTCTTCCTCGACCACCGCAACCATGTCCGACGCCTGCCGGGCTCGCTGAGCGCCGAGCCGCCTCGCCTCCCATGTCACCTGATCGCCCTGCCGGCGGGCGCCTCGTCGTTTCGCCACCGCCGTTAACGCCGCCACAGGTTCGGCGGGAACGAGCAGCAAGCATCGCCCCAGACCCGCCCATGAGGCGGACGGCCGCACCGCCACGCTTTCGCCACCTTCGCTGGTTCTTTCATCACGACGCCCCACGCGCCATGGAGGCCCGAAGCGGCACTCATCGCGTAAACGAGCTCTCGCGCTACGCTTCTGCCGACGACGTTTCACGAAGAATGGCTCACCGAAGTCGCCGAAGCTCGCTCGCTGCTGCAGAGGCGCCCGCACCATCCGTCTCGCTGCACCGCACTCGCCTCAGCGAGCGATGAAGCTCCGGGCGCCAGCCGCCTCCTCTCAAGAAGGCGCCAGACATAAGGCTGCTGCCCTCGGCGGAACCTGCTCCGCCAGCGCCGCGCTGCAAGAGTAGAGCTGTCAAGAGGTCCTCGCCCACAAGAAGCTGCCCGAGCGCCCCGCCCAAGCACATCAGACCCTCGCGCTGCACCCAGCCGCGGGCGCAGGAGGCCCACAAGACCAAGCTATCTGTTGTCCGAGGCCCCCGCTGCCACGGGCGGGCTGCCGCGCTTTCACCTCCGAAAGCGCGCAGCGTCGCAGGGCCCGCCAAGTTCAAGCCTGACCTGCCTCCTCGCCACGACGACACGCTGACCCTACGAGTTCCTCCATTTCACGAGCTGGGCATCGAGGCTGCCAACGGGATGAAAAGGTCATGGCGAACTGGTTTCCCATGGCGCCAAAGACGGAGCCCGCACTGCTCCTGAATCGCCCTGTGCACGATCTCTTCTCAGGCCGAGATGCGCACCAGCGCCATCGCCAACTTCCAGTGGTACTCGCGACCGCCACCGTGTGAGCGACATGCGCCAATCTAGCAGCAGCCAGGGAAACCCCGCAAAGTACATCCAGCGCTTCAACAATGCGCGCCTCAAGATCCCTGTGGTAACATAGGAGGCCATCATCTCCGCTTTCTCCGACGGCGCGCGCGACGCCAAGATGAAGGAGGAGCTGGCGATGCATGAAGATCTGTGCACCTCATTGAGCTGTTCAACTTGGCGACCAACTGCGCGCCAGGCTGAGGAGGGCGCCTCCCTCCTCGAGCTGCCTCGCCATGGATCCCAAGAGAAGAAGTCCAAGGCCAAGGACGTGAAGCGCAAGGGGCTGCCGCATCGCGGCCGAACTGCATACCAAGCGAGCGCAGATCAGCCCGAGTCCTCCAAGGGCAGCCGGTATCACAGGTACCACGACCTCCACACCCACAACACCAATGAATGCCAAGAGCTCCGGCCAGACGTGGAAGGCAGGGTCGGCAGACGCCCGAGCGCAGCGACCGGGCTACGGCCGAGGAGGAGGAAGGAATGTGGGACGCCGGCAAGACCGCTGCCCGCGCCAAGGGTGGCGCGACCAACCTCGCGAGGACCGCTGGCAAGACCCACTCGCGAGGGAGGCTGAGGGATCAGCCTCGCGAGGATCGCCTGCAGGGAACGCAGGCCTCCCTCTGCTGCCGCCAGAGCCAAGGAGAATTGAAGACCGCCATCGACGAGGGGCTGGGGGCTTCCAGAGGCGCGGCGATCGCTTCAGATCCTGGGCGGAGCTCAAGCCCCAGCCTCTCAACAAGATCTTCAAGCAGTTCACCCCGGCGAATGCAGTCCTCCCAAGCCCGAGGCCACGCCCTCTCGTGGTCGGCGGCGCCATCACGCTCAACTCAGCGGATCAGCTTCGCGCGCGCCACAGCCGGAGTTCTCCGATGCTTTGTTCCCCAATCATCGCGAACGCGGCTGGTCACCAAGACCTCATCGACGGGCGGAGCAGGGCTCAACGCCCCATCCGTGGAGACATTCAACAATCTTCGCGCCTTATACCAGCTTTAGCCAACCAAGCCTTTTTTCCGAGTCACCGACGGCTCCACGGTCCCGATCGGGCAGGTCCGCCTTCCTGCCACCTTTGGGGCTCGCGACAACTACCACACCGAGCTCATCGACTTCGACGCCGCCCACATTCGTCATGCCGTGCATAACGCCATCCTCGGTACCCAGCGCTATTAAATTCATGGACGAACCCACCACGGCTACAACGCCCTCAAGATGCCAGAAGCGGCGGGTCATCACGGTGCCTCGTGGAAGAGAGAGACGCAGCAGTGCTCCCCGGAGCGAGCCTTTAAGGCCGTGATCGCTAGAAGACCCTGACCACAAGATCGGGGAGGCCTCCCGAGGCCGCACTCCAAGAAGAAGAAGACATCGACCTGTCCGCTCCTCAAGAGGCAGGCCCCTCAGGCCCGCGCCGGGCCGGGGGAGAGCCTCCTTTCATCAGATAGGAAAGCGCCGGCGCCCTCCTCAGCAGGGGCCGGGGCTCTCCTCGAGGGCCGCCACCCGCCAAGGTCTCGAGGAGGCGCTGGGCACCACGGAGGCGTGCCAAGCACGCTTCCGCAAGGGAGCAAGGCAAGGAGGGCCGAACCTCGGGAGTTCGCTGCAAGGCCATTCAGAGCTACAGGAGTCAAGGGTCATGAGGGGCAGCCGCCGCCGCTGCATTGTGGCCCCCCATCCAGCGAGGATGGTGGGCTGCGCGTCTGCACGACATACCAGTGGCTCAACCGAGCCGCGCCTCAAGAACGCCTCACCTCGCGAGTGGGACGCTATGAGGGTCCGCGCCATAGCTACGCGGCGATGCCTTATGGCCTGCCAAACACGGCAGCTGCGCACAGCTGTCTCATCAGACCATCCCGAGGCTCAAGAGGTTAGGCACTCCGCAGCCTCGGGCGGAGATGGAGATGGCTCCCGAGGAGCCGCCAGCGCCGGATCCTCCCGAGGCCCCCGGGCCTGGGGCTCATGAGGATCGGCCCTGCAGCCCACCGAGTCAGCTACACCAACACCCCTTCGTCCCCAACATCACCAGTGACATCTTTAAGTTTTATTTCCGCTGGGAGCGCCTTCAGGCTGCATTATTCCCAGGCCGCTGTGGGTCCGCCCCTGCTGCATGTATCCCTTTATTTCATGTCATTAGCCTATCTCTGTTGGGGGCGCCTGGCTGCATCATCCCCAAGCTGCTCGGGCCTGTCCCAGCGGCATGTATCCTTCTTATGCTTTCCTTAGGATTATGCTCGCCCACCATGCTTGTTATTCGTGCCTTTTCCTCGGGTGGCGGAATCTTGCACGTTAAAGGGGGTGCCTGAGCATCACGACTGTGGCTCCTACCAGCTCTCCGCCCTCACCCTTTGGTCTTGTCCATGGCATCGCGACCTGGCTTGCCAATGACGGCAGAGACCAGCCCGAGAGCCGGGACCCGAGGACGAGAGTTGCGCCATCTAACCCAGCTTATGCTAAAGGGGGGTGCCTCGAGCATCACGACTGTGGCTCCTACCGGCCTCCGCCCTCACCCTCGGTTTTGTCCATGGCATCGCGACCTAGCTTGCCAATGACGGCCGAGACCAGCCCGAGAGCCGGACCAAGACGAGAGCACCGCATCCGCCAAATTTGCAGGAACACACTCAAGATAAGGCCCAGTGTTTGTGAAGAAGGCGTAATGCCTGTGGAAGCTCATTCTTTTTGGAAAAGGCCCAAAGGTTCGTGAAGAAGGCTAATGCCTGTGAAGCTCATTCTTTTGGAAAAGGCCCAAGCATGTGAAGAAGGCAAATGCCTGTGAAGCTCATTCTTTTGGAAAAGGCCCAGAGCTCTGAAGAAGGCGACGCCCGTGAAGCCGCTGCCTCTGAAAAGGGCCCGAGCCCGTGAAGAGGGCCAACGCCCGTGAAGCTTGCTTCCTGTAAGAAAGGCCCGAGCTCAGAAGAGGGCTAACGCCTGTGAAGCTTGCTTCCTGTAAGAAAGGCCCGAGCTCTGTGAAGAAGGCCAACGCCTGTGAAGCTCACCGCCTGTGACACTCTCACGTAATAATGAGTTGGGATGTACACGCCTCGAGTCTCGTAGTACCGCCTCAGCCCCGGGCTCCCTCCCACGCCCAATGGCAGGCACTTTGTCTCGCTGTTGAGAATACGTCAAGACTAGACTAGGTGCCTGGACGCGCTTTTTCATTTGCTTTCTCGCAGTTGACTAGTTATTCCCATTTGGAGTTTTTATTGAAACTATCGCCCCTTTTTGGTTCGTGGTTCTTCGATCTTTTTCGCTCTCCTGCCTCGATTTCTCTTGCGCGGGGACTCGTGATGCAGAAGCCTCGGGAGCCCCCGCGAGCGTTCCTGCCTCTATCGCTCAAGTTTTCACGGCCCTGGTCCACAGCTGGAGCACCCCTCCTGACCATGCCTCACGGGCAGCAGAACGCGAACACGGGGCCTGGATCGGTCGCCCCCGCGGCCACGGCTGGGGTTCACTTGCGAATGGGCGCACGACAGAAGGGAACAGTACCAGGAAAACAAAAGCAGTAAAATAACTAACGGCGTTAACCTAAACGCGCCCCCATGGGGCCACACATTGTTGCCTTTTTGCGCAGGAGAAAAGAAAGGAAAAGGACAGAAGCAGGTGAAGCACGCCTGCGTCGCTCTCTTGGAAGGCTCGAGCAGCCTCCCGAGCTCAAAGCGGACTCCCTCTCGCTCAAGGCTTCACAAGGGCATGGCGGCAAGCGGACCCGCTGCCACCCCCAAGCAGCGTGGCCAAGGGTAATACGCATGCCGCTGCTGGAAGAATCACCATCCAAGAAGAGCTGGTGAAGCGTGAGGAGTCGCTGGCATCGCCACCGCCGCCGCTGATGCCCTCTCCACCCACGCCGGGCTGAGTCCTCGGCCGCGGTCGCCGCCTTCGAGGCAGCACCCCATGTGGCGACCTGCCCCCAACACCCTCACGAGAGGGTGGCATCGCTGTCGCACTTGAAGTGCAGGGAGCACCGGGCGGCGAAGACTATGCGCGCGAGCGAACGCTCTGCTAGTGCTGGTCGTGAACAGTTCCTGCAGCAGAGACCTCAGAGAAGCCCACGGCCCGGCTGCAGCAGCTATCCGCCTCGAGCCAGAGGCCACTCAGGCGCCATCGGGAGCTCACCCAGAGGAAGCACGGAGCTGAAGCGGACGCCGACGGCTCCTCCGCCTCACCATGAACTCCGGCAGCGCTTCAGCAGCATGGAGGCGCGGCCGGGGACGCGCGGTTGGGGCACGCCCGACCATGGCTAGCCGCTGCCGCCACGCTGAGAGCCTCCCACGACCGCTGGGGACCGCCGTGGAGGCCACAAGATGCTTGCGAGGGTGACTCGACCACGCTTAGGCGGAGGAGAGGAATACTTGACCGACGGCCCTTCCCTTCTCGCGCCGAGAACTTCCTTGGTGGAGCCATGGAGAAGAAGGAGAGACAAGAAAGGATAGATCTGAAGGGCGCGCCGTCTCGCATTACTTATAACCCGCGAAGGCCAACCGCCGCCTCCACGATCACCGTAATCATGACCAACTCGCATGCAGGGACTTGTCGAATCCGGTGGTTACCAAGGCATCGCGGGGAAGTAGTGCACACACGCCCAATCAACCGCCACGCTGCCCCCAAGGCCGCAGGCTGTTAGGGGCTCGCGACGTCAGACTTGCCCTTTCGCCTCTCGCCGCCAAGTTCGGCGCGCCAGGCCTGGGGCTACTATCAGCGCTCGGGAACGGGGTCCCTGACTTGCTCGCCTGCGGGCTCGCGGGCGTGGCTCAAGGGAGGCCCAGACGGCCCATCTTCATCAATGCAAGCTCAAGACCTCGCGAGGGCCCAGACTGGGCGGACGACGAGGAGCTTCTCGTGCACGCCTCGCCAGTTGGCTCATGAGGAGGCGGAGAGTTCAAGGCAGGGTACTCGCGAGGTGCCCATGACGCAAGCCATGACGCACCAAGGGCGCCACCGGCGCCAGCCCGCAGAAGGTCCTCCTTTCCTCTTTGGTGCAAAGGGAGCAAGCGCAGCGAGAGCATCAAGCAAAGGCATCCGCTTTCGTGCAACAAGATCAAGACCAGCCCAACGGCCGGAAGGGAGTCATCGTGGAGCCCAAGCAAAGGCCATCACAGAGCCTTTGGCATGCGAGGACCAACTTTAGTCAGGATAAGTGTACCCGTTGTTCCCTTCAAATGGCTAATTGTTGGCGCTCTTCCCGCCAATATTTGGGAAGAGGCCCAGGCCTTCGCCTATTAATAGGACTAGCCACCCGCAAGGTAGGGGACGAACATTCAGAAAGATAGCAAGAGGCCAAGCGAGAGATAGAGAGGGCGATCAACACCACCTAGCAGTTCATCGCACCCGCCAAGAATGCATTCTCATGAGGCTGTTCTTCCTTGTACTGCTCCTCATCAGCCCAAGAGGCAATCCACCACGCCACAAACTAGAGTAGGGTATTACACCACAACGGTGGTCTTAACTAGTATAAATCTTGTGTCTCTTGTGCTGTTCCGTTAGGGAGTTTAGGTCCCCGCGATTCGGGCGAGGTACGAGACGGTGGAGGGTCGGATCTCCGCCTGCACCCCAAGTGTTCGAACCTCGTGGGTCCGCTGAACCCGAATCCGACAAAGCTAAACCCTAGAAGCTAGCCTATGGTATGATTGTTGTTCGCCCCACGGACTAAAACCCTTTGGTTTATATAGACACCGAATAGGGTTAGGGTTACACAGAGTCGGTTACAATGGTAGGAAATCTACATATCCAGATCGCCAAGCTTGCCTTCCACGCCAAGGAAAGTCCTATCCGACAAGGGACGAAGTCTTCAATCTTGTATCTTCATAGTCCAGAGTCCGCCAAGATGATAGTTCGCTATCCGGACACCCCTTGTCCAGGACTCCTCACACCAACTTATAAATACATGTCCCTCGCGGTAAAGAAAAACCTTCTTCCAACTCTCCACCTCGTCAAAACCCTAGCGCCACCGCTTAGTTTCTCGACGACGCCGGGCGACGAAGCGCTTAGCTGCCGCGATCTCGACGCCGCCCTCACGCCGATCGCGTAACATCGCTGCCTCCGCCCGCCAGTAGGTGTCCTCCATCGCCAAGCTAGGGCACGTGGATTGAACTGCTTGGTCTCCTTTTCTTCCCGCTCTAGCGCTTCTTCGAGTGGTAAATATAACTCTATTTTTACCATCTTTTGATCCTCAAAGATTCATCCTTCTTACCAAAATTGGTTTCTGCCTATACAATGTTAGATCTAGTTTGTCTCGCATCTCATTCTGCCTAGTATATTCACTTAAGCTTCACAACTAGTTAGATTCCTCACTTGTACTTATTCACGGATTCGCATAACTCGAACCAACTCTCACAGACAAGTGAATGTCTTCGATCATGAGGTCAATGTCTTCAAACTGATTTATCTTCAAAATCTTCTGAGAATGCATATGACCTCTTCCCCTTCCCTCGCATCTCTAATGCTGTCACAGGTACATGTCCGTGGGAGAATCCCTTGGTTCTCATAGTCTGCATTCGTTTGCAGAATTTTTACAACATCAACTTAACTCTCCCGAAGCCAGTTCATGTTTTCCAGCAAACGCAAGCCTTTGAAGCCTTTGAACGTATTGAAGCCATTTAGTTTGAAGTTCATGGCTGCAGATAAATCAGTTAGGAAGGGCGGCAGACAGCGTCGTGGGAGAACCTCAAAAGATCTGCCTGATGACCTCGTGGAGCTTTACAAGATAGATCTTGAAGAGAATTACAATCAGCGCAAGACACGAATCCAATGGATTCGTCGATATTGGGCTGAACAATGGTTCAAGTACAAGTTCGTGACCCAGGAATACGCCGAGAAGAATGCTATCAAAAGCCCTTGGGGTGATATTCTTTGAGTCCTTCCACCCAAGAACAGGGTTGAAGCTATTGCACAAGGTTTCTATCCTTGTATGGTCCGTGGACTCACCGAGAATGCCGACCCAACGCCATTGCTCGTGTCGTGACGATAATCTCTTCAAGCGCAACTTCCAAAGACGCAAAGGCTTCGCCAAGGAAAACAAGAAGTCATTGGGATTAGACTTCAACCCTGGTCCCTCTGCTCCCCGTGCCGACGGCTCACGTGATGCTGAACCCAATGTCATCGGTCCCTTCTACAACCTTGATGGCTTCATCACTCACATTGCGGTCCAAGGTGCCCAAGAGGATCATTCAGATGATGATTCTGACACTGATGAAGCCCCAACTCCTCCCCCAAAGTCGTTGAAGCCAAAGAAGGCTAAGGCTTCAAAGTCAGCTGCTCCTCCAAAAGCTTCACATGTGAAGCCACTAGCCACTGCACCTCCTGAAGCCAGTGCGCAGTCTGAAGATTAATCCCGTATCTCCAAGAAGACGGAGAAGAAAAAGAAAATTGTCAAGAATACTGAACTGACACTAACTCCTGCTGCCATTTTGCGCGAAGAGCACATTGATCTGTCCAGCGATGAAGATCTTGCAGATGATGCACTTGAGCAACTAATAAAGAGCAAGGAAGAAGCAGAAATTTTCAACAATTTGCCTCTCTTTGATGTGGCAATCATCCATCACTTCATTGATGAGTGGTTTGACACCCCAAACATCAGCTTTGAAGATCTGCAACTTCCTATTGGCCTCAGCGTCTCTTTCAATGGCGCCATTGCTTCTTAGCTAGCTCTTGCTCAGGGCATTGTTGAACTAAAGCAAAAGATTGACTATGGCTGTGCTCAGCGGCAAGATGTCAAAACTTCAAGATCATGCTGCACGAGCTCAAAGAAGCCTTTCTCAAGAAGCGTGAATTTAACGCCTCGATGCGGCTATATATCTCCCACGTGTCGAAGCACGACTTAGAGGCATAACCACATTGAAAGCAATGTCGCAAGTGAGGTAATCTTCACACAACCCATGTAATACATAAGGGAAAGAGATACATAGTTGGCTTACAATCGCCACTTCACACAATACATGAGTAAAGCATCACATCATACAGATATAATCAAGGTCCGACTACGGAACCAAAATAAAAGAAGACTACCCCAAATGCTACACAGATCCCCGATCGTCCCAACTGGGCTCCATTACTGATCAACTGAAATGAAACAACATAATGAACAGGATCTTCATCGAGCTCCTCCTTGAGCTCGGATGCGCTAACCGCACAGCTTTCATCGGCACCGCAAGCTGGTTTTGGAAGTATCTGTGGAGTGACGGGACTCAGCAATCTCACACCATGAGATTAAGACTATTTAAGCTTATGGGAAGGGTAAAGGTATGAGGTGGAGCTGCAGCAAGTTTACTAACATATCCGTGTCTCACATATGCAAATGAGAGCGAGAAGAGAAGGCAAAAGCATGGTCGAACAACTATGATCAAGAAGAGATCCCCAAACTACTTACGCTAAGCACAACTCCAACACCGTGTTCACTTCCTGACTCCACCGAGAAGAGACCATCACGGTTACACACGCCGTTGATGTATTTTAATTAAGATCAACTTCGGTTTTCTACAACCGACATTAACAAATTCCCATCTGCCTCATAACCGCTGGCACGGCTTTCAAAAGATAATACCCCGCAGGGTGTCCCAACTTAGCCCATTATAAGCTCTCATGGTCAACTAAGGATATTCCTTCTACCGAAGACCCGATCAGCCTCGAATCCCTGACTACAAGACATCTCGACAATGGTAAAACAAGACCAGCAAAGTCGCCCGATGTGGCGATAAATCCCGATAGGAGTCGTGACGCACTGCTCGTGGCACACCGGATTGTCCAAACTACGGTAGGCGAGCCCAGAGTTGCCCCCGGTGGCCATCGGGCGGCCGATAGTTTGGACCAACACCAAGGAGCACCGCACGGGGTTAAGATAAAGATGACCCTTGAGTCTGCAGAACCCAAGGGAAAAAGGCTTAGGTGGCAAATGGTAAAACCAATGTTGGGCCTTGCTTTGGAGGAGTCTTATTCAAAGCGAACTGTCAAGGGGTCCCATAAATCACCCAACCGTAAGGAACGCAAAATCCGGGAACATAATACCGATATGATGGAAACTAGGCGGCAAGAGTGGAACAAAAACACCAGGCATAAGGCCGAGCCTTCCACCCTTTACCAAGTATATAGATGCATTAATTAAATAAGATATATTGTGATATCCCAACAAGTAAACATGTTCCAACAAGGAACAGCATCTCCATGTTCCAACAAGGAACAAACTTCATCTTCACCGCAACTAACAACGCTATAAGAGGGGCTGAGCAAAGCGGTAACATAGCCAAACAACGGTTTGCTAGGAAAGGATGGTTAGGGCTTGACATGATACTTAAATGGGAGGCATGATAAGCAAGTGATAGGCATCGAGCATAGGCATAGCAAACGAAAGCGAGCATCTAGCAAGCAAAGATAGAAGTGATTTCGAGGGTATGGTTGTTGGGGAACGAGTAATTTCAAAATTTTCCTACGATCACGCAAGACCATGGTGATGCATAGCAACGAGATGAGAGTGTTGTCTACGCATTCTGTGAGACCAGCAACGGAAGCGTTGACGCAACGAGAGGAAGTAGTCGCATTTCTTCCCGATCCAACCGATCCAAGTACCGAACGACGGCACCTCCGAAGTTCTGCACACGCTCAGCTCGATGACGCCCTCGAACTCCGATCCAGCCGAGTGTTGAGGGAGAGTTTCGCACGACGACGGGCAGGACGATGTTGATGTTCCACCGGCGCAGGCTTCACTTAAGCTCCGCAACGGTATATTCGAGGTGTAGTTTGGTGGAAGGGGCACCGCACACTGCTAAGGAACGATCTCAATGATCAACTTGTGTCTCATGGGGTGCCCTCTGCCCTCAGATATAAAGGAGGGAAGGGAGGGCTGGCCGGCCACCAAGGGCTGCGCCGGGAGTCCTACTCCCACCGAGTAGGATTCTCCCCCAATCCTAGTCCAACTAGGATTGGCCAAGTGGAAGGAGAGAGGCGCCACCCCTTCTCCTAGTCCTAATAGGACTAGGGAAGGGGAAGGTGCGCCAGCACTTGGGCCCCTTTCTCCTTTCCACTAAGGCCCATCAAGGCCCATTGACCCCCGGAGGTTCCGTAATTCCCTGCATCTGCAGAAATTCCCAATTTCACCCGGAGTGATTCCGAGTCCAAACATAGGCTTCCAATATATCAATCTTTATGTCTCGACCATTTCGAGACTCCTCGCCATGTCCGTGATCTCATCCGGACTCAACAACCTTCGTACATCAATATCATATAAACTCATAATAACCGCCATCGAAACGTTAAGCGTGCGGACTCTACGGGTTCGAGAACTATGTAGACATGACCGAGACACCTCTTCGTCAATAACCAATAGCGGACCTGGATGCCCATATTGGTTCCTACATATTCTACGAAGATCTTTATCGGTCGACCAAGATAACAACATACGTTGTTCCCTTTGTCATCGGTATGTTATTTGCCCGAGATTCGATCGCGGTATCCAATACCTAGTTCAATCTGCATCGCAAGTCTCTTTTCTCGCTCCGTAATACATCATCTCACAACTAACACATTTAGTTGCAATGCTTGCAAGGCTTTATGTGATGTGCATTACCGAGAGGGCCAGAGATACCTCTCCGACAATCGGAGTGACAAATCCTAATCTCAAATATGCCAACCCAACATGTACCTTCGAGACACCTGTAATGTACCTTTATAATCACCCGATTACGCTAGACGCTTGGTAGCACCCAAAGTGTTCCTCGGCAAACGGAGTTGCATAATCTCATAGTCATAGGAACATGTATAAGTCATGAAGAAAAGCACTAGCAACAAACTATACGATCAGGTGCTATGCTAATGGAATGGGTCATGTCAATCAGATCATTCAACCAATGATGTGATCCCGTTAATCAAATAACAACTCCTTGTTCATGGTTAGGAAACATAACCATCTTTGATTAACGAGCTAGTCAAGTAGAGGCATACTAGTGACACTTTGTAGGTTTATGTATTCACACATGTATTATGTTTCCGTTAATACAATTCTAGCATGAATAATAAACATTTATCATGATATAAGGAAATAAATAATAACATTATTATTGCCTCTAGGGCATATTTCCTTGATCTCCCACTTGCACTAGAGTCAATAATCTAGATTACACAAGAATGATTCTAACACCCATGGAGTCTTGGTGCTGATCATGTTTTGCTCGTGGAAGAGGCTTAGTCAACGGGTCCGCAACATTCAGATCCGTATGTATCTTGCATATCTCTATGTCTCCCACCGACCAAATCCCGGATGGAGTTGAAGCGCCTTTTGATGTGTTTGGTTCTCTTGTGAAATCTGGATTCCTTTGCCAAGGCAATTGCACCAAGATTGTCACAAAAGATTTTCATTGGACCCGATACACTAGGTACAACACCTAGATCGGTTATGAACTCCTTCATCCAGACTCTTCATTAGCTGCTCCAAGCAGCTATGTACTCAGCTTCACATGTAGATCCCGCGAACGACGCTTTGTTTGGAACTGCACCAACCGACAGCTCCACCGCTTAATGTAAACACGATCCGGTTTGCGATTTAGAATCGTCGGATCAGTGTCAAAGCTTGCATCGACGTAACTGCCATTTACGAGCTCTTTGTCACCGCCATAAATGAGAAACATATCCTTAGTTCTTCTCAAGTACTTAAGGATGTTCTTGACCGCTGTCCAAATGATCCACCTGGATTACTTTGGTACCGCCTGCTAAACTTACAGCAAGGCACACATCAGGTCTGGTACACAGCATTGCATACATGATAGAGCCTATGGCTGAAGCATAGGAACATCTTTCATTTTCTCTATCTTCTCGGTGGTCGGGCATTGAGTCTTACTCAACTTCACACCTTGTAATACCGGCAAGAACCCTTTCTTTGCTCGATCCATTTTGAACTTTTTTCAAAACTTTATCAAGGTATGTGCTTTGTGAAAGTCCTATTAAGCCGCCTTGATCTATCTCTATAGATCTTAATGCCCAATATGTAAGCAGCTTCACCGAGGTCTTTCATCGAAAAACTCTTATTCAAGTATCCCTTTATGCTATCCAGAATTCTATATCATTTCCGATCAATAATATGTCATCCACATATAATATCGTAAATGCTACAGAGCTCCCACTCACTTTCTTGTAAATACAAAGCTTCTCCAAAAGTCTCAGATAAAACCAAATGCTTTGATCACACTATCAAAACGCTTATTCCAACTCCGAGAGGCTTGCACCAGTCCATAAATGGATCGCTGGAGCTTGCACACTTTGTTAGCTCCTTTGGATCGACAAAACCTTCTCGTTGCATCATATACAACTCTTCTTCCGTAAATCCATTCAGAATGCAGTTTTAACATCCATTTGCCAAATTTCATAATCATAAAATGCGCAATTGCTAACATGATTCGGACGGACTTAAGCATCGCTACGGTGAGAAGGTCTCATCGAGTCAATCCCTTGAACTTGTCGAAAACCTTTTGCAACAAGTCGAGCTTTATAGACAAGAATATTACCATCAGCGCCAGCCTTCTTCTTGAAGATCCATTTATTCTCAATTGCTTGCCGATCATCGGGCAAGTCAACCAAAGTCCATACTTTGTTCTCATACATGGATCCCATCTCAGATTTCATGGCCTCAAGCCATTTTGTGGAATCTGGGCTCACCATCGCTTCTTCATAGTTCAGAGGTTCATCATGTTCCAAAGAATATGACTTCCAAAATAGGATTACCGTATCACTCAAGTGCGGATCTTGCTCGTTGATCTACAAGTTCAGAGAAACTTGATCCAAGTTTCATGATCATCATCATTAGCTTCCTCCCTATTTGGTGTAGGTGTCACGTAAACTGTTTTCTCGTGATGTACTACTTTCAATAAGGGAGTAGATACAGTTATCTCATCAAGTTCTACTTTCCTCCCACTCACTTCTTTCGTGAGAAACTCTTTCTCCAAAAAGTTTCCGAATTTAGCAACAAAAATCTTGCCTTCGGATCTGTGATAGAAGGTGTACCCAACTGTCTCCTTTGGGTATCCTATGAAGACACATTCGATTTGGGTTCGAGCTTATCAGGTTGAAGCTTTTTCACATAAGCATCGCAGCCCCAAACTTTCGAAACGACAACTTTGGTTTCTTGCCAAACCACAGCTCATAAGGCGCCGCCTCAACGGATTTAGATGGTGCCCTATTTAAAGTGAATGTAGCCGCCTCTAAAGCATAACCCCAAAACGATAGCGGTAAATCAAGAAGAGACATCATAGATCGCACCATATCTAATAAAGCACGACATGACGCTCGACACACCATTACGCTGTGGTGTTCCGGTGGCGAAGTTGTAAACTATTCCGCATTGTTTCAAATGTAGGCCAAACTCAGAACTCAAATATTCTCCTCCACGATCAGATCAGAAACTTTATTTTCTTGTTACGATGATTTTCCACTTCACTCTGAAATTCTTTGAACTTTTCAAATGTTTCAGACTTGTGTTTCATTAAGTAGATATACCCATATCTGCTCAAATCATCTGTGAAGGTGAGAAAATAACGATATCCGCCATTTAGCCTCAACATTCATTGACCACATACATCAAGATGTATGATTTCCAATAAATCTGTTGTCTCTCCATAGTTCCGAGAACGGTGTTTTAGTCATCTTGCCCATAAGGCACGGTTCGCAAGTGCCAAGTGATTCATAATCAAGTGACTCCAAAAGTCCATCAAGATGGAGTTTCTTCATGCGCTTTTAATCGATATGACCTAAACGGCAAGGCCACAAATAAGTTGCACCATCATTATCAACTCGCATCTTTTGGTTTCAACATTATGAATATGTGTATCACTACTATCAAGATTAAGTAAAAACAAACCATTCTTCAATGGTGCATGACCATAAAAGATATTATTCATATAAATAGAACAACCATTATTCTCGATTTAATGAATAACCGCCTCGCATCAAACAAGATCCAGATATAATGTTCATGCTCAACGCTGGTACTAAATAACAATTATTTAGGTCTAATACTAATCCCAAGGTAGATGTAGAGGTAGCGTGCGATCGCGATCACATCGACTTTGGAACCATTTCCCACGCGCATTGTCACCTCGCCCTTAGCCAATCTTCGCTAATCCGTAGCCCCTGCTTCGAGTTGCAAATATTAGCAATGTAACCAAGATCAAATACCCAAGTGCTAATGCGAGTATTAGTAAGGTACACATCAATAACATGTATATCACATATACCTTTGTTAACCTTGCCATCCTTCTTATCCGCCAAATACTTGGGGCAGTTCCGCTCAAAGGACCAGCCTGCTTGCAATAGAAGCACTCGAGCCAGTGCTTAGGACCAGACTTGGTTTCTTCTCTTGATCAACAACTTGCTTGCCTCTTTTGAAGTTTCCTTTTCTTTCCTTTGCCCTTTTCTTGAAACTAGTGGTTTTGTTAACCATCAACACTTGATGCTCCTTTTGATTTCTACCTCCATGCTTTCAAAGATCGCCAAGAGCTCGCATTGTTTTGGTCATCCCTTGCATATTATAGTTCATCACGAAGCTCTTGTAGCTTGGTGGCGTGATTGGAGAATTCTGTCAATGACGCAATCATCCGGAAGATTAACTCCCAGCTTGAATCAAGTGATTGTTATATCCGGACATTCGAGTATATGCTCACCGATGTAACCGCTCTCCTCCATCTTACAGCTATAGAACTTATTGGAGACTTCATATCTCTCAATCCGGCATTCGCTGAATATTAACTTCAACTCTGGAACATCTCATATGCCCCATGGTGTTCAAAACGACGTTGAAGTCCCGGTTCTAAGCCGTAAAGCATGGCACATCGAACTATAGAGTAGTCATCAGCTTTGCTTTGCCAGACGTTCATAACTTCCGCGCAGCTCCTTGCATTCAGGCCTGGCACCTAACGGTGCTTCCAGGACGTAATTCTTCCTTGTGCAGCAATAATCCTCAAGTTACGGACCCAGTCCATGTAATTGCTGCCATCATCTTTCAACTTTGCTTTCTCAAGGAACGCATTAAAATTCAACGGAACAACAAAGACGAGCCATCTATCTACACATCATAGACAAGCAAGATACTATCAGTACTAAGTTCATGATAAATTTAAGTTCAATTAATCATATTACTTAAGAACTCCCACTTAGAAAAATATCCTCCAATTCTCTAAGTGATTGCGTGATCCATATCAACTACACCATGACCGATCATCACGTGTGATGGAGTAGTTTCAATGGTGAACATCAATATGTTGATCATATCTACTATATGATTCACGCCGACCTTCGGTCTCCGTGTTCCGAGGTCATATCTTATATGCATAGCTCGTCAAGTATAACCTGAGTATTCGCGTGTGCAACTGTTTTGCACCCGTTGTATTTGAACGTAGAGCCTATCACACCCGATCATCACGTGGTGTCTCAAAGACGAAGAACTTTCGCAACGGTGCATACTCGGGAGAACACTTCTTGATAATTTAGTAAGGGATCATCTTATAATGCTACCGTCAATCAAAGCAAGATAAGATGCATAAAGGATTAACATCACATGCAATCAATATAAGTGATATGATATGGCCATCATCATTTTGTGCTTGTGATCTCCATCTCAAGCACCGTCATGATCACCATCGCCACCGCGCGACACCTTGATCTCCATCGTAGCATCGTTGTCGTCTCGCCAACTATTGCTTCTACGACTATCGCTACTCCTTAGTGATAAAGTAAAGCAATTACATGGCGTTGCATTTCATACAATAAAGCGACAACCATATGGCTCTGCCGCCATTGCCGATAACTCGGTTACAAAACATGATCATCTCATACAATAAAATATAGCATCACGTCTTGACCATATCACATCACAACATGCCCTGCAAAAACAAGTTAGACGTCCTCTACTTTGTTGTTGCAAGTTTTACGTGGCTGCTACGGGCTGAGCAAGAACCGTTCTTACCACGCATCAAAACCACAACGATACTTCACAAATAGACTCCGTTTAACCTTCTCAAGGACCGGGCGTACACACTCAGTTCAACTAAAGTGAGAGAGCAGACACCCGCCACCACCTTTAAGCAACGAGTGCTCACGGCGGTGAAACCAGTCTCGCGTAAGCGTCTGCTGTAATGTCGGTCCGGCCGCTTCATCTCACAATACCGCTGAACCAAAGTATGACATGCTGGTAGGTAGTATGACTTGTATCGCCCACAACTCACTTGTGTTCTACTCGTGCATATGACATCAACGCATAAAACCAGGCTCGGATGCCACCGTTGGGGAACGTAGTAATTTCAAAAATTTTCCTACGATCACGCAAGACCATGGTGATGCATAGCAACGAGATGAGAGTGTTGTCTACGTACCCTCGAGACCAGCAACGGAAGCGTTGACATAACGAGAGGAAGTAGTCGCACTTCTCCCGATCCAACCGATCCAAGTACCGAACGACGGCACCTCCGAAGTTCTGCACACGCTCAGCTCGATGACGTCCCTCGAACTCCGATCCAGCCGAGTGTTGAGGGAGAGTTTCAATCGACGACGGCGTGGTGACGATGATGATGTTCCACCGCGCAGGGTTTCGCCTTAAGCTCCGCAACGGTATATTCGAGGTGTAGTTTGGTGGAAGGGGCACCGCACACGGCTAAGGAACGATCTCAATGATCAACTTGTGTGTCATGGGGTGCCCTGCCCTCAGTATATAAAGGAGGGAAGGGAGGGGCTGGTCGGCCACCAAGGGCTGCGCTGGGAGTCCTACTCCCACCGAGTAGGATTCTCCCCCAATCCTAGTCCAACTAGGATTGGCCAAGTGGGAAGGGAGAGAGGCGCCACCCCTTCTCCTAGTCCTAATAGGACTAGGGAAGGGGGAAGGTCTGCCAGCACTTGGGCCCTTTCCTCCTTTCCACTAAGGCCCATCAAGGCCCATTGACCCCGGAGGTTCCGTAACCCGGTACTCGGTAAAATTCCCAATTTCACCCGGAGTGATTCCGAGTCCAAACATAGGCTTCCAATATATCAATCTTTATGTCTCGACCATTTCGAGACTCCTCATGTCCGTGATCTCATCCGGGACTCGAACAACCTTCGTACATCAATATCATATAAACTCATAATAACCGCCATCGAAACGTTGCGTGCGGACCCTACGGGTTCGAGAACTATGTAGACATGACCGAGACACCTCTCGGTCAATAACCAATAGCGGACCTGGATGCCCATATTGGTTCCTACATATTCTACTTAAGATCTTTATCGGTCGGACCGCATAACAACATCGTTGTTCCCTTTGTCATCGGTATGTTACTTGCCCGAGATTCGATCGTCTTGATCCAATACCTAGTTCAATCTCATTCATCGCAAGTCTCTTTTCTCGTTCCGTAATACATCATCTCACAACTAACACATTTAGTTGCAATGCTTGCAAGGCTTATGTGATGTGCATTACCGAGAGGGCCCAGAGATACCTCTCCGACAATCGGAGTGACAAATCCTAATCTCAAATATGCCAACCCAACATGTACCTTCGGAGACACCTGTAATGTACCTTTATAATCACCCGATTACGCCAGACGCTTGGTAGCACCCAAAGTGTTCCTCGGGCAAACGGGAGTTGCATAATCTCATAGTCATAGGAACATGTATAAGTCATGAAGAAAAGCACTAGCAACAAACTATACGATCGGTGCTATGCTAATGGAATGGGTCATGTCAATCAGATCATTCAACCAATGATGTGATCCCGTTAATCAAATAACAACTCCTTGTTCATGGTTAGGAAACATAACCATCTTTGATTAACGAGCTAGTCAAGTAGAGGCATACTAGTGACACTTTGTAGGTTTATGTATTCACACATGTATTATGTTTCCGGTTAATACAATTCTAGCATGAATAATAAACATTTATCATGATATAAGGAAATAAATAATAACATTATTATTGCCTCTAGGGCATATTTCCTTCAATGGTCATCTTGCTCGAAATCCCGCAAGGAAGAAGAACGAGTCCATGAAGAAGACAAACGGACGAAATCTAACGAATCCTCACAACTCCGAACTAAACCGAAGCTAATGAGAGAAGCCAATTCGAAAGAAGCAAACAACATGGTAAACACACCAGCATAATCATGGCATGATGCAAACATCAAGTATGATGCATGTCGTTTAAAGAGGCATGGCATGGCAATATGCACAAACAAAACTACAAGTTAATGAGCCCAATATGCAACGAGTTGCATATTAACGAAACACCACATCTATTATTTAGTTCTCTCCTGCTTATGTACCCAACAACATTAACTGTGGTTAAGCATGGCAAAAGGTGAAGCATAATTAAACTACCTATTTAGGCAAGTTTAAATGAGGCCGAACAACTAACAACAATTCCGAAAAATCCCATATGCATAATATGAATTTGGTACTGTTCTGCCCTATACATAATTTTAGAGTTGTTAAACATGCAAAGTAATGTACCATGTTAATCTACGCATTTTTCTACCCCATTTACATATATAATTTATCGCCTGCAGGGAACGCAGGCTCCCCTCTCGCCAGCCGCGCCAGCCAAGGAGAATTGAAGACCGCCATCAGGGACGAGGGGCTGGGGGCTTCCAGAGGCGCGCGGCGATCGCTTTGCATCCTGGCGGAGCTCAAGCCCCACCTCTCGGCGCATCTTCAAGCAGTTCACCCGCGAAGTGAATGCAGTCCTCCCAAGCCCGAGGCCACGCGCCCTCTCGTGTGGTCGGCGCGGCGCCATCACGCTCAACTCAGCGGATCAGCTCAAGTCGCGCGCCACAGCCGGAGTTCTCCTGATGCTTTGTTCCCCAATCATCGACGAACGCGTGCTGGTCACCAAGACCCTCATCGGCGGGCGGAGCAGGGCTCAACGCCCCATCCGTGGAGACATTCAACAATCTTCGCGCCTTATACCAGCTTTAGCCAACCAAGCCTTTTTCCGAGTCACCGACGGCTCCACGGTCCCGATCGGGCAGGTCCGCCTTCCCGTCACCTTTGGGGCTCGCGACAACTACCACACCGAGCTCATCGACTTCGACGTCGCCCACATTCGCCCTGTCAGATAACGCCATCCTCGGTACCCAGCGTTGGCCAAATTCATGGACGAACCCACCACGGCTACAACGCCCTCAAGATGCCAGAAGCGGCGGGTCATCACGGTGCCCTCGTGGAAGAGAGAGACGCAGCATGTGCTCCCCGGAGCGAGCCTTTAAGGCCGTGATCGCTAGAAGACCTGACCACAGATCGGGAGGCCTCCCGAGGCCGCACCCAAGAAGAAGAAGACATCGACCTGTCCTGCTCCTCAAGAGGCAGGCCCCTCAGGCCTGCGTCGGGCCGGGGGAGCCTCCTTTCATCGCATAGGAAGCGCCTCGGGCCGCCTCCTCAGCGGGCAGGGCTCTCCCTCGAGGGCCGCCGACCTCGCCAAGGTCTCGAGGGAGGCGCTGGGCACCACGTGGAGGCGTGTTTGAAGCACGCTTCCATAGCAAGGGAGCAAGGCAAGGAGGGCCGAACCCTCGGAGTTCGTCAGCCAAGGCCATTCAGGAGCTACAGGAGTCAAGGGTCATGAGGGCAGCCGCCGCCGCCTTGTGGCCCCCATCCAGGCGAGGATGGTGGGCTGCGCGTCTGCATCGACATACCAGGGCTCAACCGAGCCGCGTCTCAAGAACGCCTCTCACCCTCGCGAGTGGGACGTTGCGAGGGTCCGCGCCATAGCTACGTGCGCATGCCTTATGGCCTGCCAAACACGGCAGCTGCGCACCAGTGTCTCATCAGGACCATCCTGGAGGCTCAAGAGGTTAGGCACTCCGCAGCCCTGGCGGAGATGGAGATGGCTCCCGAGGAGCCGCCAGCGCCTTCGGATCCTCCCGAGGCCCCTGGGCCTGGGGGCTCATGAGGATCGGCTCCCGCAGCCCACCGAGTCTGCTACACCAACACCCCTTCGTCCCCAACATCACCAGGTGACATCTTTAAGTTTTATTTCCGGCTGGGAGCGCCTTCAGGGCTGCATTATTCCCAGGCCGCGTGGGTCCGTCCCTGCGGCATGTATCCCTTTTATTTCATGTCATTAGCCTATCCTGTTGGGGGCGCCCCTCGGGCTGCATCATCCCCAAGCTGCTCGGGCCTGTCCCAGCGGCATGTATCCTTCTTGCGTTTTCCTTAGGATTATGCTCTCGCCCACCATGCTTGTTATTCGTGCCTTTTCCTCGGGTGGCGGAATCTTGCACGTTAAAGGGGGTGCCCAGCATCACGACTCAGGCTCCTACCAGCTCTCCGCCCTCACCCTTTGGTCTTGTCCATGGCATCGCGACTGGCTTGCCGTGACGGCAGAGACCAGCCCGAGAGCCGGACCCGAGGACGAGAGTTGCGTCATCTAACCCAGCTTTATGCGTTAAAGGGGGTGCTCGAGCATCACGACTCGTGGCTCCTACGGCTGCCTCCGCCCTCACCCTCTGGTTTTGTCCATGGCATCGCGACCTAGCTTGCCAAATGACGGGTGAGACCAGCCCGAGAGCCGGACCAAGACGAGAGCACCGCATCCGCCAAATTTGCAGGAACACACTCAAGATAAGGCCCAGTGCTTGTGAAGAAGGCGAATGCTGTGAAGCTCATTCTTTTGGAAAAGGCCCGGTGCTGTGAAGAAGGCTAATGCCCTGTGAAGCTCATTCTTTTGGAAAGGCCAGCAGCATGTGAAGAAGGCAAATGCCTGTGAAGCTCATTCTTTTGGAAAAGGCCAGAGCTCGTGAAGAAGGCGATGCCCGTGAAGCCGTTGCCCAAAAGGGCCCGAGCCGTGAAGAGGGAATAGCCCGTGAAGCTTGCTTCCCGGAAGAAAGGCCCGAGCTCAGAAGAGGGCCAACGCCCGTGAAGCTTGCTTCCGTAAGAAAGGCCGGAGCTGTGAAGAAGGCCAACGCCTGTGAAGCTCACCGCCTGTGACACTCTCACGTAATAATGAGTTGGGATGTACACGCCCGAGTCTCGTGGCACGGCCTCGGGCCCCGGGCTCCCTCCACGCCCAAATGGCAGCACTTTGCTCCTGCTGCTGTTGAGAATACGTCAAGACTAGACTAGGTGCCGGACGCAGCTTTTTCATTTGCTTCTGCAGTTGACTAGTTATTCCCATTTGGAGTTTTTATTGAAACTATCGCCTTTTTGGTTCGTGGTTCTTCGATCTTTTTCGCTCTCTCGCCTCGATTTCTCTTGCTGGGACTCGTGATCACGAAGCCTCGAGCCCCCATGAGCTGTTCTGCCTCTATCGCTCAAGTTTTCACGGCCCTGGTCCACTGGTGGAGCACCCTCTCGACCATGCCTCACGGGCAGCGTAACGCGAACACGGGCCTGGATCGTCGCCCTGCTGCCACGGCTGGGGTTCACTTGCGTAATGGGCGCATGACGAAGGGAACAGTACCAGGAAAACAAAAGCAGTAAAATAACTAACGGCGTTAACCTAAACGCGCCCCCATGGGGCCACACATTGTTGCCTTTTTGCGCAGGAGAAAAGAAAGGAAAAGGACAGAAGCAGGTGAAGCACGCCCCGTGCCGGCTCTCTTGGAAGGCTCGAGCCGCCTCCGGAGCTCAGGCGGACTCCCTCTCGCGCTTCACAAGGGCATGGCGGCAAGCGGACCCGCTGCCACCCCCCAAGCAGGCGCGGCGGCGTGGGGGCTGGCCGCGGCCGCTCTGGAAGAATCACCATCAGAAGAAGAGCTGGTGAAGCGTGAGGAGTCGCTGGCATCGCCCGGCCCATGTGATGCCCTCTCCACCCACGCCGGGCTGAGTCCTCGGCAGCGGTCGTCGTCTTGAGGCAGCACCCATGTGGCGACCGTCTTCCCGGAACACCCTCACGTAGAGGGTGGCATCGCCGTCGTGCTTGAAGTGCAGGGAGCACCGGGCGCGAAGACTATCTTGCGCTGAAGCGAACGTCTCGCTAGCTAGCTGGTCGGGAACAGGTTCCTGCAGCAGAGACCTCAGAGAAGCCCACGGCCGGCTGCAGCAGCCATCCGCGGGAGGAGCAGAGGCCACTCAGGCGCCATCCGGGAGCTCACCCAGAGGAAGCACGGAGCTGAAGCCGGACGCTGACGGCTCCTCCGCCCTCACCATGAACTCCGGCAGCGCTTCAGCAGCATGGAGGCGCGGCCTCGGGGGACGCGCGGCTGGGGCACGCCCTCCGACCATGGCCAGCCGCTCGTCGCCACGCTGAGAGCCTCCCCCACGACCGCGGGGGACCGCCGTGGAGGCCACAAGATGCTTGCGAGGGTGACCTCGACCACGCTTAGGCGGAGGAGAGGAATACTTGACCTGACGGCCCTTCCCCTTCTCTGCGGCCGAGAACTTCCTTGGTGGAGCCATGGAGAAGAAGGAGAGACAAGAAAGGATAGACTGGAAGGGCGTGCGCCGTTCGCGTTTATAACCTCTGAGAAGGCCAACCGTCGGCCTCCACGATCACCGGTAATCATGACCAACTCTGCATGCAGGGACTTGTCGAATCCGGGTGGTTACCAAGGCATCGTGGGGAAGTAGTGCACACACGTCCAATCAACCGCCACGCGTCCCCCAAGGCCGCAGGCTGTTAGGGGCTCGCGACGCCGCACTTGCCCTTTCGCCTCCGCCGCCAAGTTCGGGCGCCGTGGCCCGGGCTACTATCAGCGCTCGGGAACGGGGTCCCCAGACTTGCTCGCCTGCGGCCTCGCTGGCGTGGCTCAAGGGAGGCCAGGGACGGCCCATCTTCATCAATGCAAGCTCAAGACCTCGCGAGGGCCCAAGCCTCATGGGGCGGACGAGGAGCTTCTCGTGCACGGCCTCGTCGGGTTGGCTCATGAGGAGGCGGAGAGTTCAAGGCAGGTACTCGCGAGGTGCCCATGACGCAAGCCATGGCGACCAAGGGCGCCCACCCGGCGCCAGCCAGCTGCAGTGTCCTCCTTTCCTCTTTGGTGCAAAGGGAGCAAGCGCAGCGAGAGCATCAAGCAAAGGCATCCGCTTCGTGCAACAAGATTCAAGACCAGCCCAACGGCTGGAAGGGAGTCATCGTGGAGCCCAAGCGAGCGTCATCACGAGCCTTTGGCATGCGAGGACCAACTTTAGTCAGGATAAGTGTACCCGTTGTTCCCCTTCAAAATGGCCAATTGTTGGCGCCCTTCCCGCTCAATATTTGGGAAGAGGCCCAGGGCCTTCGCCTATTAATAGGACTAGCCACCCGCAAGGTAGGGGGACGAACATTCAGAAAGATAGCAAGAGGCCAAGCGAGAGATAGAGAGGGGCGACTGAACACCACCTAGCAGTTCATCGCACCCGCCAAGAACAGACCCTCGCGAGGCTGTTCTTCCTTGTACTGTTCCTCATCAGCCCAAGAGGCAATCCACCACGCCACAAACTAGAGTAGGGTATTACACCACAACGGTGGCCCGAACTAGTATAAATCTTGTGTCTCTTGTGCTGTTCCGTTAGGAGTTTAGGTCCCTGCGATTCGGCGAGGTACGAGACGGTGGAGGGTCGGATCTCCGCGCGCACCCCAGTGTTCGAACCTCAGGGGTCTGCCGGAACCCGAAATCCGACAGGCTAAACCCTAGAAGCTAGCCTATGGTATGATTGTTGTTCGTCCTACGGACTAAAACCCTTTGGTTTATATAGACACCGAATAGGGTTAGGGTTACACAGAGTCGGTTACAATGGTAGGAAATCTACATATCCGTATCGCCAAGCTTGCCTTCCACGCCAAGGAAAGTCCTATCCGGACAAGGGACGAAGTCTTCAATCTTGTATCTTCATAGTCCAGGAGTCCGGCCAAAGATGATAGTTCGGCTATCCGGACACCCCCTTGTCCAGGACTCCCTCACACCAACTTATAAATACATGTCCCCTGCGGTAAAGAAAAACCTTCTTCCAACTCTCCACCTCGTCAAAACCCTAGCGCCACCGCTAGCTCTCGACGACGCCGGCGACGAAGCGCTTAGCTGCCGCGACTTCTCCGACGCCGTCCTCACGCCGACCGCGAACATCGTCGTCTCCGCCGCCGCCGTAGGTGTCCTCCATCGCCAAGCTAGGGCACGGTGGATTGAACTGCTTGGTCTCCTTTTCTTCCCGTCTAGCAGTTCTTCGAGTGGTAAATATAACTCTATTTTTACCATCTTTTTGATCCTCAAAGATTCATCCTTCTTACCAAAATTGGTTTCTGCCTATACAATGTTAGATCTAGTTTGTCTGCATCTCATTCTGCCTAGTATATTCACTTAAGCTTCACAACTAGTTAGATTCCTCACTTGTACTTATTCACGGATTCGTACAAATCTGGAACCAACTCTCAGCGTACAAGTGAATGTCTTCGCATCATGAGGTCAATGTCTTCAAACTGATTTATCTTCAAAATCTTCTGAGAATGCATATGACCTCTTCCCCTTCCCTCGCATCTCTAATGCTGTCATCACGGTACATGTCCGTGGGAGAATCCTTGGTTCTCATAGTGCGCATTCGTTTGCAGAATTTTTACAACATCAACTTAACTCTCCCGAAGCCAGTTCATGTTTTCCAGCAAACGCAAGCCTTTGAAGCCTTTGAACGTATTGAAGCCATTTAGTTTGAAGTTCATGGCTGCAGATAAATCAGTTAGGAAGGGCGGCAGACAGCGTCGTGGGAGAACCTCAAAAGATCTGCCTGATGACCTCGTGGAGCTTTACAAGATAGATCTTGAAGAGAATTACAATCAGCGCAAGACACGAATCCAATGGATTCGTCGATATTGGGCTGAACAATGGTTCAAGTACAAGTTCGTGACCCAGGAATACGCCGAGAAGAATGCTATCAAAAGCCCTTGGGGTGATATTCTCTTTTGAGTCCTTCCACCCAAGAACAGGGTTGAAGCTATTGCACAAGGTTTCTATCCTTGTATGGTCCGTGGACCTCAGCCTGAGAATGCCGACCCAACGTCATTGCTCTGGTGTCGTGACGATAATCTCTTCAAGCGCAACTTCCAGCACGCAAAGGCTTCGGCCAAGGAAAACAAGAAGTCATTGGGATTAGACTTCAACCCTGGTCCCTCTGCTCCCCGTGCTGACGGCTCACGTGATGCTGAACCCAATGTCATCGGTCCCTTCTACAACCTTGATGGCCTCATCACTCACATTGCGGTCCAAGGTGCCCAAGTGGATCATTCAGATGATGATTCTGACACTGATGAAGCCCCAGCTCCTCCCCCAAAGTCGTTGAAGCCAAAGAAGGCTAAGGCTTCAAAGTCAGCTGCTCCTCCAAAAGCTTCACATGTGAAGCCACTAGCCACTGCACCTCCTGAAGCCGGTCTGTGATCTCAAGATTAATCCGTGATTCCAAGAAGACGGAGAAGAAAAGAAAATTGTCAAGAATACTGAATCGACACTAACTCCTCGCTGCCATTTTTGCGAAGAGCACATTGATCTGTCCAGCGATGAAGATCTTGCAGATGATGCACTTGAGCAACTAATAAAGAGCAAGGAAGAAGCAGAAATTTTCAACAATTTGCCTCTCTTTGATGTGGCAATCATCCATCACTTCATTGATGAGTGGTTTGACACCCCAAACATCAGCTTTGAAGATCTGCAACTTCCTATTGGCCTCAGCGTCTCTTTCAATGGCGCCATTGCTTCTTAGCTAGCTCTTGCTCAGGGCATTGTTGAACTAAAGCAAAAGATTGACTATGGCTGTGCTCAGCGTGCAAGATGTCAAAAACTTCAAGATCATGCTGCACGAGCTCAAAGAAGCCTTTCTCAAGAAGCGTGAATTTAACGCCCTCGATGCGGCTATATCTCCCACGTGTCGAAGCACGACTTAGAGGCATAACCACATTGAAAGCAATGTCGCAAGTGAGGTAATCTTCACACAACCCATGTAATACATAAGGGAAAGAGATACATAGTTGGCTTACAATCGCCACTTCACACAATACATGAGTAAAGCATCACATCATACAGATATAATCAAGGTCCGACTACGGAACCAAAATAAAAGAAGACTACCCCAAATGCTACACAGATCCCCGATCGTCCCAACTGGGCTCCATTACTGATCAACTGAAATGAAACAACATAATGAACAGGATCTTCATCGAGCTCCTCCTTGAGCTCGGATGCGTCAACTGCACAGTTTCATCGGCACCTGCAAGCTGGTTTTGGAAGTATCTGTGAGTGACGGGGACTCAGCAATCTCACACCCGCGAGATTAAGACTATTTAAGCTTATGGGAAGGGTAAAGGTATGAGGTGGAGCTGCAGCAAGCGACTAACATATCTGGTGTCTCACATATGCAAATGAGAGCGAGAAGAGAAGGCAAAAGCATGGTCGAACAACTATGATCAAGAAGAGATCCTGAAACTACTTACGTCAAGCACAACTCCAACACCGTGTTCACTTCCCGGACTCCACCGAGAAGAGACCATCACGGTTACACACGCGGTTGATGTATTTTAATTAAGATCAACTTCGGGTTTTCTACAACCGGACATTAACAAATTCCCATCTGCCTCATAACCGCGGGCACGGCTTTCAAAAGATAATACCCTGCAGGGGTGTCCCAACTTAGCCCATTATAAGCTCTCATGGTCAACGAAGGATATTCCTTCTACCGGGAAGACCCGATCAGCCTCGGAATCCCGGACTACAAGACATCTCGACAATGGTAAAACAAGACCAGCAAAGCCGCCCGATGTGGCGACAAATCCCGATAGGAGTCGCACGTACCTCGTTCTCAGGGCACACCGGATTGTCCAAACTACCGGTAGGCGAGCCCAGAGTTGCCCCTGGTGGCCACTGGCGGCTGATAGTTTGGACCAACACTCGAAGGAGCACTGGCACGGGGGTTAAGATAAAGATGACCCTTGAGTCTGCAGAACCCAAGGGAAAAAGGCTTAGGTGGCAAATGGTAAAACCAATGTTGGGCCTTGCTGGAGGAGTCTTATTCAAAGCGAACTGTCAAGGGGGTCCCATAAATCACCCAACCGTGTAAGGAACGCAAAATCCGGGAACATAATACCGATATGACGGAAACTAGGGCGGCAAGAGTGGAACAAAACACCAGGCATAAGGCCGAGCCTTCCACCCTTTACCAAGTATATAGATGCATTAATTAAATAAGATATATTGTGATATCCCAACAAGTAAACATGTTCCAACAAGGAACAACATCTCCATGTTCCAACAAGGAACAAACTTCATCTTCACCTGCAACTAACAACGCTATAAGAGGGGCTGAGCAAAGCGGTAACATAGCCAAACAACGGTTTGCTAGGAAAGGATGGTTAGGGGCTTGACATGATACGAAATGGGAGGCATGATAAGCAAGTGATAGGCATCGTAGCATAGGCATAGCAAACGAGCGAGCATCTAGCAAGCAAAGATAGAAGTGATTTCGAGGGTATGGTTGTTGGGGAACGTAGTAATTTCAAAAATTTTCCTACGATCACGCAAGACCATGGTGATGCATAGCAACGAGATGAGAGTGTTGTCTACGTACCCTCGTAGACCAGCAACGGAAGCGTTGACGCAACGTAGAGGAAGTAGTCGTACTTCTTCCCGATCCAACCGATCCAAGTACCGAACGTACGGCACCTCCGAGTTCTGCACACGTTCAGCTCGATGACGTCCCTCGAACTCCGATCCAGCCGAGTGTTGAGGGAGAGTTTCGTCGAGACGACGGCGTGGTGACGATGTTGATGTTCCACGGCGCAGGCTTCGCCTAAGCTCCGCAACGGTATATTCGAGGTGTAGTTTGGTGGAAGGGGCACCGCACACGGCTAAGGAACGATCTCAATGATCAACTTGTGTCTCATGGGGTGCCCTCTGCCCTCAGATATAAAGGAGGGAAGGGAGGGCTGGCCGGCCACCAAGGGCTGCGCTGGGAGTCCTACTCCCACCGGGAGTAGGATTCCCCCCAATCCTAGTCCAACTAGGATTGGCCAAGTGGGAAGGGAGAGAGGCGCCACCCCTTCTCCTAGTCCTAATAGGACTAGGGAAGGGGAAGGTCTGCCAGCACTTGGGCCCCTTTCCTCCTTTCCACTAAGGCCCATCAAGGCCCATTGACCCCGGGAGGTTCCGTAACCCGGTACTCCGTAAAATTCCCAATTTCACCGGAGTGATTCCGAGTCCAAACATAGGCTTCCAATATATCAATCTTTATGTCTCGACCATTTCGAGACTCCTCGTCATGTCCGTGATCTCATCCGGACTCGAACAACCTTGGTACATCAATATCATATAAACTCATAATAAGCATCATCGAAACGTTAAGCGTGCGGACCCTACGGGTTCGAGAACTATGTAGACATGACCGAGACACCTCTCGGTCAATAACCAATAGCGGACCTGGATGCCCATATTGGTTCCTACATATTCTACGAAGATCTTTATCGGTCGGAAGATAACAACATCGTTGTTCCTTTGTCATCGGTATGTTACTTGCCCGAGATTCGATCGTCGGTATCCAATACCTAGTTCAATCTCACATCTTGCAAGTCTCTTTTCTCGTTCCGTAATACATCATCTCACAACTAACACATTTAGTTGCAATGCTTGCAAGGCTTATGTGATGTGCATTACCGAGAGGGCCAGAGATACCTCTCCGACAATCGGAGTGACAAATCCTAATCTCGAAATATGCCAACCCAACATGTACCTTCGGAGACACCTGTAATGTACCTTTATAATCACCCGATTCGTTGTGACGTTTGGTAGCACCCAAAGTGTTCCTCGGGCAAACGGAGTTGCATAATCTCATAGTCATAGGAACATGTATAAGTCATGAAGAAAAGCACTAGCAACAAACTATACGATCAGGTGCTATGCTAATGGAATGGGTCATGTCAATCAGATCATTCAACCAATGATGTGATCCCGTTAATCAAATAACAACTCCTTGTTCATGGTTAGGAAACATAACCATCTTTGATTAACGAGCTAGTCAAGTAGAGGCATACTAGTGACACTTTGTAGGTTTATGTATTCACACATGTATTATGTTTCCGGTTAATACAATTCTAGCATGAATAATAAACATTTATCATGATATAAGGAAATAAATAATAACATTATTATTGCCTCTAGGGCATATTTCCTTGATCTCCCACTTGCACTAGAGTCAATAATCTAGATTACACAAGAATGATTCTAACACCCATGGAGTCTTGGTGCTGATCATGTTTTGCTCGTGGAAGAGGCTTAGTCAACGGTCTGCAACATTCAGATCCGTATGTATCTTGCATATCTCTATGTCTCCCACGGACCAAATCCGGATGGAGTTGAAGCGTCTTTTGATGTGCTTGGTTCTCTTGTGAAATCTGGATTCCTTTGCCAAGGCAATTGCACCAATATTGTCACAAAAGATTTTCATTGGACCCGATACACTAGGTACAACACCTAGATCGGTTATGAACTCCTTCATCGAGACTCCTTCATTAGCTGCTTCGAAGCAGCTATGTACTCAGCTTCACATGTAGATCCCATAACGACGCTTTGTTTGGAACTGCACCAACCGACAGCTCCACCGCTTAATGTAAATACGTATCCGGTTTGCGATTTAGAATCGTCCGGATCAGTGTCAAAGCTTGCATCGACGTAACTGCCGTTCTGACGAGCTCTTTGTCACCGCCATAAATGAGAAACATATCCTTAGTTCTTCTCAAGTACTTAAGGATGTTCTTGACCGCTGTCCGATGATCCACTCTGGATTACTTTGGTACCTGCCGCTAAACTTACTGACAAGGCACACATCAGGTCTGGTACACAGACATTGCATACATGATAGAGCCTATGGCTGAAGCATAGGAACATCTTTCATTTTCTCTCTATCTTCTGCGGTGGTCGGGCATTGAGTCTTACTCAACTTCACACCTTGTAATACCGGCAAGAACCCTTTCTTTGCTCGATCCATTTTGAACTTTTTCAAAACTTTATCAAGGTATGTGCTTTGTGAAAGTCCTATTAAGCGCCTTGATCTATCTCTATAGATCTTAATGCCCAATATGTAAGCAGCTTCACCGAGGTCTTTCATCGAAAAACTCTTATTCAAGTATCCCTTTATGCTATCCAGAATTCTATATCATTTCCGATCAATAATATGTCATCCACATATAATATCGAAATGCTCTGAGCTCCCACTCACTTTCTTGTAAATACAAAGCTTCTCCAAAAGTCTCATATAAAACCAAATGCTTTGATCACACTATCAAAACGTTTATTCCAACTCCGAGAGGCTTGCACCAGTCCATAAATGGATCGTTGGAGCTTGCACACTTTGTTAGCTCCCTTTGGATCGACAAAACCTTCTGGTTGCATCATATACAACTCTTCTTCCGTAAATCCATTCAGAATGCAGTTTAACATCCATTTGCCAAATTTCATAATCATAAAATGCGGCAATTGCTAACATGATTCGGACGGACTTAAGCATCGCCACGGGTGAGAAGGTCTCATCGTAGTCAATCCCTTGAACTTGTCGAAAACCTTTTGCAACAAGTCGAGCTTTATAGACGATAACATTACCATCAGCGTCGGTCTTCTTCTTGAAGATCCATTTATTCTCAATTGCTTGCCGATCATCGGGCAAGTCAACCAAAGTCCATACTTTGTTCTCATACATGGATCCCATCTCAGATTTCATGGCCTCAAGCCATTTTGTGGAATCTGGGCTCACCATCGCTTCTTCATAGTTCGTAGGTTCATCATGTTCCAAAGAATATGACTTCCAAAATAGGATTACCGTACCACTCAGTGCGGATCTTGCTCGTTGATCTCTGAAGTTCTGTAGAAACTTGATCCAAGTTTCATGATCATCATCATTAGCTTCCTCCCTATTTGGTGTAGGTGTCACGTAAACTGTTTTCTCGTGATGTACTACTTCTCAATAAGGGAGTAGATACAGATTATCTCATCAAGTTCTACTTTCCTCCCACTCACTTCTTTCGTGAGAAACTCTTTCTCCAAAAGTTTCAATTTAGCAACAAAAATCTTGCCTTGGATCTGTGATAGAAGGTGTACCCAACTGTCTCCTTTGGGTATCCTATGAAGACACATTTCTCGATTTGGGTTCGAGCTTATCAGGTTGAAGCTTTTTCACATAAGCATCGCAGCCCCAAACTTTCGAAAGCGACAACTTTGGTTTCTTGCCAAACCACAGTTCATAAGGCGTCGTCTCAACGGATTTAGATGGTGCCCTATTTAAAGTGAATGTAGCCGTCTCTAAAGCATAACCCCAAAACGATAGCGGTAAATCAGTAAGAGACATCATAGATCGCACCATATCTAATAAAGTACGACACGACGCTCGGACACACCATTACGTTGTGGTGTTCCGGTGGCGTAAGTTATAAACTATTCCGCATTGTTTCAAATGTAGGCCAAACTCGTAACTCAAATATTCTCCTCCACGATCAGATCGTAGAAACTTTATTTTCTTGTTACGATGATTTTCCACTTCACTCTGAAATTCTTTGAACTTTTCAAATGTTTCAGACTTGTGTTTCATTAAGTAGATATACCCATATCTGCTCAAATCATCTGTGAAGGTGAGAAAATAACGATATCCGCCACGAGCCTCAACATTCATTGGACCACATACATCGGTATGTATGATTTCCAATAAATCTGTTGCTCTCTCCATAGTTAGGAGAACGGTGTTTTAGTCATCTTGCCCATAAGGCACGGTTCGCAAGTGCCAAGTGATTTATAATCAAGTGACTCCAAAAGTCCATCAAGATGGAGTTTCTTCATGCGCTTTACATCGATATGACCTAAACGGCGATTGCCACAAATAAGTTGCACCATCATTATCAACTCTGCATCTTTTGGTTTCAACATTATGAATATGTGTATCACTACTATCAAGATTAAGTAAAACAAACCATTCTTCAATGGTGCATGACCATAAAAGATATTATTCATATAAATAGAACAACCATTATTCTCTGATTTAAATGAATAACCGCCTCGCATCAAACAAGATCCAGATATAATGTTCATGCTCAACGCTGGTACTAAATAACAATTATTTAGGTCTAATACTAATCCCAAGGTAGATGTAGAGGTAGCGTCGATTGCGATCACATCGACTTTGGAACCATTTCCACGCAGCATTGTCACCTCGCCCTTAGCCAATCTTCGGCAATCCGTAGCCCTGCTTCGAGTTGCAAATATTAGCAATGTAACCAGTATCAAATACCAGTGCTCTGCGAGTATTAGTAAGGTACACATCAATAACATGTATATCACATATACCTTTGTTAACCTTGCCATCCTTCTTATCCGCCAAATACTTGGGGCAGTTCCGCTTCAAGTGACCAGCCTGCTTGCAATAGAAGCACTCGGTTTGTGCTTAGGACCAGACTTGGGTTTCTTCTCTTGATCAACAACTTGCTTGCCGCTCTTTTGAAGTTTCCTTTTCTTTCCTTTGCCCTTTTCTTGAAACTAGTGGTTTTGTTAACCATCAACACTTGATGCTCCTTTTGATTTCTACCTCCATGCTTTCAAAGATCGCCAAGAGCTCGGGCATTGTTTTGGTCATCCCTTGCATATTATAGTTCATCACGAAGCTCTTGTAGCTTGGTGGCGTGATTGAGAATTTCATCAATGACGCAATCATCCGGAAGATTAACTCCAGTTGAATCAAGTGATTGTTATATCCAGACATTACGAGTATATGCTCACCGTGTAACTGTTCTCCTCCATCTTACAGCTATAGAACTTATTGGAGACTTCATATCTCTCAATCCGGGCATTCGCTTGAATATTAACTTCAACTCTGGAACATCTCATATGCCCCATGGTGTTCAAAACGACGTTGAAGTCCCGGTTCTAAGCCGTAAAGCATGGCTGCTCGAACTATAGAGTAGTCATCAGCTTTGCTTTGCCAGACGCTCATAACTTCTGGCGCAGCCCTTGCACCAGGCACGGCACCTAACGGTGCTTCGGGGACGTAATTCTTACAATGCAGCAATAATCCTCAAATACGGACCCAGTCCATGTAATTGCTGCCATCATCTTTCAACTTTGCTTTCTCAAGGAACGCATTAAAATTCAACGGAACAACAAAGACGAGCCATCTATCTACACATCATAGACAAGCAAGATACTATCAGTACTAAGTTCATGATAAATTTAAGTTCAATTAATCATATTACTTAAGAACTCCCACTTAGAAAAATATCCTCCAATTCTCTAAGTGATTGCGTGATCCATATCAACTACACCATGACCGATCATCACGTGTGATGGAGTAGTTTCAATGGTGAACATCAATATGTTGATCATATCTACTATATGATTCACGCCGACCTTCGGTCTCCGTGTTCGAGGTCATATCTTATATGCATAGCTCGTCAAGTATAACCTGAGTATTCGCGTGTGCAACTGTTTTGCACCCGCTGTATTTGAACGTAGAGCCTATCACACCCGATCATCACGTGGTGTCTCAAAGACGAAGAACTTTCATAACGGTGCATACTCGTGGAGAACACTTCTTGATAATTTAGTAAGGGATCATCTTATAATGCTACCGTCAATCAAAGCAAGATAAGATGCATAAAGGATTAACATCACATGCAATCAATATAAGTGATATGATATGGCCATCATCATTTTGTGCTTGTGATCTCCATCTCCAAGCACCGTCATGATCACCATCGTCACCGTAGCGACACCTTGATCTCCATCGTAGCATCGTTGTCGTCTCGCCAACTATTGCTTCTACGACTATCGCTACTCCTTAGTGATAAAGTAAAGCAATTACATGGCGTTTTCATTTCATACAATAAAGCGACAACCATATGGCTCCTGCCAGTTGCCGATAACTCGGTTACAAAACATGATCATCTCATACAATAAAATATAGCATCACGTCTTGACCATATCACATCACAACATGCCCTGCAAAAACAAGTTAGACGTCCTCTACTTTGTTGTTGCAAGTTTTACGTGGCTGCTACGGGCTGAGCAAGAACCGTTCTTACCCACGCATCAAAACCACAACGATATTTCGTCAAATAGACTCCGTTTAACCTTCTCAAGGACCGGGCGTAGCCACACTCGGTTCAACTAAAGTGAGAGAGACAGACACCCGCCAGTCACCTTTAAGCAACGAGTGCTCACAGCGGTGAAACCAGTCTCGCGTAAGCGTACGCGTAATGTCGGTCCGGGCCGCTTCATCTCACAATACCGCTGAACCAAAGTATGACATGCTGGTAGGTAGTATGACTTGTATCGCCCACAACTCACTTGTGTTCTACTCGTGCATATGACATCAACGCATAAAACCAGGCTCGGATGCCACTGTTGGGGAACGTAGTAATTTCAAAAATTTTCCTACGATCACGCAAGACCATGGTGATGCATAGCAACGAGATGAGAGTGTTGTCTACGTACCCTCGAGACCAGCAACGGAAGCGTTGACATAACGAGAGGAAGTAGTCGTACTTCTTCCCGATCCAACCGATCCAAGTACCGAACGACGGCACCTCCGAAGTTCTGCACACGCTCAGCTCGATGACGCCCTCGAACTCCGATCCAGCCGAGTGTTGAGGGAGAGTTTCACAAGACGACGGCGTGGTGACGATGTTGATGTTCCATCGGCGCAGGGCTTCGCTTAAGCTCCATAACGGTATATTCGAGGTGTAGTTTGGTGGAAGGGGCACCGCACACGGCTAAGGAACGATCTCAATGATCAACTTGTGTCTCATGGGGTGCCCTCTGCCCTGTATATAAAGGAGGGAAGGGAGGGGCTGGCCGGCCACCAAGGGCTGCGCTGGGAGTCCTACTCCCACGGGAGTAGGATTCCTCCCAATCCTAGTCCAACTAGGATTGGCCAAGTGGGAAGGGAGAGGGCGCCACCCCTTCTCCTAGTCCTAATAGGACTAGGGAAGGGGAAGGTCTTGCCAGCACTTGGGCCCCTTTCCTCCTTTCCACTAAGGCCCATCAAGGCCCATTGACCCCCGGAGGTTCAGTAACCCCTGCATCTCGGTAAAATTCCCAATTTCACCCGGAGTGATTCCGAGTCCAAACATAGGCTTCCAATATATCAATCTTTATGTCTCGACCATTTCGAGACTCCTCGTCATGTCCGTGATCTCATCGGGACTCGAACAACCTTCGTACATCAATATCATATAAACTCATAATAACTCGCCATCAAACGTTAAGCGTGCGGACCCTACGGGTTCGAGAACTATGTAGACATGACCGAGACACCTCTCTGGTCAATAACCAATAGCGGACCTGGATGCCCATATTGGTTCCTACATATTCTACGAAGATCTTTATCGGTCGAGACCGCATAACAACATACGTTGTTCCCTTTGTCATCGGTATGTTACTTGCCCGAGATTCGATCGTCGGTATCCAATACCTAGTTCAATCTAGATTCATCGCAAGTCTCTTTTCTCGTTCCGTAATACATCATCTCACAACTAACACATTTAGTTGCAATGCTTGCAAGGCTTTATGTGATGTGCATTACCGAGAGGGCCCAGAGATACCTCTCCGACAATCGGAGTGACAAATCCTAATCTCAAATATGCCAACCCAACATGTACCTTCGGAGACACCTGTAATGTACCTTTATAATCACCCGCCACGTTGTGACGTTTGGTAGCACCCAAAGTGTTCCTCGGGCAAACGGAGTTGCATAATCTCATAGTCATAGGAACATGTATAAGTCATGAAGAAAAGCACTAGCAACAAACTATACGATCAGGTGCTATGCTAATGGAATGGGTCATGTCAATCAGATCATTCAACCAATGATGTGATCCCGTTAATCAAATAACAACTCCTTGTTCATGGTTAGGAAACATAACCATCTTTGATTAACGAGCTAGTCAAGTAGAGGCATACTAGTGACACTTTGTAGGTTTATGTATTCACACATGTATTATGTTTCCGGTTAATACAATTCTAGCATGAATAATAAACATTTATCATGATATAAGGAAATAAATAATAACATTATTATTGCCTCTAGGGCATATTTCCTTCAATGGTCATCTTGCCTGAAATCCCGCAAGGAAGAAGAACGAGTCCATGAAGAAGACAAACGGACGAAGTCGAACGAATCCTCACAACTCCGGAACGAAACCGAAGCTAATGAGAGAAGCGACCCGGAAAGAAGCAAACAACATGGTAAACACACCAGCATAATCATGGCATGATGCAACATCAAGTATGATGCATGTCAGGTTTAAAGAGGCATGGCATGGCAATATGCACAAACAAAACTACAAGTTAAATGGAGCCCAATATGCAACGAGTTGCATATTAACGAAACACCACATCTATTATTTAGTTCTCTCCTGTTTATGTACCCAACAACATTAACTGTGGTTAAGCATGGCAAAAGGTGAAGCATAATTAAACTACCTATTTAGGCAAGTTTAAATGAGGCCGGAACAACTAACAACAATTCCGGAAAAATCCCATATGCATAATATGAATTTGGTACTGTTCTGCCCTATACATAATTTTAGAGTTGTTAAACATGCAAAGTAATGTACCATGTTAATCTACGCATTTTTCTACCCCATTTACATATATAATTTATTTAAATCCGAGCTACGGTTATTTAGTTATGAAAAAAAATCATTTTAACATGGCATTTAAGCAAATTTAAACAAACAGCATTTTAAACATTTTAAACATGGATGAAAGGTGCATGTTATGAAACTAGACAGAATTCTATGCATTTTACATGTTGAAAACATTTTAATATGATGCATGGTTATTTAGTTATTAAATGCATGAACATGAAGGGCTTTTCTGTAAAACTGCAGTCTCTGGAATAATTAGGCAAAATCGCAGACGGGGAAAAAAACTACGCTGGGCCGAATCCGGCTAGCCCAACAGTGCACAGGGGGCTCGGGTTGCTCACCCATGGGCTTTAGGCCCGGCTGGTGAGGAGGAGGCCAGGCAGGCCCGATCTGGCACGGCTGGGCCTTGGCCAACACACGAAGGGGAGGCAGCCCAGGTGCGTGTGGTCGGTCGTGGGACTTGGCGCGGTCAACGCAGCGAAGCGGCAACCGCCGCCGTCTCGCTCGTGAAGCAGGGAACAGCAGCAGCAGGCGGCGAGGCCATGGCGGGACATGGAAGTGGCGGTGACACAGAAAGTAGCTTGGGACGCCGGGATCTAACGCAGGAGGGGCCGATCTTGGCCAGATCGGGTCGAAAACGGGGCAGAGCAGCGCCAGGGTGCTGTGGACGAGGACCGGCGTCGGGGATGCGCTCCTGTGAAGAAAAACAAAGAGCGAGAGAGTTCAGAGAGGAGAGACAGGGAGAAAAACCGAATGGAAGAAGAGGAGACAGGCACGCATCATGACTCCTCTGGCTGCCGGGGCGCAGGACGAGGTGGCGTCGGGGTGCTGGGGGGTCGAGGAGGAGGTCATGGGGTCGAGGACGACGGATCCGAACCGGCGGCTGCTGGTGCTTGAAGCCCCCTGGACGCCATGGCGGGCTCCCTGGGAGGTCTCTGCCAGGTCAGAAACGAGATGAGAGATGAAGGAAAAAAGAGAAGAATGGAAGGGAGGCGAGGCGGCGCTGTTCCTGGTGGTGGTCGCCGGCAACGGTGTTGGTCGTCGGGCGATGAAGCGGGGCAGGTGAGGCGCGGAGGTCGGGGTCAAAGGGGAACGAGGAGCTCCTCTCCTATGCGTTGGCTGGTAGCACGAGCTAAACGCCTGGTGGATCGAGGCAGAGGGGCTCGCGCATGAGCAATAGGGAGCCATCGAGGGGAGGCACTGCTGCGGGCTGGATGGACGGATTGGGTGGCGGCGGAAAACAAGGGACTTGGTCGGAGGCGATGATGGTTGGTGGATGGATCGGGGAGGTGGAGAGGTGGTTGGCTCGGGATGGATCCCGAGGAAGTGGAGTGGCGGCATGGATGGGAATGGGTGGATGGGACGACTAGGGTCTAGGGTTGCCCCGATATTTATATCAGATGGATTCAGGCTAGGGGATATCACATCCCTACGATCGTAATTGGATGGCTGAGAAAAATATAGGTTATGAAGTCCAATTAAGAAAACGGAGATGTTTTATAAATGTTTGGGGATGATCCGGATCCATGGGTAATGACAGACCGGTTCGGGTTCGGGTAAGTTTCGGACACGCACACGAGGGGGGTCGGTGGTTGTGCAGAGAGGCTCAAACAGTCGGACAACAAATGAATGGTTGCTCTCGAAAGGGACAACGAAGGCAAAGGGGGAACGCGGCAACTACGAATTAATGCAAGCTTTATGAAAACATGCATATGCAATGCGCATGATGCTATGAGATGAGATGCACGCCATGAACAAAAAGCAAAATAAAAGACAGAAACCCAACCACGAAGGAAAATAATATATCGCATCTACGGAAAAGGCAAGAGTTGGAGTTACTAACATGGAAAGTTGTATCCGGGGCGTTACAACACTCCACCACTACGAGAGGATCTCGTCCCGAGATCTAGGAATGGCACCGGAGAGAAACGGAAGAGGAAGAGAAGAGGTAAAACTAAGTTGCTTCTTCGACAAATGAGTGAAACCACGAACCTTGAGAGGTTGAACAAATCGAAAGAAATAGTACAATGGAGGTGAACGAGATTGCAAACACTGCGTTAGCTGAGAAGAACAAAGAACATGATGAGAACCAAGAGCTTAGGGGACAAGATACATTTTGAAGCCACTCTGGTTAAAACAAGATAGAGAAGGAATAAGGATGACATAATTTGGGCAGCATTCCGACTGAAAGAAGAAGAAAAACTTGATAAGATGAAAAGATATTGAAGAGATGATAAAACACTCCGGTTAAATGGGTAAGCAAGGAAAAATTATATGATCTTGACAAAACAAGATGATTGGTCGAAGAGAGCAACATCACAAAGCCTCCGGAAGAAAGAATAGAAGATAGATCATTGGAATAACAGAAAGGAGAAGGAAATGCCAACTTCTGCCACAAATGAGCTTGAAAAGCACCCTTCCAAGAAGGTTAGAACGGAGTTGTTGGAAAACCAATAATGAAAAGAATAAGCTTGTAGTGGGCTTATGGAAACATCTTAAAATTATGAGGTGAGCTTCTGCCACCAACGGAAATAAATGATTGGATTGATATCAACAAGGAGACGAGAAAATTATTTCACCGAGAGGACAAATGAAGAACTTGGGTCATTTATAAGCACCATAAATAGCAACAATCCTTAGGGAAAGCTTTAGGTGAAATATTTCCCAAGATAACTCCAATGAAGAGATTGATGGATTTAAAATACCTCATTCTTGACAACATGTGAATCATGAAGCATGAAGGAAAATTTTCAAGAATGACATAACACCATCTCAAGAGATAAGGTAGAAAGAATTGCACTTCAGAATGCAAGATGAAGAATGCTTGAACTCCTCCAAACAAAACATGTGTTGAACACCATGCTTATTTTAGAGTATAGCTTGGCGGATCTTAACTCCGAGAGGAACTTGAAGGACAAATCGAGAAAAAAATGAATCCTTGACGAACCACCATGTAGAGCCTCCATGAAGAACTCCCGTAAACAAAAGGATGATAGAAAGAAAGAGAAGTTGACAACACAAGGTGAAGCCTTGCAGTGACAAGATGAAGCTTTGAAATGATATAACCGAGAAAACTTGGAACTCCGGAAAGAAAAGATGAAGCATCTCGGACCGAGAATGTGATATGATGAACAAAGTCCGGAAAGAAGAGATGAACAACTTAGAACTGAGAAATTGATACCATTACGAACTCCGGAAGAATGAATAAATCACTTCGATGAAACAAGAACAAGAATTATGTTATGCGTATCCTTCACCAGTTTAGATTGATGACAAGCAACGGATTAGGCATACTACTTATTCTCGTTGAAAAAGGATTGAAGAGAGATATTGCTCAACTTGGGAAGGTCTTCAATGATCCGCCGGTAGGATTTGGGAAGAACGAATGAGTCTATATAATAACGAAGGAAGAGAACTCTTGAACGAACCACCGTAAGAATTGAAAATGAAAGTAGCAAAGGCACAATTCACCGTGAAGAATTAGAAAATGAATAAAGATGCTTGACAGAATTTAGATACATTAGAACGAAGAGATCATGAACTGATTAGAGGATATTTCGACGATGCACCAGTGAGATTTGGAAAACAAGAGTTGAACGCTTGAATGAATAATTCTGAGATGATGGGCTCAGAAGAATCAAACTGAAAAGACTCCTGAATTGCTCAGGATGGGTGAAAAGAATTCTCACAATCTAAAACAATTATGAGAGGATGGCATCAAACTAGAACCATGAATCTTGAAGAGAATGGAGCAAGATTTAAGAGAAACTCTTCTTTGGTCTTCAAAATTCAAGAATGACGACGAGAAACACCACCATGAATTGTTGAGGCACTCCGGAATGAAAAATAGAAGGTTGACCCATCGATGAAAGAATTTGGAAGATCTTGGACAAAGGCATATGATTGATGAAATTCATACTTACGTCAAACTTTGAAAAGAATTTTAGAAGCTCCGTGAAAATAGAAGAGTCAGGTAGAATCCTGGGAAAAGACCTGCGGGTTAGGGCCCACTCAAAAGAAACACCGTTGAACGATTGCTTAGGAAGAGATAATGCACCGGTTGATTTAAATGGCTTGAATGAGATAACAATCTTGAAATAGTTTGAACGGATTAAGAATGGAAACACGAATCTTCAGAGATATCTTCAACACTTGGGAACAAATGAATAGCGAGAGGTGGATGATTAAGAGGTGCACCGGCATGAGAAAACACTTGAAATGAGGAAAAGATATGATCGATAAAGCTTAAATTGAAACCACGGGAGAAGAAAAGAATGACGAATGATGAACTTGAAGAACATCTTCATGAGAACCACCGGGTAAGAACATAGATTGAAAAGAATGAAGATACTTCACACCAATAAGATGGATATCCGATTAGAAATCTGAGTCCTTGAAGATACAAGGGGTGGGCGGGTGGGAAAACAAAGGCCACTTGGGTCATTTGAAACGAACACCGTTGAGAATACTTAGAGTGATCTTGTGGATGTTGAAAATGATCGGATCCACTTGAAGAGGAGCACACCGGTTGAAAAGGATTGACATGACACTCTCAGTTATCATGAAGGATTGGTATTCACATAGAAATATGAGAACACCATTTAGGAAAGGTATGGAATCAACACTTGACATTGAAGCAACTCGAATACCACAACTTAAAACAAAACAAAGGAGTGGCTTGCAGAATAAGCCGGAAACAAACATATGATAGATCCCATATCATATCATGTGTGTGTTGGAAAGATATCCTACGAGATACTTGAATTCCCACTTATAAACTCCCGAAACTTTCTGGTTATGCAATCAGGTTTTGGGGATACAGGGGACACAAAATATATCACCCAAACTAACAATACCTAGATCCAGCTGTATCCATCCTTCAACACATAACCAAGAAACCTTCGGAAATCGTTTACCTCAACCTTCGAAAAGCATCCGTTATACGAGTTATGGCAATACTCTCGAGCTCGCCCCAGTACTGGGTTATCGAGGTTATCTCACCAACAACTGCATAAAAGAGATTTTCGATGTCGGCAAAGCTCAGGTATTCCAGAACTGCAACGATAAAATTGTGACAACAACACCTCGGAGCTCAACTCCGCGGGACACTGCCACAAGCCCTAAATGTCAGGAGGCACCAAGAACAATGTTCTCGTCACAAAACCATCGGAACAATTCCAAGATACCCGCGTGATCCTAAATTTTTTTTAGTGAAATTTGAGGAGAGGAGAGTCAAAACTTCTACGTCAGGGGCCTCACCAGAGCGACGAAGGGACCGAGGAGTAAAAAGAATCCTACTCTCTGATATATATAATCCTAAGACTCAAAACATTTTTTCTAGACTCAACAACGCCAATGATTCGATCAAGCAGGGGCTCCTAAGTCGGGATGGCTCGATTACCAACTTTAACGCCCTCGATGCGGCTATATCTCCCACGTGTCGAAGCACGACTTAGAGGCATAACCGCATTGAAAGCAATGTCGCAAGTGAGGTAATCTTCACACAACCCATGTAATACATAAGGGAAAGAGATACATAGTTGGCTTACAATCGCCACTTCACACAATACATGAGTAAAGCATCACATCATACAGATACAATCAAGGTCCGACTACGGAACCAAAATAAAAGAAGACTACCCCAAATGCTACACAGATCCCCGATCGTCACAACTGGGCTCCATTACTGATCAACTAAAATGAAACAACACAATGAACAGGATCTTCATCGAGCTCCTCCTTGAGCTCGGATGCGTCAACTGCACGGTTTCATCGGCACCTGCAAGCTGGTTTTGGAAGTATCTGTGAGTCACGGGGACTCAGCAATCTCACACCCGCGAGATCAAGACTATTTAAGCTTATGGGAAGGGTAAAGGTATGAGGTGGAGGTGCAGCAAGCGACTAACATATCTGGTGTCTCACATACGCAAATGAGAGCGAGAAGAGAAGGCAAAAGCATGGTCGAACAACTATGATCAAGAAGTGATCCTGAAACTACTTACGTCAAGCACAACTCCAACACCGTGTTCACTTCCCGGACTCCGCCGAGAAGAGACCATCACGGTTACACACGAGGTTGATGTATTTTAATTAAGATCAACTTCGGGTTTTCTACAACCGGACATTAACAAATTCCCATCTGCCTCATAACCGCGGGCACGGCTTTCGAAAGATAATACCCTGCAGGGGTGTCCCAACTTAGCCCATTATAAGCTCTCACGGTCAACGAAGGATATTCCTTCTACCGGGAAGACCCGATCAGCCTCGGAATCCCGGACTACAAGACATCTCGACAATGGTAAAACAAGACCAGCAAAGCCGCCTGATGTGCCGACAAATCCCGATAGGAGTCACACGTACCTCGTTCTCGGGCACACCGGATTGTCCAAACTTCCGGAGGCGAGCCTGATTGCTGTTCTCGGTAGCCACCGGCGGCCGACAGTTTGGACCAACACTCGAAGGAGCACTAGACCAGGGGTTAAAATAAAGATGACCCTTGAGTCTGCAGAACCCAAGGGAAAAGGCTTAGGTGGCAAATGGTAAAACCAATGTTGGGCCTTGCCGAGGAGTCTTATTCAAAGCGAACTATCAAGGGGTCCCATAAATCACCCAACCGTAAGGAACGCAAAATCTGGGAACATAATACCGATATGACGGAAACTAGGGCAGCAAGAGTGGAACAAAACACTGCATAAGGCCGAGCCTTCCACCCTTTACCAAGTATATAGATGCATTAATTAAATAAGATATATTGTGATATCCCAACAAGTAAACATGTTCCAACAAGGAACAACATCTCCATGTTCCAACAAGGAACAAACTTCATCTTCACCTGCAACTAACAACGCTATAAGAGGGGCTGAGCAAAGCAGCAACATAGCCAAACATCGGTTTGCTAGGAAAGGATGGTTAGGGGTTGACATGATACGATATGGGAGGCATGATAAGCAAGTGATAGGCATCGTAGCATAGGCATAGCAAAAGAGCGAGCATCTAGCAAGCAAAGATAGAAGTGATTTCGAGGGTATGGTCATCTTGCCTGAAATCCCGCAAGGAAGAAGAACGAGTCCCTGAAGAAGAAAAACGGACGAAGTCGAACGAATCCTCACAACTCCGGAACGAAACCGAAGCTAACGAGAGAAGCGACCCGGAAAGAAGCAAACAACATGGTAAACACACCAGCATAATCATGGCATGATGCACAATCAAGTATGATGCATGTCCGGTTTAAAGAGGCATGGCATGGCAATATGCACAAACAAAACTACAAGTTAAATGGAGCCCAATATGCAACTAGTTGCATATTAACGAAACACCACATCAATTATTTAGTTCTCTCCCGTTTATGTACCCAACAACATTAACTGTGGTTAAGTATGGCAAAAGGTGAAGCATAATTAAACTACCTATTTAGGCAAGTTTAAATGAGGCCGGAACAACTAACAACAATTCCGGAAAAACCCCATATGCATAATATGAATTTGGTACTGTTCTGCCCTATACATAATTTTAGAGTTGTTAAACATGCAAAGTAATGCTACCATGTTAATCTATGCATTTTTCTACCCCATTTACATATATAATTTATTTAAATCCGAGCTACGGTTACTTAGTTATGAAAAAAATCATTTTAACATGGCATTTAAGCAAATTTAAACAAACAGCATTTTAAACATTTTAAACATGGATGAAAGGTGCATGTTATGAAACTAGACAGAATTCTAAGAATTTTACATGTTGAAAACATTTTAATGTGATGCATGGTTAGTTATTAAATGCATGAACATGAAGGGCTTTTCTGTAAAACTGCAGTCTCTGGAATAATTAGGCAAAATCACAGACGGGGGAAAAAACTACGCTGGGTCGAATCCGGCTAGCCCAACAGTGCACAGGGGGGCTCGGGTTGCTCACCCATGGGCTTTAGGCCCGGCTTGTGAGGAGGAGGCCAGGCAGGCCCGATCTGGCGCGGCTGGGCCTTGGCCAACACACGAAGGGGAGGCAGCCCAGGTGCGTGTGGTCGGTCGCGGGACTTGGCGCGGTCAACGCAGGCGAGCGGCTTCGTTGCCGTCTCGTTCGTGAAGCAGGGGCACAGGCAGCAGCAGGGCAAAGCAGAGGCCACGACGGGACATGGAAGCAGGGTGGCGGCGCAGCAGGCGAGCTTGGGACGCCAGGATCTGACGCAGGAGGGGCCGATCTCGGCCAGATCGGGTCGAAAACGGGGCTGAGCAGCGCCATGGTGCTGCGGACAAGGACCAGCGTCGGGGATGCGCTCCTGTGAAGAAAAACAAAGAGCAAGAGAGTTCAGAGAGGAGAGACAGGGAGAAAAACCGAATGGAAGAAGAGGAGACAGGGCACGGCATCATGACCTACTGGTTGTCGGCGGCGGCAGGACGAGGTGGCGTCGGGGTGCTGGGGGGTCGAGGAGGAGGTCATGGGGTCGAGGACGACGGATCCGAACCGGCGGCTGCTGGTGCTTGAAGCCCCCTGGACGCCATGGAGGGCTCCCTGGGAGGTCTCTGCGAGGTCAGAAACGAGATGAGAGACGAAGGAAAAAGAGAATAATGGAAGGGAGGCGAGACGGCGCTGTTCCAGGTGGTGGTCGCTGGCAGCGGCGTTGGTCGTCGGGTGATGAAGCGGGGCAGGTGAGGCGCGGAGGTCGGGGTCAAAGGGGAACGAGGAGCTCCTCTCCTATGCGTTGGATGGTAGCACGAGCTAGACGGCTGGTGGATCGAGGCAGAGGGGCTCGCGCATGAGCGATAGGGAGCCATCGAGGGGAGGCACTGCTGCGGGCTGGATGGACGGATTGGGTGGCGGCGGAAAACAAGGGACTTGGTCAGAGGCGATGCTGGTTGGTGGATGGATCGGGGAGGTGGAGAGGTGGTTGGCTCGGGATGGATCCCGAGGAAGAGGAGTGGCGGCGCGGATGGGAATGGGTGGATGGGACGACTAGGGTCTAGGGTTGCCCCGATATTTATATCAGATGGATTCAGGCTAGGGGATATCACATCCCTACGATCGTAATTAGACGGCTGAGAAAAAATATAGGTTATGAAGTCCAATTAAGAAAACGGAGATGTTTTATAAATTTTTGGGGATGATCCGGATCCATGGGTAACGACAGACCGGTTCGGGTTCGGGTAAGTTTCGGACATGCACACGAGGGGGGTCGGTGGTTGTGCAGAGAGGCTCAAACAGTCGGACAACAAATGAACGGTTGCTCTCGAAAGGGACAACGAAGGCAAAGGGGGAACGCGGCAACTACGAACGAATGCAAGCTTTATGAAAACATGCATATGCAATGCGCATGATGCTATGAGATGAGATGCACGCCATGAACAAAAAGCAAAATAAAAGACAGAAACCCAACCACGAAGGAAAATAATATATCGCATCTCCGGAAAAGGCAAGAGTTGGAGTTACTAACATGGAAAGTTGTATCCGGGGCGTTACAGTGAAGAAGCCAGAGGCTCTCGTGAGCGCATGAAGAGTCTGGCTGATAAGTGTGTGCTAGCCTACAATGAGGCTGAGAAGCGCAAGGCTCTTGGCCGTCCTGGCATTGACCCCAGGATGGCTGCAAAGGGGAAGAAGCTATCAACTGATCAATCTGCACCTTCAAGGCAGGAAGAACCCCGCATAGTCTTCCCATGCAGCATGACTGGCTCGAAGCCAAAGGTCGATCAACCGCTTCGAATGTAAGAAGACGAGGGCTGCCGAGGTGAAGCCGAAAAAGGAAAAATCAAGCCTCGATGGTGCTCCTCCAATAAGAAACTCAAAAGCAAGAAGAATCGGGCTGCTCCCACGAGCCCTTGGTTGTTGAACCTATTTCGTGATTCGCCCGCATCCGAAATCCAAGAACGACGGATGATAGTTCATGAGCCCTTCCACAGAGGCTCATGAAGTCAAGACATTCCAGCAGATTGATCCCATCGCTGTCAAGACATTGGTCATCATGACAATGTTGAAGATGATGAAGTTCTTCCTCAGATCGAACCAAACACAGTATCATCGCCTGTTCTCACGAACAGCGAACTCATCAGCATTGGTCGTCCTCTGACGCCAATTGCTCAGGATGCATCATGGGATGATCACCCGCAACCAGAAGACTCCCCTAGTACTCCCCAACAACAAGTCACTCCCCAACAACGACAACAACAAGAAGAGGAAGACTTTGAGGCCCAGCCAACTCCATCTCCAAAGGCGTCGCCTAGCTGAAAGTGCTAGTTATCGACTAGAGGGGGGGGGGGTGAATAGGCGATTTTTATGAAAGTCTTCAAAACATGGATGTTTCGAAGACAAACAGTAGAAATGACTTAATTCAAATGCAGCGTAAGATAAACTAAAACAAGAAAACCATCGTCAAGTATGTAATAACGAGAAAATACAAGACTAATAGCACCTAGGTAGTAAGGATCAAGATGGAAGATAGTGAGAAGCCAATCAACAAAGGTAGTCAAGCAATGAAGTCAAACAGGTATGACAAATAGGCAATGACTTCACGAAGACAAACTCTAAGTAAGGAGAGGGAGAAGATAGAACCAGTCACTTGTTGAAGACACAGGATTTGTTGGACCAGTTCCAATTGCTGTGACAACTATACATCTGGTTAGGGAGGCTGAGATTCAACTCAGAAGACCGCATCTTCACCTTATTCCCCTTGAGCTAAGGACACACAGTCCTCGCCCAATCACTCTGGTAAGTCTTCAATGTAGACTTCAACCTTCACATACCGCGCTCACCGCAATCCACAATGACTCTTGGATGCTCGAACGCGATGCCTAACCGGTGGAGGATTCACAGTCCTCAAGTGTAATAATTCTTGAGTCACATGATAGAAAGGCTTCGTGATGCCTAACACTCTTTGGCTCTGGGTGTTTGGGCTTTGTCCTCGCAAGGTTTTTCTCTCTCAAAGGCTTCGAGGTGGGTTGCTCTCAAACGAAAAAAGTCGTGCACTAACTCGAGCAGCCACCAATTTATGGTGCAGGGGTGGGCTATTTATAGCCACTAGGCAACCCGACCTGTTATGTCCGAAATGACCACAGGTCACTAAGGAACCGACACGTGTTCCAACGATCAGATTTCAAACACACACGGCAACTTTACTTGGGCTACAAGCAAAGCTCGACTCATCCAGCTCGATAAGTTTTGCTCTCATTGTCGCCGTCAAGACATAGGATTTGGGTTGAGCATCACTTCACCATTCTCGACTATGATCACTTGGACCCCACTTAACAAAGACGGTGGTTCCTATGACTCAACAAAGAAGATAAAGAAACAACGAAACGACACGTCTTCAAGGCCCATAGTCTTCACTCAATGTCTTCACATGTCATAGTCTTCAATGTGAATATCTTCACATACCACCATTGTCGCCAATGTCTTCATACATTTTAGGTGTCATCTCCGTAGGTAAACCGAATCAATGGGGACATCACCCACGTTATCCTGCAATTCTCACAAACGCATTAGTCCTCAACCAAATTTGTCGTCAATACTCCAAACCAACTAGGGGTGGCACTAGATGCACTTACAATCTCCCCTTTGGTGATTGATGACAAACTGGTTGAAGTTTTCAACGGGATAAAATATGTGAAATTGTAAAGGATAGGAATTGTCTTCATAAGTGGCAAAGGCTCCCCTCAAGATGTGCATATAAGTAGTTTGCTTTTGGAATGCAAATGCACATGGCAGGTTGTACTTGTGGAGATCCTCTTCAACTTATGAAGATAATTCATCATGCATGAAATGATATAACTAAGAGAATGACATGCATAATGAAAAATGGACATCTGCAGAATGATCAAAGTGCGGAAGTTATCATCGCACATGCGGAATTTATCATCGCATCACAGTAAAGCAAACAAGTAGCAGACGACCATCGAGTTTAAGTGTTACAACTCAAAGTACCAAATGTATCAAAAGCGAGAGTTGTAAACACTAGGCAAAATATTATACAACCGCCCTTATGAACCCGCTTGAAGACTATCAAACTCATATGCTTCTCCCCCTTTTGTTAGTAAGGACCAAAAAGTTTTGAAGACATAGAGCATCTACTCGTCCTCTTCAGAAGTACATGATGCAGCAGGGTTGTCGTTGTTGGTTGGCGGTGCAGACGAGCTTGGTGCAAAGGTCGATCGCGCGCAGAAGTAGGGCGGTGAAGTAGCATCGGCTTCATCATCGATCACTCTGGCATTGACAGTTGCCGCGGAGGAAGAATAGTCAGAGTCTTCAAGTGATGGAGTTCGTCGTAGGACTGCATTCCGTGGAGGAGTGGAGTCAAACTTGAAGCGCTCGGTGAAGCCATCGCCTTGAAGATCTGCTTCAGACCGAAAGCAGGGTCAAACTCTTCCATGATCGCCGATGTGTCTCGTGAGTGACAAAAGCATTCTTGGTGGCAAGGTTTCGAATGCGATTGACGTCCACCAAGAGGCTTTGCATTTGTCGCTTGAGCCAGGAGTGATGCTTATCTTGCTTTTGATGCAGTGCCACAAGAAGTTGTCGATCATTTAGGATGCGAGAGCGCTTCCGAGGCCTTTGTGCAATAGTGCTCTCAGTATCTTCAGTCCGCGCACGGCGAGGCAGACTTGTGTTCCCAGCCAGAGGATAGACACGAGATACTGCTGGGACGCCTTCCATGGGTTGAGAGAAGCTATGGTGATCTGCATTCTGAAGACAAAGTGGCGTTTTGGCAGGCTCAGGGTATATGGCTTCAACTAACATATCAACCTCTGGTAGAAAGATCAGATGATTGCGAGCAGAGGGTTGATAGTTGATAGAAGAGTGCATCTTGATGAGGAGCATGACCCATGGAGCATAAAATTTCAGACCAAACAGATCAGATCCAGATGCAGCCAATTGTCGGATGAAGAATTCTTGCGTATTGAAGCTGATGCCATTGAGGATGTAAAAGACCAATGTCTTCATTGCTCCTTCAAGTTTTGCACATGATGAATGCCCTTTGATAGGCCATAGAGTTCGCCTTATGATGTGATATATTGTACGAGGCAGATACTCAAGGTCATCAACAAAGAAGTCCTGAGGGTATTCAGCGTCATGTGGCAGTGGCTTCATCATACTCAACATCTGACTCATGTTGGGCACTGGCTTATGAAATATGCTCTCCAGTGCATCGCGGTGGAGTTGACAACCAGGTTCAAACAGCTCTCCGGGAGTGGGTAGGCCTGTGAGCTCAATGACGTCAAGAGCTTTGGCTTCATGATGAACATTTCCTGTCATCCACTCGGGAACCCATGTCTTCATATCTCTGTAGTAGCCATGATGTGGAGGGTAGCATAGAATTGAAGCACAAGTTCTTCATTCCAAGTGTTCTTTGTGCATTACGGCCTAGTAGACCAAAGATCACGAAGCAATCAAGTGCTTCTTCTAAGCACGGCAGTCCGCAATGGCTTCAAAGGTCGAGGCGATATGAGGAAAAATGCGCCTTGATCATCCGTAACGCAGGAGTAATAGCTTCGTTGCTGATAGCTCCAGAAACGGTCAGATGATATCCTTGGCCTTGTGTAGGGGTTCTTTGCTCTGTCAAAGAAAGTGTTGTGGGCTTTGAAGCCATTTTCATTGAAAGAACCTGTAGAAGTGGCAGTGCCTGGAAACCTTGGCAGTCGTGGCATTGGTTTCATGACCAGAGGCCTATGCCCAACATGATATTCAAAATGAGGACCAGAGGCATGAGGCGGAGGGACCAGAACGGGCCATCTTACTGTGGTTAGCTGACCATAGTTGTATGCTTGCTCAATGGTGTAGGGCCTTTGTGTATGAACCGAGCAGTGGCAACAATCGAGGCTTCGTGCTGCTCGGCCAGATGGTTCAGGAACAGTTGCCTCATTGGCTTCAGGCACATTTGGCGCAGGCTCCACATTTGCTTCAGCCATGACTGTGTCATTGGCTTCATTGGTGTTGGAGGTGGCAGCCTCAATGTTTTCAACCTCCACTTGAGGAGCTGGAGGGTCGGGCACTGGCACGTTGATATCAGGAATAACTTCTTCAATAACTGAGGGAGTAGGGACACGTTCTTCTTCTTCTTGGGTGTCTACGGCTGATGCAGCCGGATTGTCTTCAGCAGCTTTGGCTTCGGACTTGGAGACATTCACAGTTGGAGTGGCTTCTGAAAACACTTGACGTGCAACAGGTTGGTGGTGCACTTCTCCTTCTGGAACGCTCGAGAGAGGTACTTGAGGTCTTTGACCTTTGCGAAGCCTGCGAAATGCAGGCGATGCCTTTGGAGATGGGGTTGCCTGGGCCTCAAAGTCTTCCTCTTCTTGTTGTTGTTGTTGTTGGGGAGTACTAGGGGAGTCTTGTTGCTGTGGGTGATCATCCCATGATGCATCCTGCGCAATTGGCGTCAGAGGACGACCAATGCTGATGATTTCGCTGTTCGTATGAACACGCGATAATACCACATTGTATTCAATTTGAGGAAGAACTTCATCATCTTCAACATTGTCATGGTGACCAATGTCTTCAGCAGTGATGGGATCAACTACTGGAATCTCTTCACTTCAGGAGCCTCTGTGGAAGGTGCTCATGAACAGTCATGCGTAGTTCTTGGGTTGCGATGCAGGATGAACCATCAAATGGGTTCAGCAACCAAGGGCCTGTGGGAGCAGCCCGATTCTTCTTGGTCTTAAGCTTCTTCTTGGAGGAGCAGCATCGAGGCTTCAGGAGTTTTTTTCTGGCTTCAGCCAAAATTATCACGCCCAATATGCGACCCTATCCAAAGGAACTCGACGGTCCCACCAAGGATAGACCCAGATATTGAAACGCTTTTGCAAGGTGGATATCATTACATCAACATTACATAATAGATGGATACATACATAAGGCACAAATGCCACAAGAATACATCAACATCATATACAAGATCAACATCCGACTATGGATGAAACATAAACGTAAACTCAAACAACATCCACCTCGCTAGCCCAGGCTGCCGACCGAACCTATCCCCGATCAAGAAGAAGCGAAGAAGAACTCCAATACAAGCAAACACCGCTTTCACATCATGATCATCGCAAACCTGTACCTGCAACTGGTGGTGTAGTAATCTGTGAGCCACGAGGACTCAAAGAATCCCATTACCATGGGTATCAAGACTAGCAAAGCTTAAGTAGGAAAGGAAGGGATAAAGTGGTGAGGCTGCAGCAGCGACTAAGCATGATATGGTGGCTAACATACGCAAATGAGAGCGAGAAGAGAAACAAAGGAACGGTCGTCAACTAGTAATGATCAAGAAGTGATCCTGAACTCCTACTTACGTCAGACATAACTCGAAACCGTGTTCTCCTCTCGATCAACCCGAAAAGAGACACTCACGGTTACGCATTACACGGTTGGTGTATTTTAATTAAGATCAACTTCGGGTTTTCTACAACGGACATTAACAAATTCCCATCTGCCACATAACCGCTGGCACGGCTCTCGAAAGTTTATACCCTGCAGGGTGTCCCAACTTAGCCCATGATAAGCTCTCGCGATCAACAAAGGATATTCCTTCTCCCGGAAGACCCGATCAGTCTCGAATCCGGCCACAAGACATTTCGACGGCAATAAAACAAGTCCAGCAAAGCCGCCCGAATGTGCCGACAAACCCGATAGGAGCTGCACATATCTCGTTCTCGGGCACACCGGATTATCCAAACTTCCGATAGGCGAGCCCAGAGTTGCCCCTCGGTACACCGGCGGTCGACGGTTTGGACCAGCACTCACGACGAGCACCGCCCGGGGTAAAATAAGATGACCCTTGGGCTCCGAAACCCAAGGGAAAAAAAAGGCTAGAGAGGCAAATGGTAAAACCAATGTTGGGCCTTGCCGAAAAGTCTTATTCAAAGCGAACTGTCAAGGGGTCCCATAAATCACCCGACCGCGTTAGGGACGCAAAAACCGGGAACGAATAAACCGATATGACGGAAACTAGGGTGGCAAGAGTGGAACAAAACACTGCATAAGGCCGAGCCTTCCACCCTTTACCAAGTATATAGATGCATCAATTAAATAAGATATATTGTGATATCCCAACAAGTAAACATGTTCCAACAAGGAACAACATCTCCATGTTCCAACAAGGAACAAACTTCATCTTCACCTGCAACTAACAACGCTATAAGAGGGGCTGAGCAAAGCGGTAACATAGCCAAAACAACGGTTTGCTAGGAAGGGTGCAAAAGGTTAGAGGCTGACATGGCAATTAGGTAGGCTTGAGCAGCAAGTGATAGGTAGCGCAACATAGTGAAAGAACGAAGCAACTAGCATAGCAATGATAGTAGTGAGATCCAGGGTAGCGGTCATCTTTCCTGAAATCCCGCAAGGAAGAAGAACGAGTCCATGAAGAAGATGAGCGGATGAAGCCGAACCAAGCGTAGACGAACGAATCCTCACGATCGCAACGAAACAGGAACTAACAAGAAGAAGCACACAACATAGGTAAACACACCACACATGAACAAGACATGATGCACAAACAAGCATGATGCATGACAAGGCTGGATGAAGCTACTCATGGCAAGAGATGATGCAAACAAGAGCAACACATCAAAGCAAGTTTAAATGAGGCCGGAGACAACATATAACAATTCCGGTAAGTCCTCATATGCAAATTTCGAAATTGGTCCAGATCTGAATAAACCTTATGTTCAAGTTGTTAAACAGCAAGTTAAGATGCACCACGATGATCTACACGAAATTCTAATCAAGTTACATATAAAGTTCATTAGATTCGGAGCTACGGTCTAGAAGATATGAGCAAAACAAGATAAGCATGGCATTGATGCAAAATGCATACAAACATCAAGCAAACACCTCAAATCAAGGAAGCAACATGATAATAAGCAACTACATCCAAAATCAAGCAAGTTTCATATAGAGCACACCCAAAACGGAGCAACGGATCAACACATACACCCTATACAAGTTTAAAGGACAAGCTGTCCAAAACAGCAACTAGGCATATTGCAAGCATCAAAACAACATGCTACAGGACCTCAACGTAATAACAAAAGGCATGGGCATGATGTAAAGGTAAATCATTACAAAACATGAACACTGAGCTATCTCCAGAAATCACTAGAACATGCTCAAAATGACATGGCAAGATTGCAAATAATAACAGCTGTGCATTGGCGTAAATAACATCAAAGTTGCAATGTTTAGAGCTATCAAACAATAGGTTACAGGAACTTATCATGGCAAACAAAGGCATGGCATGAATCTACTAATTGCATAGAACAAAAGTCCCTTACTGACCATAAGCCAAAAAGGATCAGAAAATATGATGGCACCCATGTAAACATGGCAAGTTATAAAACAGATTCAAACATGGCAGGAACAACAATAAGTAGGTATGTTGGTGAGCTTGAACCACTCACCACAGAGCAATACATGGCATGGCAAGGCAACTCACAGTAAGAAGACATGGCATAGAAGCTATACATGGCAAGAACAACATCATAGGGTTCATGGATCAACTACAACAACCTTGGAAAAATTGAATAACATGTAAAAAATCTGCCAGGGAACATTTTATAGCAAAAGTAGATCTCGATTGACTCAAGCTATGGCACTCCATAATTGCAAACAAGGGCATGGATGGATAGAGCAAGACATGTTTAACAAAACATCCTTACTGAAGTATCTCAAAATATGCATGGATCTCTCTGTAGCATCAAGTTAACATGGCATAAAAATATCAGCAAAACAGGGCTGCAAACAACAACATCAGGAAGCCTACTTTGCATGCGTGTGCTAGTCAGCACATTGATCACAAAAATACATGGCATACACCCCTGGAAAGATGACATGGCATATTACAAAACACATGTAGGACTCAAGTTCATAGGATGCACACATCAATCATGGCAAAAATGACAAAAGTGCAAGTTCTGATAAAAATCAGAAACTAACATCACATAGCACTCTTCCAACAGCATTTTGGGCATCAAGATGAGCTGAAATGAAAATGATTCAATGAGATGAAATGATCTACTCATCGAGGCGAACATTTCGACATATTACACGCGCAAAACGGAGCAACGATGACAGAGTTATGGCATGATGAAAATGCATGAAAATACTTGAATATCTGGGACTTAGAGAAATATACCCTCCGAAAAGTTGGACGGGGTCGAACGGGACGAAGAGATCCGGGCGCGGGGCGACGTTTGGTTGGTGGTGGTGGTGGATCTCGTCCAGGCCACCGGATCCGGCGACGACGGCGGCGCCTGGCGAGCTTCTCCGGCGAGGGGGGAGGCCGGCTAGGGGCACGGGACGCCGGGCCGGGGAGGAGGCGCCGCGGGCCGGCAGGTTGCGGCCGAGCACGGAAGAGGCGCGGGCGCGGCGTCGAGCACGCCCTGCCGGAGGGCGCGGACGGAGGCGCCGGCGAAGCCGGGGCGCGGGAGCGATCGGTGGCGGCGGATGCTCTCATGGCGCCGGGCGAGGAGGCCGCGGTCCGGCTGGGAGCGCGCGGCGGAGGCGGTGGCGACAATGCCGGGCGGCGGCGGCGGCGAAGCGCCGCCGACGATGGCGGCGGCGGGCGGGCGAAGCGCTGCCTCGGGTGGCGGTGTAAGGCGGCTCGCGAAGCTGGTGGTGGCGCTGGCGCCACGGGCCCAACACAGCCAGACCGACCGGGCGGGCCGGATCTGGCCCCAGGCGTCGCGCTGGCGAGGTGGGCGCGGCGGCGGTGACGGTCGCCCGGGTTGGCTGAGGCGGCGGCGGGAGCTGAGGTGGCGGCTTGGCATTGGCCGGACGACGTGGAGGGGAGCGCGGACATGTCCGGCAGCCGGGAGAGATGCGTCTGGGGTGCAGGGAAGGTTAGGGTAGGTTTGGACCCGAAATTTCGGGGAGGGATCTAGTTTTATAGGTAGAGGGAGCTAGGAGAGTCCAAATGGAGCACGGTTTTCGGCCACGCGATCGTGATCGAACGACCGAGAGCATGGAGGGGAGTTTGCTGAGTTTTGGGCCACTTTGAAAGGGGTGTTGGGCTGCAATACAAAGAGGCTTTTGCGGTTACTTGTTAACTGCTGGAGTACCAAACGACCTCCAAATGATCCGAAACTTGACAAAGCGGTTCACGGTGCTATACCAAGGCCGCTTGACAAACCTCGGTCCATTCCGAGACCGTTTAACACCCACACACGAAAAGAGGTAAAAGGGGCGCCGGGAGACATAGGAGTGCCGGATTGCAAAACGGACAACGGGGAAAATGCTCGGATGCATGAGACAAACACGTATGCAAAATGAAATGCACATGACGACATGATATGAAATGCATATGACGACATGGCAAAGTGCAACACGCAAGCAAAAGACATGGCAACGACGGCGTAACGATTTACTTAATAATCGCGTACACTGGCGCGATCGAATCCGGGGCGTTACAACACTCCTCCACTAACAAGAGATCTCGTCCCGAGATCTTAGGACCGAGACGGAAGAGAAAAAGGATGAGGTGAAACAAGAACTCAAGAGAAGAAGCAAGGAATCGAGAGCACTCGAGAAGAAGAGAGGAACGACGAGAATGACGAGGATCGAAAGCTCACGGAATCAAGATAGACTATGAAACCACTCGTTCTAACCAGATTGGTTAGAATGAGGAAAGAAACGGATAAGACTGAAAGGATTTAGGCAGCACACCTGTTGAACAAGGTAAGAATAGAACCTGAGCTTCAGAAGATGGAATGACACTTGACGAGATAAACAACGCAATGGCTCTGATACCAACTTGTCACGCCCAATATGCGACCCTATCCAAAAGGAACTCGACGGTCCCACCAAGGATAGACCCGCATATTGAAACGCTTTTGCAAGGTGGATATCATTACATCAACATTACATAATAGATGGGATACATACATAAGGCACAAATGCCACAAGAATACATCAACATCGTATACAAGATCAACATCCGACTATGGATGAAACATAAACAGAAACTCAAACGACATCCACCTCGCTAGCCCAGGCTGCCGAATTCGAACCTATCCCCGATCAAGAAGAAGCGGAAGAAGAACTCCAATACAAGCAAACATCGCTCTCACGCCATGATCATCGCAAACCTGTACCTGCAATCGGTGGTGTAGTAATCTGTGAGCCACGAGGACTCAGCAATCCCATTACCATGGGTATCAAGACTAGCAAAGCTTAAGTAGGAAAGGAAGGATAAAGTGGTGAGGCTGCAGCAGCGACTAAGCATGATATGGTGGCTAACATACGCAAATGAGAGCGAGAAGAGAAACAAAGGAACGGTCGTCAACTAGTAATGATCAAGAAGTGATCCTGAACTCCTACTTACGCCGACATAACTCGAAACCGTGTTCTCCTCTCGATCAACCCCGAAAAGAGACACTCACGGTTACGCATTACGGTTGGTGTATTTTAATTAAGATCAACTTCGGTTTTCTACAACCGACATTAACAAATTCCCATCTGCCACATAACCGCGGCACGGCTCTCGAAAGTTTATACCCTGCAGGGTGTCCCAACTTAGCCCATGATAAGCTCTCGCGATCAACGAAGGATATTCCTTCTCCCGGAAGACCCGATCAGTCTCGAATCCGGCTACAAGACATTTCGATAGCAATAAAACAAGTCCAGCAAAGCCGCCCGAATGTGCCGACAAATCCCGATAGGAGCTGCACATATCTCGTCCCGGGCACACCGGATTGTCCAAACTTCCGATAGGCGAGCCCAGAGTTGCCTGGTACACCGGCGGTCGACGGTTTGGACCAACACTCACGACGAGCACCGCCCGGGGTAAAATAAGATGACCCTTGGGCTCCGAAACCCAAGGGAAAAAAAGGCTAGGAGAGGCAAATGGTAAAACCAATGTTGGGCCTTCTTTGAAAAGTCTTATTCAAAGCGAACTGTCAAGGGGTCCCATAAATCACCCGACCGCGTTAGGGACGCAAAAATTCGGGAACATAACACCGATATGACGGAAACTAGGGTGGCAAGAGTGGAACAAAACACCAGGCATAAGGCCGAGCCTTCCACCCTTTACCAAGTATATAGATGTATTAATTAAATAAGATATATTGTGATATCCCAACAAGTAAACATGTTCCAACAAGGAACAACATCTCCATGTTCCAACAAGGAACAAACTTCATCTTCACCTGCAACTAACAACGCTATAAGAGGGGCTGAGCAAAGCGGTAACATAGCCAAAACAACGGTTTGCTAGGAAGGGTGCAAAAGGTTAGAGGCTGACATGGCAATTAGGTAGGCTTGAGCAACAAGTGATAGGTAGCGCAGCATAGCGAAAGAACGAAGCAACTAGCATAGCAATGATAGTAGTGAGATCCAGGGTAGCGGTCATCTTGCCTGAAATCCCGCAAGGAAGAAGAACGAGTCCATGAAGAAGATGAACGGATGAAGCCGAACCAAGCGTAGACGAACGAATCCTCACGATCGCAATGAAACAGGAACTAACAAGAAGAAGCACACAACATAGGTAAACACACCACACATGAACAAGACATGATGCACAAACAAGCATGATGCATGACAAGGCTGGATGAAGCTACTCATGGCAAGAGATGATGCAAACAAGAGCAACACATCAAAGCAAGTTTAAATGAGGCCGGAGACAACATATAACGATTCCGGTAAGTCCTCATAAGCAAATTTCGAAATTGGTCCAGATCTGAATAAACCTTATGTTCAAGTTTTTAAACAGCAAGTTAAGATGTACCACGATGATCTACACGAAATTCTAGTCAAGTTACATATAAAGTTCATTAGATTCGGAGCTACGGTCTAGAAGATATGAGCAAAACAAGATAAGCATGGCATTGATGCAAAATGCATACAAACATCAAGCAAACACCTCAAATCAAGGAAGCAACATGATAATAAGCAACTACATGCAAAATCAAGCAAGTTTCATATAGAGCACACCCAAAACAGAGCAACGGATCAACACATACACCCTATACAAGTTTAAAGGACAAGCTGTCCAAAACAGCAACTAGGCATATTGCAAGCATCAAAACAACATGCTACAGGACCTCAACGTAATAACAAAAGGCATGGGCACGATGTACAAGTAAAGCATTACAAAACATGAACACTGAGCTATCTCCAGAAATCACTAGAACATGCTCAAAATGACATGGCAAGATTGCAAATAATAACAGTTTCAGGCATTGGCAGAAATAACATCAGGTTGCAATGTTTAGAGCTATCAAGCAACAGGTTACAGGAACTTATCATGGCAAACAAAGGCATGGCATGAATCTACTAATTGCATAGAACAAAAGTCCCTTACTGACCATAAGCCAAAAAGGATCAGAAAATATGATGGCACCCATGTAAACATGGCAAGTTATAAAACAGATTCAAACATGGCAGGAACAACAATAAGTAGGTATGTTGGTGAGCTTGAACCACTCACCACAGAGCAATACATGGCATGGAAAGGCAACTCACAGTAAGAAGACATGGCATAGAAGCTATACATGGCAAGAACAACATCATAGGGTTCATGGATCAACTACAACAACCTTGGAAAAATTGAATAACATGTAAACAATCTGCCAGGGAACATTTTATAGCAAAAGTAGAGCTCGATTGACTCAAGCTATGGCACTCCATAATTGCAAACAAGGGCATGGATGGATAGAGCAAGACATGTTTAACAAAACATCCTTACTGAAGTATCTCAAAATATGCATGGATCTCTCTGTAGCATCAAGTTAACATGGCATAAAAATATCAGCAAAACAGGGCTGCAAACAACAACATCAGGAAGCCTATTTTGCATGCGTGTGCTAGTCAGCACATTGATCACAAAAATACATGGCATACACCCCTGGAAAGATGACATGGCATATTACAAAACACATGTAGGACTCAAGTTCATAGGATGCACACATCAATCATGGCAAAAATGACAAAAGTGCAAGTTCTGATAAAAGTCAGAAACTAACATCACATAGCACTCTTCCAACAACATTTCGGGCATCAAGATGAGCTGAAATGAAAATGATGCAATGAGATGAAATGATCTACTCATCGAGGCGAACATTTCGACATATTACACGCGCAAAACGGAGCAACGATGACAGAGTTATGGCATGATGAAAATGCATGAAAATACTTGAATATCTGGGACTTAGAGAAATATACCTCCGAAAAGTTGGACGGGTCGAACGGACGAAGAGATCCGGCGCGGGCGACGCTTGGTTGGTGGTGGTGGTGGATCTCGCCCAGGCCACGGTTCCGGCGACGACGGCGGCGCGGGCGAAGCCCGCGAGGGGGAGGCCGGCTAGGGGCACGGACGCCGGTCGGGGGAGGAGGCGACCGGGCCGGCGGGGGTTCTGGCCGGAGCACGGAAGAGGCGCGCGGGCGCCAAGGCCGAGCTTCGCTGACCGGAGGGCGCGGACGGAGGCGCCGGCGAAGCCCGGGCGGCGCGGGAGCGGTCGGCGGCGGCGGGATGCCCGCGCGGCACCGGCGGAGGAGGCCGCGGTCAGTGGGAGCCGCGGGCGAGGCGGTGGCGACAACCGGCCGGGCGGCGGCGGCGGCGAAGCGCCGGCCGGTCCATGGCGGCGGCGGCGGGCGAAGCGCTGCCTCGGTGGCAGCGCAAGGCGGCTCCGGCGAAGCGAGATGGCGGCGCTGGCGCCACGGGTTCGGCATGTCCGGACCAACCCGGGCGGGCGGATCTGGGCCCGGGCGGCGGCGAGGTTGGAGCTGGCGGCGGTGACGTGTTATCTTCGGGTTGGCTGAGGCGGCGGCGGGAGCTGAGGTGGCGGCTTGGCATTGGCCGGACGACGTGGAGGGGAGCGGCGGACATGTCCGGGCAGCCGGGGAGATGCGTCCGGCGGCGCGCAGGGGAAGGTTAGGGTAGGTTTGGACCCGGAATTTCGGGGAGGGATCTAGTTTTATAGGTAGAGGGAGCTAGGAGAGTCCAAATGGAGCACGGTTTTCGGCCACGCGATCGTGATCGAACGACCGAGAGCATGGAGGGGAGTTTGCTGGGTTTTGGACCACTTTGAAAGGGGTGTTGGGATGAAATACAAAAGAGGCTTTTGCGGTTACCCGGTTAACCGTTGGAGTACCAAACGACCTCCAAATGATCCGAAACTTGACAGCGGTTCACGGTGCTATACCAAGGCCGCTTGACAAACCTCGGTCCATTCCGAGACCGCTTAACACCCGCTTTACGAAAAAGAGGTAAAAGGGGCACCGGGATACATAGGAGTGCCGGATTGCAAAACGGACAACGGGGAAAATGCTCGGATGCATGAGACGAACACGTATGCAAAATGAAATGCACATGACGACATGATATGAAATGCATATGACGACATGGAAAAGTGCAACACGCAAGCAAAAGACATGGCAACGACGGTGAACGACGGCGAATAACTGGCAGACACCTGGCGCATCGAATCCGGGGCGTTACAGCAGCCCTCGTCTTCTTCTATTCAGAAGCAGTTGTGAAAGTGCTAGTTATCGACTAGAGGGGGGTGAATAGGCGATTTTTAGGGAAGTCTTCAAAACACGAATGTTTCATAGACAAACAATAGAAATGACCTAATTGATATGCAGCGGAAGATAAACTACAACAAGCAAGCCATAGTCAAGTATGCAATAATGTGAACGGACAAGACTAATAGCAGCTATGTAGTAAGGATCAGGATGGAAGATAGTATGAAGCCAAACAACGATAGTAGTCAAGCAATGAAGTCAAACAGATAAGACATATAAGCAAAGACTTCATGAAGACAAACTCAGGGTAAAGGAGGGAAGGGATAGAACCAGTCACTTGTTGAAGACATAGGATTTGTTGGAACAGTTCCAGTTGCTGTGACAACTGTATATCTGGTTAGGGAGGCTGAGATTCAACTCAGAAGACCGCGTCTTCACCTTATTCCCCTTGAGCTAAGGACACAGTCCTCGCCTAATCACTCTGGTAAGTCTTCAAGGTAGACTTCCGAACCTTCACAGATGCGTTCACCGCAATCCACAATGACTCTTGGATGCTCGAACGCGACGCCTAACCGGGTGGAGGATTCACAGTCCTCAAGTGTAATAAGTCTTCAGGTCACATGCATGTAAAGACTTGATGATGCCTAACACTCTTTGGCTCGGGTATTTGGGCTTTGTCCTCGCAAGTTTTTCTCTCTCAAAGGCTTCGAGGTGGGTTGCTCTCAAACGAAAAAAGCCGTGCACTTACTCGAGCAGCCACCAATTTATGGTGTAGGGGTGGGCTATTTATAGCCACTAGGCAACCCGACCTGTTATGTCCGAAATGACCCTGGTCACTAAGGAACCGACACGTGTTCCAACGGTCGATTTCAAACACACACGACAACTTTACTTGGGCTACAAGCAAAGCTGACTCATCCAGCTCTGGATAAGTTTTGCTCTCATTGTCTTCGTCAAGACATAGGATTTGGGTTGAGCATCACTTCACCATTACGACTATGATCACTTGGAGCCGACTTAATAAAGACGGTGGTTCCTATGACTCAACAAAGAAGAAAAGGAAACAACGAAACGACACGATCTTCAAGGCTCCATAGTCTTCACTCAATGTATTCTCATGTCATAGTCTTCAATGTGAATATCTTCACATACCACCATTGTGGTCAATGTCTTCATACATTTTAGGGTCATCACGGTAGGTAAACCGAATTAATGAGGGACACTACCTGCGTTATCCTGCAATTCTCACAAACGATTAGTCCTCAACCACATTTGTCGTCAATACTCCAAAACCAACTAGGGGTGGCACTAGATGCACTTACAATCTCCCCTTTTGGTGATTGATGACAAACTGGTTGAAGTTTTCAACGGGATAAAATATGTGAAATTGTAAAGGATAGGAATTGTCTTCATAAGTGGCAAAGGCTCCCTCAAGATGTGCATATAAGTAGTTTGCTTTTGGAATGCAAATGCACATGGCAGGTTGTACTTGTGGAGATCCTCTTCAACTTATGAAGATAATTAATCATGCATGAAATGATATAGCTAAGAGAATGACATGCATAATGAAAAATGGACGTCTGCAGAATGATCTAAGTGCGGAAGTTATCGTCGCACATGCGGAATTTATCATCGCACCAGAGTAAAGCAAATAAGTAGCAGACGGCCATCGAGTTTGAGTGTTACAACTCAAAGAACCAAATGTATCAAAAGCGAGAGTTGTAAACACTAGGCAAAATATAGTGCAACCGCCCTTATGAACCCGCTTGAAGACTATCAAACTCATATGCTTCTCCCCTTTTGTCGAAGAAGGACCAAAAGGTTTGAAGACATAGAGCATCTACTCGTCCTCTTGAAGTAGATGATGCAGCAGGGTTGTCGTTGTTGGTTGGCGGTGCGACGAGCTTGGCGCGATGTCGATTCGCGAAGTAGGGGCGGTGAAGTAGCATCGGCTTCATCATCGATCACTCTGGCATTGACAGTTGCCGCAGAGGAAGAATAGTCAGAGTCTTCAAGTGATGGAGTTCGTTGTAGGACTGTATTCCATGGAGGAGTGGAGTCAAACTTGAAGCGTTCAGTGAAGCCATCGTCTTGAAGATCTGCTTCAAAGATCGAAAGCGGGTCAAACTGTTCCATGATCGCTGACAGGTCTCGTGAGTGACAAAAGCATTCTTGGTGGCAAGGTTTCGAATGCGATTGACGTCCACCAAGAGGCTTTGCATTTGACGCTTGAGCCAGGAGTGATGCTTATTTTGCTTTTGATGCAGCGCCACAAGAAGTTCTCGATCATTGAGGGCTCGAGAGCGCTTCCGAGGCCTTTGGCCAATTGTGCTCTCAGTGGCTTCAGTCAGTGCACGATGAGGCAGACGTGTGTTCCCAGCCAGGGGATAGACACGAGATACCGCTTGGACGCCTTCCATTGGTTGAGAGAAGCTATGGTGATCGGCATTCTGAAGACTTAGTGGCGTTTTGGCAGGCTCAGGGTATATGGCTTCAACAGACATATCAACCTCTGGTAGAAAGATCAGATGATTGCGAGCAGAGGGTTGATAGTTGATAGAAGAGTGCATCTTGATGAGGCGCATGACCCATGGAGCATAGAACTTCAGACCAAACAGATCAGGTCCAGACGCAGCCAATTATCGGATGAAGAATTCTTGTGTGTTGAAGCTGATGCCACTGAGGATGTAGAAGACCAATGTCTTCATTGCTCCTTCAAGCTTTGCAGATGATGAATTCCCTTTGATAGGCCATAGAGTTCGCCTGATGATGTGATATATTGTGCGAGGCAGATACTCAAGGTCATCAACAAAGAAGTGTTGAGGGTATTCAGCGTCGTGTGGCAGTGGCTTCATCATGCTCAGCATCTGACTCATGTCGGGTTCTGGCTTATGAAATATGCTGTCCAAGGCATCATGGTGGAGTTGACATCCAGGTCAAACAGCTCTCCGGGAGTGGGTAGGTCTGTGAGCTCAATGATGTCAAGACCTTTGGCTTCATGATGAACATTTCCTGTCATCCACTCGAGAACCCATGTCTTCGTATCTCTGTTGTAGCCGCGGATGTGGAGGGTAGCATAGAATTGAAGCACTAATTCTTCATTCCAAGTGTTCTTTGTGCAGCTTGAAACCAAGCAGACCTGCATCATGAAAGCAATCAAGTGCTTCTTCTAAGCACGGTAGTCCGGCAATGGCTTCAGTGTCGAGGCATATGAGGAAAATGTGCCCTTGATCATACAGAACGCATGAATAATAGCTTCTTTGTTGATAGGTCCAGAAACGGTCAGATGAGATCCTTGGCCTTGTGTAGGGGTTCTTTGCACTGTCAAAGAAAGTATTGTGGGCTTTGAAGCCATTTGCATTGAAGGAACTGTTGAGGTGGCGGTGCGGAAACCTTGGCGTCTTGGCTTCGCCACGGACTGAGTCTATGCTCAATATGATAGTCGAACTGAGGACCAGAGGCATGAGGCGGAGGGACCAGAACAGGCCATCTTACTATGACTAGCTCACCATAGTTGTATGCTTGCTCGATTGTGTAGGGCCTTGGTGGCGGGCTCGAGCGATGGCAGCAATCGAGGCTTGAGCTGCTCGGCCAGATGCTTCGGGAGCAGTGGCCTCATTGGCTTCAGGCACATTTCCTTCAGAGGCTTCAGGAGTAGTTTGTACAGGCTCCACATTGGCTTCAGCCATGATCACGTCATTGGCGTCATTGGTGTTGGAGGTGGCAGCCGTGATGTTTTCAACCTCCACTTGAGGAGCTGGAGGGTCGGGCACTGGCACGTTGATATTGGGGATAACTTCTTCAATTACTGGGGGTGTAGGGACACATTCTTCTTCTTCTTGGGTGTCTGCGGCTGATGCAGCCGGATTTTCTTCAGCAGCTTTGGCTTCAGACTCAGAGACATTCACAGTTGGAGTGGCTTCTGAAAACACTTGTCGTGCAACAGGTTGGTGGTGCACTTCTCCTTCTGGAACACTCGAAAGAGGTACTTGAGGCCTTTGACCTTTGCGAAGCCTGCGAAATGCTGGCGACGCCTTTGGAGAAGGGGTTGGTTGGGCCTCAAAGTCTTCCTCTTCCTCTTGCTGTTGTTGTTGGGGAGTGACTTGTTGTTGGGGAGTGACTTGTTGTTGGGGAGTACTAGGGGAGTCTTATTGTTGCGGGCGATCAGCCCATGAAGCATCGTGAGCAATTGGCGTCAGAGGACGACCAATGCTGATGAGTTCGCTATTCGTACGAACAGGCGATGATACCACATTGTACTCGATTTGAGGAAGAACTTCATCATCTTCAACATTGTCATGGTGACCAATGTCTTCAGCAGTGATGGGATCACTGCTGAATCTCTTCACCAGGAGCCTGTGGAAGCAGGCTCATGAACAGTCATCTAAGTTCTTGGGTTGTAGACGTGGGACGAACCACAGAAATGGGTTCAACAACCAAGGGCTCTGTGGGAGCAGCCCGATTCTTCTTGGTCTTAAGCTTCTTCTTGGACGGAGTAGCATTAGAGGCGTCAGGATTTTTTCTTTTTCTGGCATCAGCCTCGGCAGCCCTCGTCTTCTTCTGTTCAGAAGTGGTTGACCGGACCTTTGGCTTCGAGCCACCATGCTGCTTGGGAAGACTATGCGGGCTCTTCCTGCCTTGAAGGTGCAGCTTGGTCATTGAAGACTTCTTTTCTTTGCAGCCATCCCGGGTCTATGCGGGATGGCCAAGAGCCTTGCGCTTCTCAGCCTCATTGTAGGCAAGCACACACTTGTCAGCTAGAGCCTTCATGCGCTCACGAGAGCCTCTGGCTTGTTCACGCTTCTTGACAAAGGCTTCCTTGAGGTCGTGCAGCATGACCTTGATGTTTTTGACGTCTTGCACACTGAGTGCAGCCATATGCTTCTTGAACTGAGCCTTTTCATAGTCAATCTTGTGCTTCAGTTCAACAATCCGCTGAGCAAGAGCTAGCTCAAAAGCAATGGCGTCGTTGAAAGAGACGCTGAGGCCAATTGGAAGTTGCAGATCTTCAAAGCTTATGTTTGGTGTGTCAAACCACTCATCAATGAAGTGATGGATAATTGCCACATCAAAGAGAGGCAAGTTGTTGAAGATTTCTGCTTCTTCTTTGCTCTTGATAAGTTGCTCAAGAGCATCATCAGCAAGATCGTCATCACTGGACAGATCAATGTGCTCTTCACGCAGAATGGCAGCAGGTGTCAGTGTTAGTACAGTGTTCTTGACAATTTTCTTTCTCTTCTCCGTCTTCTTGGAGATACGGGATTGATCTTCAGACTGTGCACTGACTTCAGGAGGTGCAGTGGCCAGTGGCTTCATACGTGAAGCTTTTGGAGGAGCAGCTGATTTTGAAGCCTTGACTTTCTTTTGCTTCTGTGGCTTTGGAGCAGGAGCAGGAGCTGGAGCTGGGGCTTTATCAGACTCAGCATCATCATCAGAGTGATCCACTTTGGCACCTTGGACCAAGATGTAAGTGATGAGGCCATCAAGGTTTGAAAAGGGACCTATGACATTGGGTTCAGCGTCACGTGAGCCGTCAGCACGGGGAGCAGAGGGACCAGGGTTGAAGTCTAATCCCAATGTCTTCTTTTTTTCCTTTGCAGAAACATTTGCGTGCTGGAAGTTGCGCTCGAAGAGATTATCGTCACGACACCAGAGCAAAGACGTTGGGTCGGCATTCTCAGGCTGAGGTCCATGGACCATGCAAGGATAGAAACCTTGTGCAATAGCTTCAGCCATGTTCTTGGGAGGAAGGAGTCGAAAGAGAATATCACCCCAAGGGCTTCTGATAGCATTCTTCTCGGCATATTCCTGTGTGATGAAATTGTAGTTCTCTTCATTGGATTCGCGTCTTGCGCTGATTGTAGTTCTCTTCAGGATCTGTTTTGTACAGCTCTGCGAGGTCATCGGGCAGATCTTTTGAGGTTCCCTCACGACGCTGTTTGCCGCCCTTCCTGACTGATTTATCTGCAGCCATGAGCTTCAAACTGAATAGCTTCACATTCAAAGGCTTCAAAGGCTTGCGTTTGCTGGATGATGAGAACGGCTTCGGAGAGTTAGTTTGATGCTGTAAGAATTCTGCAAACGAATGCAGACTATGAGAACCAAGGGATTCTCCCACGGACATGTACCTGTGACAGCATTAGAGATGCGAGGGAAGGGGAAGAGGTCATATGCATTCTTAGAAGATTTTGAAGATAAATCAGTTTGAAGACATTGACCTCATGATGCGAAGACATTCACTTATACGCTGAGAGTTGGTTCCAGATTTGTACGAATCCGTGAATTAGTACAAGTGAGGAATCTAACTAGTTGTGAAGCTTAAGTGAATATACTAGGCGAGACGAGATGCGCATGAATAGATCTAACATAGTATGGGCAGAAACCAATTTTGGCAAGTAGGATGAATCTTGAAGATCAAAAAGATGGTAAAAATAGAGTTATATTTACCGCTTCCAAGAACTGCTAGACGGGAGGAAAGGAGGCCGAGCAGTTCAATCCACCGTGCCCTAACTTGGCGACGGAGGACACCTACGGCGGCGGCGGAGATGAAGATGTTCGCGCCGGCGTGAAGACAGCGTCGGAGAGGTCGCAGCAGCTAAGCGCCGTCGCCGGGCGTCGTCGAGAGCTAGCGGTGACGCTTAGGGTTTTGACGAGGTGGAGAGGTGGAAGAAGATTTTCTTTACCGCAGGGATAGGTATTTATAACGAGGTGTGCGGCGTAAGCGCAATTACGTGAATGCCTGGCGGTTCACATCCGAGGGGCACGTGGCAAGCATGCAACATGCTCGAGTTGTTCCACGCTCCCACGCCGCCAGTTTGTCGGATGGTCATTCTGGCTTCTCCGGAATTCAACAGTTAGGATGAATCATTTAAAACAGACTTAAAGTTTGTCTCTGTGTCTTCTGCTGACAAGGACGCAGAGAAGACATTCAACAGTTTCAATAGAATGCATATGATTTGGACAGATAGAGTTTGAGATAGAAAGCATAGAGAGATTAGGGTCCGATCACATTCACTTAGTTCAAAAGATTCAACTTGAAGACATAGCTATAAGTGAATGTTTGAGAGGATGTAATAATATATATATATATCGAAGACAACCAAATCAACATAGTGAAGAAAATCATGAACATAAGTTGAAGTTGAAGACAAATCAAATGCGAAGATATTGAAGAAATAACGCCATGGGTGAAACACTTCAAACAAACAAATTTGGTGGTGGCGTTACCCACCGTATAGGAAGTATTAGACCCAGACACGGCGCACAATTATCGTGGCGCTCCGAAGTCAAATTCCACGTTAATGTATTCACAGTCAGAATGTAAGTCTTCATTGATTGAAGATATACGTTACTTCATGTGTTGCACATCTAAGTCATCAACATGCATAAGTGTTAGGATGTGTGCTTGATCACAGGACATTTGAGGATTCCAAGATATTTAGCTCACACCGTAACTTGCAAAACCTTTTCTCATCCAAGGGCTTTGTGAAGATATCTGCCAGTTGCTCTTCAATGTTGACGTGAATGATGTCAATATCTTTCTTCATAACATGATCCCTGAGAAAATGATGACGAATTTCAATGTGCTTTTTCTTCGAGTGCTGGACTGGATTGTTGGCAATCTTGATGGCGCTTTCGTTGTCGCAGAAGAGAGGTACTTGTGTCAGATTGATGCCATAGTCCTTGAGAGTTTGCTTCATCCATAGAAGCTGAGCACAACAAGATCCAGCAGCAATGTATTCCGATTCTGCAGTTGAGAGTGACACATAGTTCTGCTTCTTCGAAGACCAACAGACGAGTGATCGTCCCAGAAATTGACATGTGCCTGATGTAGACTTGCGATCCACCTTGTCACTAGCATTATCAGCATCCGAAAATCCAACCAAATCAAATTTTGAGCCCTTTGGATACCATAATCCGAGTGTTGGGGTGTGAGCCAAATATCGAAGAATTCGCTTCACAGCTAAGGGATGCGATTCCTTTGGTGCCGCTTGGAATCGAGCACACATGCAAACACTAAGCATAATATCTGGCCTAGATGCACATAGGTAAAGTAAGGAGCCAATCATGGAGCGGTATACCTTTTGATCGAACTCTTTACCATTGTCGCGGGACCGAGTGGTGTTTCACCGGCATTGGCGCGTGTATCCTTTGCACTCTTGCATTCCAAACTTCTTCGCATAATCTTCGAGGTATTTTTCTTGAGATATAAAGATGCCATTTCTTTGTCGACAAATTTGAAGACCAAGGAAGAACTTGAGCTCTCCCATCATGGACATCGATATTGTTCTTGCATCATGTATCCAAATTCATCACTATACTTACGGTTGGTGCAGCCAAGATAATGTCATCCACATATATTTGGCATACAAACAGTTCACCATCATATGTCTTCATGAAGAGTGTGGGATCAAGGGATCCAGGTTTGAAGCCTTTGCTCTTCAGGAAGTCTTTGATTGTATCATACCAGGCGCGAGGAGCTTGTTTGAGGCCATACAGTGCTTTATTTAGCTTGTACACCATATCAGGATGTTTTGGATCTTTAAAGCCAGGTGGTTGAGCGACATATACTTCTTCTTCAATCTTGCCGTTGAGAAATGCACTCTTCACATCCATTTGATAGAGCAAGATGTTGTGGTGGTGAGCATAGGCTAGTAGTATGCGAATGGCTTCAAGCCTAGCTACAGGAGCAAATGTTTCATCAAATTCAATTCCTTCAACTTGAGTATATCCTTGAGCCACAAGTCGTGCTTTGTTTCTGACGACTTGACCATGCTCATCTTGGTTGTTTCGATATATCCATTTGGTGCCAATAATGTTATGCTTGCGAGGGTCAGGGCGCTTGACAAGTTCCCAAACATTATTCAGCTTGAACTGTTGAAGTTCTTCTTGCATAGCTTGAATCCATTCTGGTTCCATAAAAGCTTCAGCAACTTTCCTGGGTTCTGATATTGACACAAAAGAAAAGTGCCCACAGAAATTTGCTAGCTGTGTTGCTCTTGAGCGAGTAAGCGGACCAGGTGCATTGATGCTATCAATTATCTTCCCAATCTGTACTTCATTTGCGACTCGAGGATGAACTGGACGAAGACTTTGCTCATGCTGATCATTGTCATCATTGGGAGGATTGTCTTCAGGCTGAGCATTGTCTTCAGGTTTGTTAGGTGCAGAAATGATAAGTTCCTCTTCAGGCTGTGCTTCATTTGGCATGATTTCACCAGTTCCCATCAGCTTGATAGATTCGCTGGGCGGAGCTTCGTCTAGTGTACTTGGCAGGAACTCTCTTTGTGAACCATTGGTTTCATCAAATCGCACGTCCACAGTTTCGACGATTTTGTAGAGATAAAGGTTGAAGACTCTGTAGGAGTGCGAGTCCTTTCCGTAACCAAGCATGAAGCCTTCGTGAGCTTTGGGTTCAAATTTTGACTTGTGATGGGGATCCTTGATCCAGCACTTAGCCCCAAATAATCTGAAATAACTGACATTTGGCTTCTTGCCAGTAAGGAGCTCATAGGATGTTTTGTTCAGAAGCTTATGGATGTAAACACGGTTGATGACGTGACATGCTGTATCAATAGCTTCAGGCCAGAACTTTCTTGGTGTCTTGTACTGCCGAGCATTGTTCGAGCCATCTCAATGAGGGTTCTGTTCTTGCGCCCACGATGCCATTTTTTGAGGTGTGTATGGAGCGAGAACTCATGAGTGATTCCCATGGTATCCAGATAAAGATCAAGTCCGGTGTTCTTGAATTCAGTGCCGTTATCACTTCCGATATGCTTGATCTTGACACCATAATTGTTCATCGCTCGATTGGCGAAGCGTCTGAAGACATCTTGCACTTCCGTCTTGTAGAGAATTATGTGCACCCATGTGTATCTTGAGTAGTCATCAACAATGACGAAGCCATAGAGACAAGCAGTTGTTGTGAGGGTAGAGTAATGAGGAGGGCCAAACAAATCCATGTGTAACAGCTCGAAGGGTTGAGATGTCTTCATGATTGTCTTTGAGGGGTGCTTTGCCCTAGTCATCTTTCCAGCTTCGCAGGCACCACCCAAATGATCCTTCTTGAACTTGACACCTTCGATGCCTATGACATGCTTCTTCTTGGCAAGTGTGTGTAAGTTCCTCATGCCAGCATGCCCCAGCCTTCGATGCAAGAGCCAGCATTCTGAAGCTTTTGCAAGAAGACATACGGCAACCAGTGGACCTGCTGAGAAATCTACCATGTATAGATCATCTTTCCTATACCCTTCAAAGACTAGAGACTTGTCAGATTCCATTAGTACAAGGCAACGATATTTTTCGAATGTCACAATCATGTTCAAGTCACAAAGCATTGAGATAGACATCAAGTTGAAACCAAGGGATTCAACAAGCATCAGTTTATCCATGTGTTGATCCTTTGAGATTGCAACTCTACCTAGACCAAATACCTTGCTTTTACCAGTGTCAGCAAATGTGATGTGACTCTTGTCTGATGGATGTAAGGTTGAGTCCATGCGAAGACTTCGATCACCAGTCATATGATTAGTGCATCCACCGTCCATAATCCATTCTCAAGCATGAGGTGTCATACCCTACAAGATGCTTAGGGGATAGGCTTCACCAAGAGCATTGTGAAGCATAAACATTTGACAGGCAAGTGGATTATTGAAGCTTAAATCAAGATTAGGACTGATAGGATGAATGGCAAACAATTCAGGAACAAAATACATAGTGAGACCATTTGGGCATTTGATCTTGTGCCCTACAAGATATTTTAGGTCCCAACAATATCATCGACACCTTTGATTTTTGGTGGAGACCCTTACCGCAAAAGAGAGTTAATTCTTCTTAACCACCCACATCTTCGGGGTGGCTTAGAAGCAATGAGTCTAAGTGCAGCATCTGAGAATTCGGCTTTGGAGCCCTAGCAAATAGCCTTGCAGGAGATGAATGATACTCATATGAATAAGGAAAAGTTCTTAGTTCTATGAACATAGCGGTTTGATGACACACGCCATATTCATAAATTTGAGTACGGTTTCCGCAAAACATGGGCGTTAGGGTGACTCGGTGAGTCCTCCGTCTGTATGAAGCCTTGAACCATATGACGCCTTAGGTCTGGGTTTGTCTTCTTCCTGTGTGGTGTCATGATGACATTCATGGAAGATTCTCAAGACAGCTTTTGGGAACCCAGATCTTCTTCATAGGCGGTCCATTCCTGCAGTTAGTACCAATATACCTGGCAAACACTTCACCATTCTGATTCTTGAACACCATATAGTTTGCATCAAAGGATTCATCAATGATAATAGGGTTAGCACAGGTAAAGCCAGATAAGGTGGATGGATCCATGAAGGTCCCTTTGCAAACAACCCATGTGGTTTTGCGATATCGCTCAGATTCCAAGAGGAACCATCAACATTCATTTTCCTCTCGAACCCAACACCCTCTTTCCTAGGGTTTCGGTTCAGAATCTGCTTTTTGAGGACATCGCAAAGTGTCTGATGCCCTTTCAAACTTTTATACATCCCTGTTTCAAGCAAAGCCTTCAACCTAGCATTTTCATCAGCAATTGCAGTGGTATCCTCCGCAGAGGGGTTAGTTACCACATTAGTAGTTGAAGACAATGCAACAATAGCAGCAGTTGAACATTCAGCAACAGAGGTAGAGATATCACGCTCAAGACATTTTAGACATGGTGGTTCAAATCCATCCTGGCGGAACTGATCCATTGAGCTGAAGTGACTCATTCTCTTTTGAAGATCTTCATGAGCCGCCTCAATTTCTCAAGCTCTTGCTTCCTTTGAAGATAATCATCGGAGAGCTTTTCATGAGTAGTTGAGAGCGTTTCATGACGACTTTCAAGTTCTTGGTACTTAGCATGAAGATTTTAATGTCTTCAACTAAGGACCGTGAACGTGTCATTTCGCGCCCAACAGGTCATCGCTTTTGTCTAACAGTTTTGAGTATGTTCCATAGCTCTTTGTTGTTCGTTGCAATTTTAGCAAGTGTTTTGTAGCTGGGTTTGGATTCACAATCAGAGTCATCTTCACTTGATGTTTGAAAGTAAGCATCACGTGATTTTACCTTGGCACCGCGTGCCATGAAGCAGTAGGTGGGAGCAGGGTCATCCTTGTCATCAGCTTCAGCGTTGGTGTAGAAGTGATTGTCTTCACTGTTGAAGATGGGCTTGGCAACATAGGCTGTGGCTAAAGCCAGACTTGCAACGCTCGGGTCGGACTCCTCTTCATATTCCACCTCCACCTCCTCAGAAGCAGACTCCTCCTCTGAATCCATTTCCTTGCCAACAAAAGCACGAGCCTTGCCAGATGAGCTCTTCTTATGAGATGAAGACTTTGATGAGGACTTGGAAGAAGACTTAGAAGATTTCTTCTTCTTCTTGTCATCAGAATCATATTCTTTGCTCTTCTTCTTCTTCTTCTTCTTCTTCTCATTGTCCCACTGTGGACACTCAGAGATATAGTGTCCAGTTTTCTTGCACTTGTGACAGGTTCTCTTCTTGTAGTCATGAGTGGAAGCTTCATCATTTCTTGAGCTGGATCGTGAAGACTTTCTCAAGCCTTTCTTCCTAGTGAACTTGGAACTTCTTCACAAGCATAGCAAGTTCCTTTCCAATGTCTTGTGGATCATCGTAACCGCAATGATTCTTCTTCGATGAGGAAACAACTTTTGCCTTCAAAGTGCGAGTTCGCCATAGTTGGGACCATAGATATCTCTTTTCTCGTAAAGTGGAACTCATGTGTGTTGAGCCTCTCAAGTATATCGACGGATCGAGTGTCTTGAAGTCAGGACGTTCTTGTATCATGAGGGCAAGGGTGTCAAAAGAGCTGTCAAGTGATCTCAGTAGTGTCTTGACGATTTCATGCTTGGTGACCTCAGTGGCGCCGAGAGCATGAAGCTCATTTGTGATGTCAGTGAGGCAATCAAACGTGAGCTGGACATTTTCATTGTCGTTTCTCTTGAAGTAGTTGAAGAGGTTGCGAAGAACACTGATCCTTTGATCTCTCTAGGTTGAGACGCCTTCGTTGACCTTGGATAGCCAGTCCAAGACTAGCTTCGACGTTTCCAGAGCACTCACACGGCCATACTGTCCTTTGGTCAGATGACCACAGATGATGTTCTTTGCAGTGGAGTCCAGTTGAATGAACTTATTGACATCAGCAGGGGTGACACCTTCACCAGATTTAGGAACGCCGTTCTTGACGACATACCGTAGGTCGACATCATGGCTTCAAGATGCATGCGCATCTTATTCTTCCAAAGAGGATAGTCGGCCCATCGAACACGGGCAAGCAGCGGAGACTTTGATTATCCCTGCAGTCGACATAGCTAAAACTCCAGGTGCTTAAACCGAATCACACAGAACAAGGGAGTACCTCGCTCTGATACCAATTGAAAGTGCTAGTTATCGACTAGAGGGGGGAGGTGAATATGCGATTTTTAGGAAAGTGTTCAAAACACGAATGTTTCGAACACAAACAATAGAAATGACCTAATTGATATGCAGCGGAAGATAAACTACAACAAGCAAGCCATAGTCAAGTATGCAATAATGTGAACGGACAAGACTAATAGCAGCTATGTAGTGTAAGGATCAGGATGGAAGATAGTATGAAGCCAAACAACGATAGTAGTCAAGCAATGAAGTCAAACAGATAAGACATATAAGCAATGACTTCACAAAGACAAACTCAGGGTAAAGGAGGGAAGGGATAGAACGAGTCACTTGTTGAAGACACGGGATTTGTTGGACCAGTTCCAGTTGTCGTGACAACTGTACATCTGGTTAGGGAGGCTGAGATTCAACTCAGAAGACCGCGTCTTCACCTTATTCCCCTTGAGCTAAGGACACACAGTCCTCGCCCAATCACTCTGGTAAGTCTTCAAGGTAGACTTCCGAACCTTCACAGACTGCGTTCACCGGCAATCCACAATGACTCTTGGATGCTCAGAACGCGACGCCTAACAGGTTGGAGGATTTACAGTCCTCAAGTGTAATAAGTCTTGAGTCACATGCATGTAAAGACTTGATGATGCCTAACACTCTTTGGCTCTGGGTGTTTGGGCTTTGTCCTCGCAAGATTTTCTCTCTCTCAAAGGCTTCGAGGTGGGTTGCTCCCAAACGAGAAAAGCCGTGCACTAACTCTGAGCAGCCACCAATTTATGGTGTAGGGGGTGGGCTATTTATAGCCACTAGGCAACCCGACCTGTTATGTCCGAAATGGCCCTGGGTCACTAAGGAACTGACACGTGTTCCAACGGTCAGATGTCAAACACACACGACTGTTGGGGAACGTAGTAATTTCAAAAAAATTCCTACGCACACGCAAGACCATGGTGATGGCATAGCAACGAGAGGGGAGAGTGTCTGTCCACGCACTCGTGAGACCGAAAGCGAAGCGTTATAACAACGCTGTTGATGTAGTCGACGCCTTCATGGTCCGACCGATCCAAGCACCGAACGACGGCACCTCCGAAGTTCTGCACACGCTCAGCTCGATGACGATCCCGGACTCAGATCCAGCAAAGTGTCGGGATGAGTTCCACAAGACGACGGCATGGTGACGATGATGATGCTCCACCGACGCAGGGCTTCGCCTAAGCTCCATGACGATATGACTTCTCCGGCGCAGGCTTCGCCTAAGCTCCATGACGATATGACGAAGTGGAATATGGTGGAAGGGGGCACCGCACACGGCTAAGGAACGATCCGTAGATCAACTTGTGTGTCATGGGGTGCCCCCCTGCCCCCGTATATAAAGGAGCAAGGGAGGAGGAGGCCGGCCCTAGGAGGAGGGCGCGCCAAGGGGAGTCCTACTCCCACCGGGAGTAGGACTCCTTCTTTCCTAGTCCAATTAGGAGAAGGGGGGAAAGGAGGGAAGTGGAGAAGGAAGGGAGAGGGGGGCTGCGCCCCAAACCCCTTGTCCAATTCGGACTGGGCTTGGGAGGGGCGCGCGCCACCTCCTGGCTCCTTCCCACTAAGGCCCATCATGGCCCAATACTCTTCCCCGTATTCCCGTAACTCCCCGGTACTCCGAAAAATACCCGAATCACTCGGAACCTTTCCGAACTCCGAATATAGTCGTCCAATATATCGATCTTTACGTCTCGACCATTTCGAGACTCCTCGTCATGTCCCCGATCTCATCCGGGACTCCGAACTCCTTCGGTACATCAAAACTCATAAACTCATAATATAACCGTCATTGAAACCTTGCGTGCGGACCCTACGGGTTCGAGAACTATGTAGACATGACCTAGAACTATTCTCGGTCAATAACCAATAGCGGAAACTGGATGCCCATATTGGTTCCTACATATTCTACGAAGATCTTTATCGGTCAAACCGCATAACAACATACTTTGTTCCCTTTGTCATCGGTATGTTACTTGCCCGAGATTTGATCGTCGGTATCCAATACCTAGTTCAATCTCGTTACTGGCAAGTCTCTTTACTCGTTACGTAATGCATCATTCCGTAACTAACTCATTAGCTACATTGCTTGCAAGGCTTATAGTGATGTGCATTACCGAGAGGGCCCAGAGATACCTCTCCGACAATCGGAGTGACAAAACCTAATCTCAAAATACGCCAACCCAACATGTACCTTTGGAGACACCTGTAGTACTCCTTTATAATCACCCGATTACGTTGTGACGCTTGGTAGCACCAAAGTGTTCCTCCGTAAACGGAGTTGCATAATCTCATAGTTACAGAACATGTATAAGTCATGAAGAAAGCAATAGCAATATACTAAACGATCAAGTGCTAAGCTAACGGAATGGGTCATGTCAATCACATCATTCTCCTAATGGTGTGATCCCATTAATCAAATGACAACACATGTCTATGGTTAGGAAACATAACCATCTTTGATTAATGAGCTAGTCTAGTAGAGGCATACTAGTGACTATCTTGTTTGTCTATGTATTCACACATGTATTATGTTTCCGGTTAATACAATTCTAGCATGAATAATAAACATTTATCATGATATAAGGAAATAAATAATAACTTTATTATTGCCTCTAGGGCATATTTCCTTCAGTCTCCCACTTGCACTAGAGTCAATAATCTAGTTCACATCGCTATGTGATTTAACATCAATAGTTCACATCTATATGTGGTTAACACCCATAGTTCACATCGACATGTGACCAACACCCAAAGGGTTTACTAGAGTCAGTAATCTAGTTCACATCGCTATGTGATTAACACCCAAAGAGTACTAAGGTGTGATCATGTTTTGCTTGTGAGATAATTTTAGTCAACGGGTCTGTCACATTCAGAGCCGTAAGTATTTTGTAAATTTCTATGTCTACAATGCTCGCACGGAGCTACTCTAGCTAATTGCTCCCACTTTCAATATGTATCCAGATTGAGACTCGAGTCATCTAGATTAGTGTTAAAACTTGTATCGACGTAACCCTTTACGATTTAACCTTTTTTTCACTTCCATAATCGAGAAACATATCCTTATTCTACTAAGGATAATTTTGACCGCTGTCCATTGATCTACTCCTAGATCACTATTGCACTCCTTGCCAAGCTTAGTGGTAGGGTATGTAATAGATCTGGTACACAACATGACATACTTTATAGAACCTATGGCTGATGCATAGGAATGACTTTCATTCTCTTTCTATCTTCTGCCGTGGTCGGGTTTTGAGTCTTACTCAATCTCACACCTTGTAACACAGGCAAGAACTCTTTCTTTGACTGTTCCATTTTGAACTACTTCAAAATCATGTCAAGGTATGTATTCATTGAAAAACTTATCAAGCGTCTTGATCTATCTCTATAGATCTTGATGCTCAATATGTAAGCAGCTTCAACGAGGTCTTTCTTTGAAAAAACTCCTTTCAAACACTCCTTTATGCTTTGCAGAATAATTCTACATTATTTCCGATCAACAATATGTCAATCACATATACTTATCAGAAATGTTGTAGTGCTCCCACTCACTTTCTTGCAAATACAGGCTTCTCCAAAAGTCTGTATAAAACCATATGCTTTGATCACACTATCAAAACGTTTATTCCAACTCCGAGATGCTTGCACCAGTCCATAGATGGATCGCTGAAGCTTGCACATTTTTGTTAGCTCCTTTAGGATTGACAAAACCTTCTGGTTGCATCATATACAACTCTTCTTTAATAAATCCATTAAAGAATGTAGTTTTGACATCCATTTGCCAGATTTCATAAAATGTGGCAATTGCTAACATGATTCGGACAGACTTTTAAGCATCGATACAAGTGATAAAATCTCATTGTAGTCAACACCTTGAACTTGTCGAAAAACCTTTTTGTGACAAGTCGAGCTTTGTAGATAGTAACACTACTATCAGTGTCCGTCTTCCTCTTGAAGATCCATTTATTTAACATGGCTTGCTGATCATCGAGCAATTCAATCAAAGTCCATACTTTGTTCTCATACATGGATCCTATCTCAGATTTCATGGCCTCAAGCCATTTCGCGGAATCTGGGCTCATCATCGCTTCCTCATAGTTCGTAGGTTCATCATGGTCTAGTAACATGACTTCGAACATGATTACCGTATCACTCAGTGCGGATCTTACTCGAAGACCCACGAGGTTTGGTAGCAACTTGATCTGAAGTTTCATGATCATCATCATTAACTTCCTCACTAATTGGTGTAGGAATCACCGAACTGATTTCGTGATGAACTACTTTCCAATAAGGGAGAAGGTACAATTACCTCATCAAGTTCTACTTTCCTCCCACTCACTTCTTTCGAGAGAAACTTCTTCTCTAGAAAGGATCCATCTTAGCAACGAATAACTTGCCTTCGGATCTGTGATAGAAGGTGTACCCAATAGTTACCTTTGGGTATTCTATGAAGACGCACTTCTCCGATTTGGGTTCGAGCTTATCAGGTGAAAACTTTTTCACATAAGCATCACAACTCCAAACTTTAAGAAACGACAGCTTAGGTTTACTGCTAAACCATAGTTCATACGGTGTCATCTCAACGAATTTAGATGGTGCCCTTTTAAACGTGAATGCAGCTGTCTCTAATGCATAACCCAAAACGATAGTGGTAAATCGGTAAGATACATCATAGATCGCACCATATCCAATAAAGTGCGGTTACGATGTTCGGACACACCATTATGTTGTGGTGTTCCATGTGGTATGAGCTGTGAAACTATTCCACTTTGTTTTAATTGAAGACCAAACTCGTAACTCAAATATTCGTCTCCGCGATCAGATCGCAGAAACTTTATTTTCTTGTTACGATGATTTTTCCACTTCACTCTGAAATTCTTTGAACCTTTCAACTATTTCAGACTTATGTTTCATCAAGAAGATATACGCATATCTGCTCAAATCATCTGTGAAGGTCAGAAAATAATGATACTTGCCACGGGCATCAACACTCATTGGATCGCATACATCAAGATGTATTATTTCCAACAAGTCAGAGCTTCGCTCCATTGTTCCGAGAACGGAGTTTTAGTCATCTTGCCCAAAAGGCACGGTTCGCAAGCATCAAATGATTCATAATCAAGTGATTCCAAAATCCATCTTTATGGAGTTTCTTCATGCGCTTTATACCGATATGACCCAAACGGCAAGTGCCACAAATAAGTTGCACTATCATTATTAACTTTGCATCTTTTGGCATCAATATTATGAATATGTGTATTACTACGATCGAGATCCAACAAACTATTTTTATTGGGTGTATGACCATTGAAGGTTTTATTCATTTAAACAGAACAACAATTATTCTTTGACTTTAAATGAATAACCGCTTGAAAACTATTTTCATTGGGTGTATGACCATCGAAGGTTTTATTCATTTAAACAGAACAACAATTATTCTTTGACTTTAAATGAATAACCGTTTTGCAATAAACATGATCAAATCATATTCATGCTCAACGCAAACACCAAATAACATTTATTTAGGTTTAACACTAATCCCGAAAGTATAGGGAGTGTGCGATGATGATCATATCAATCTTGGAACTACTTCCAACACTCATCGTCACTTCCCTTCAACTAGTCTCTGCTTATTTCAGAACTCCTGTTTGAGTTACTAATCTCAACAACCGAACAAGTATCAAATACTCGGGGCTACTATAAACACTAGTAAGGCACACATCAATAACCTGTATATCAAATATACTCTTGTTCAATTTGCCATCCTTCTTATCCGCCAAATACTTGGGGTAGTTCCGCTTCAATGACCAGTTCCATTGCAGCAAAAGCACTTAGTCTCGTGCTTAGGTCCAGACTTGAGCTTCTTCACTCGAACAGCAACTTGCTTGCCGCTCTTCTTGAAGTTCCCTTCTTCCCTTTGCCCTTTTCCTTGAAACTAGTGGTCTTGTCAATCATCAACACTTGATGCTCTTTTCTTGATTTCTACCTTCGTCGATTTTAGCATCACGAAGAGCTTGGGAATCACTTTTGTCATCCCTTGCATATTATAGTTCATCACGAAGTTCTACTAACTTGGTGATGGTGACTAGAGAATTCTTTCAATCACTATCTTATCCGGAAGATTAACTCCCACTTGATTCAAGCAATTGAAGTACCTGGATAATCTGAGCACATGCTCACTAGTTGAGCGATTCTCCTCCATCTTTTAGCTATAGAACTTGTTGGAGACTTCATATCTCTCAACTCGGTATTTGCTTGAAATATTAACTTCAATTCCTGGAATATCTCATATGGTCCATGACGCTCAAAACGCCTTTGAAGTCCCGATTCTAAGGCTTTAAGCATGGTGCACTAAACTATCAAGTAGTCATCATATTGAGCTAGCCAAACGCTCATAACGCGTCGCATCCGCTCCTGCAATAGGTTCGTCACCTAGCGTGCATTAAGGACATAATTCTTACGTGCAGCAATGAGGATAAACCTCAGATCACGGATCCAATCCGCATCATTGCTACTAACATTTTCAATACAATTTTCTAGGATCACATATAAAAACATAGGGAAGCAACAAGGCGAGCTATTGATCTACAACATAATTTGCAAAATACTACCGGGACTAAGTTCATGATAAATTTAAGTTCAATTAATCATATTACTTAAGAACTCCCACTTAGACAGACATCTCTCTAGTCATCTAAGTGATCACGTGATCCAAATCAACTAAACCATAACCGATCATCACGTGAGATGGAGTAGTTTTCAATGGTGAACATCTTATGTTGATCATATCTACTATATGATTCATGCTCGACCTTTCGGTCTCCGTGTTCCGAGGCCATATCTGTTATATGCTAGGCTCGTCAAGTTTAACCTGAGTATTCCGCGGCGCAACTGTTTTGCACCCGCTGTATTTGAACGTAGAGCCTATCACACCCGATCATCACGTGGTGTCTCAAAGACGAAGAACTTTCGCAACGGTGCATACTCGTGGAGAACACTTCTTGATAATTTTAGTGAGAGATCATCTTATAATGCTACCGCCAATCAAAGCAAGATAAGATGCATAAAGGATAAACATCACATGCAATCAATATAAGTGATATGATATGGTCATCATCATCTTGTGCTTGTGATCTCCATCGCCAAGCACCGTCATGATCACCATCGCCACCGCGCGACACCTTGATCTCCATCGTAGCATCGTTGTCGCCTCGCCAACTATTGCTTCTACGACTATCGCTACTGCTTAGTGATAAAGTAAAGCAATTACATGGCTTTTGCATTTCATACAATAAAGCGACAACCATATGGCTCCTGCCGATTGCCGATAACTCGGTTACAAAACATGATCATCTCATACAAAAATATAGCATCACGCCTTGACCACATCACATCACAACATGCCCTGCAAAAACAAGTTAGACGTCCTCTACTTTGTTGTTGCAAGTTTTACGTGGCTGCTACGGGCTGAGCAAGAACCGTTCTTACCTACGCATCAAAACCACAACGATAGTTTGTCAAGTTGGTGCTGTTTTAACCTTCGCATGGACCGGGCGTAGCCACACTCGGTTCAACTAAAGTGAGAGAGACAGACACCGCCGGTCACCTTTAAGCAACGAGTGCTCGCAGCGGTGAAACCAGTCTCGCGTAAGCGTCTGGCGTAATGTCGGTCCGGCCGCTTCATCTCACAATACCGCCAACCAAAGTATGACATGTTGGTAAGCAGTATGACTTATATCGCCCACAACTCACTTGTGTTCTACTCGTGCATATGACATCAACGCATAAAACCAGGCCCGGATGCCATGTTGGGGAACGAGTAATTTCAAAAAATTCCTACGCACACGCAAGACCATGGTGATGGCATAGCAACGAGAGGGAGAGTGTCCGTCCACGCACTTGTAGACCGAAAGCGGAAGCGTTATAACAATGCGGTTGATGTAGTCGACGCCTTCATGGTCCGACCGATCCAAGCACCGAACGACGGCACCTCCGAGTTCTGCACACGCTCAGCTCGATGACGATCCCGGACTCGATCCAGCAAAGTGTCGGGATGAGTTCCGTCAGACGACGGCATGGTGACGATGATGATGCTCCACCGACGCAGGGCTTCGCCTAAGCTCATGACGATATGACTTCTCCGCGCAGGGCTTCGCCTAAGCTCATGACGATATGACGAAGTGGAATATGGTGGAGGGGGCACCGCACACAGCTAAGGAACGATCCGTAGATTAACTTGTGCGTCATGGGGTGCCCCCTGCCCCGTGATATAAAGGAGCAAGGAGGAGGAGGCCGGCCCTAGGAGGAGGGCGCCAAGGGGAGTCCTACTCCCACCGGGAGTAGGACTCCTTCTTTCCTAGTCCAATTAGGAGAAGGGGGAAAGGAGGAAGTGGAGAAGGAAGGAGAGGGGCTGCGCCCAAACCCCTTGTCCAATTCGGACTGGGCTTGGGAGGGCGCGTGCCACCTCCCGGCTCCTTCCCACTAAGGCCCATCATGGCCCAATACTCTTCCCCGTATTCCCGTAACTCCCGGCACTCGAAAAATACCGAATCACTCGGAACCTTTCCGAACTCCGAATATAGTCGTCCAATATATCGATCTTTACGCCTCGACCATTTCGAGACTCCTCGTCATGTCCCCGATCTCATCCGGGACTCGAACTCCTTGGTACATCAAAACTCATAAACTCATAATATAACATCATCGAAACCTTAAGCGTGCGGACCCTACGGGTTCGAGAACTATGTAGACATGACCTAGAACTATTCTCGGTCAATAACCAATAACGGAACCTGGATGCCCATATTGGTTCCTACATATTCTACGAAGATCTTTATCGGTCAAACCGCATAACAACATACTTTGTTCCTTTGTCATCGGTATGTTACTTGCCCGAGATTTGATCGTCGGTATCCAATACCTAGTTCAATCTCGTTATCGCAAGTCTCTTTACTCGTTACGTAATGCATCATTCCGTAACTAACTCATTAGCTACATTGCTTGCAAGGCTTATAGTGATGTGCATTACCGAGAGGGCCCAGAGATACCTCTCCGACAATCGGAGTGACAAAACCTAATCTCAAAATACGCCAACCCAACATGTACCTTTGGAGACACCTGTAGTACTCCTTTATAATCACCCGATTCGTTGTGACGTTTGGTAGCACCCAAAGTGTTCCTCCGTAAACGGAGTTGCATAATCTCATAGTTACAGGAACATGTATAAGTCATGAAGAAAGCAATAGCAATATACTAAACGATCAAGTGCTAAGCTAACGGAATGGGTCATGTCAATCACATCATTCTCCTAATGGTGTGATCCCATTAATCAAATGACAACACATGTCTATGGTTAGGAAACATAACCATCTTTGATTAATGAGCTAGTCTAGTAGAGGCATACTAGTGACTATCTTGTTTGTCTATGTATTCACACATGTATTATGTTTCCGGTTAATACAATTCTAGCATGAATAATAAACATTTATCATGATATAAGGAAATAAATAATAACTTTATTATTGCCTCTAGGGCATATTTCCTTCAACGACAACTTTACTTTGGCTACAAGCAAAGCTGACTCATCCAGCTCTGGATAAGTTTTGCTCTCATTGTCTTCGTCAAGACATAGGATTTGGGTTGAGCATCACTTGACCATTCGACTATGATCACTTGGACCCCACTTAACAAAGACGGTGGTTCCTATGACTCAACAAAGAAGAAAAGGAAACAACGAAACGACACGATCTTCAAGGCTCCATAGTCTTCACTCAATGTCTTCTCATGTCATAGTCTTCAATATGAATATCTTCACATACCACCATTGTCGCCAATGTCTTCATACATTTTAGGGTCATCACCAAGAGGTAAACCGAATCAATGAGGGACACTACCTGCGTTATCCTGCAATTCTCACAAACGCATTAGTCCCTCAACCACATTTGTCGTCAATACTCCAAAACCAACTAGGGGTGGCACTAGATGCACTTACAGGTTGATCTGACCTTTGGCTTCAAGCCAGTCATGCTGCTTGGGAAGACTATGCGGGGTTCTTCCTGCCTTGAAGGTGCAGCTTGGTCAGTTGAAGACTTCTTCCTCTTTGCAGCCATTCTGGGGTCAATGCCAGGATGCCCAAGCGCCTTGCGCTTCTCAGCCTCATTGTAGGCTAGCACACACTTATCAGCCAGACTCTTCATGCGCTCACGAGAACCTCTGGCCTCTTCACGCTTCTTGAGAAAGGCTTCTTTGAGCTCGTGCAGCATGACCTTGAAGTTTTTGACATCTTGCACGCTGAGTGCAGCCATATGCTTCTTGAACTGAGCCTTCTCATAGTCAATCTTATGCTTCAGTTCAACAATGCGCTGAGCAAGAGCTAGCTCAGAAGCAATGGCTCTATTGAAGGAGACGCTGAGACCAATAGGAAGTTGCAGATCTTCAAAGCTGATGTTTGGGGTGTCAAACCACTCATCAATGAAGTGATGGATGATTGCCACATCAAAGAGAGGCAAATTGTTGAAGATTTCTGCTTCTTCTTTGCTCTTGATAAGTTGCTCAAGAGCATCATCTGCAAGATCTTCATCACTTAACAGATCAATGTGCTCTTCACGTAGAATGGCAGCAGGAGTCAGTGTCAGTTCAGTATTCTTGACAATTTTCTTTCTCTTCTCTGTCTTCTTGGAGATACGGGATTGATCTTCAGACTGCACACTAGCTTCAGGAGGTGCAGTAGCCAGTGGCTTCACACGTGAAGCTTTTGGAGGAGCAGCTGACGTTGAAGCCTTGACTTTCTTTTTGCTTCTGCGGCTTTGGAGCAGGAGCAGGAGCAGGAGCTGGGGCTTCATCAGACTCAGCATCGCCATCAGAGTGATCCACTTTGGCTCCTTGGACCAAGATGTAAGTGATGAGGCCATCAAGGTTTGAGAAGGGGACGATGACATTGGGTTCAGCATCACGTGAGCCGTCAGCACGGGGAGCAGAGGGACCAGGGTTGAAGTCTAATCCCAATGACTTCTTGTTTTCCTTGGCCGAAGCCTTTGCGTGCTGGAAGTTGCGCTTGAAGAGATTATAGTCACGACACCAGAGCAATGACGTTGGGTCGGCATTCTCAGTCTGAGGTCTACGGACCATACAAGGATAGAAACCTTGTGCAGTAGCTTCAGCCATGTTCTTGGGTGGAAGGCCTCGAAAGAGAATATCACCCCAAGGACTTCTGATAGCATTCTTCTCGGCATATTCCTGGGTCACGAAATTGTACTTGAACCATTGTTCAGCCCAATATCGTCGAATCCATTGGATTCGCGTCTTGCGCTGATTGTAATTCTCTTCGGGATCTGTCTTTTAAAGCTCTGCAAGGTCATCAAGCAGATCTTTTGAGGTTCCCCCACGATGATGTCTGCCGCCCTTCCTGACTGATTTATCTGCAGCCATGAACTTCAAACTGAATGGCCTCAATACGTTCAAAGGCTTCAAAGGCTTGCGTTTCTGGACAAATAAGGCGGCTTCGGAGACTTAATTTGATGTCAGAAGAATTCTGCAAACGAATGCAGACTATGAGAACCAAGGGATTCTCCCACGGACATCTACATGTGACAGCATTAGAGATGCGAGGGAAGGGGAAGAAGTCATATGCATTCTCAGAAGATTTTGAAGATAAATCTGTTTGAAGACATTAACCTCATGATGCGAAGACATTCACTTATACGCTGAGAGTTGGTTCCAGATTTGTACGAATCCGTGAATAAGTACAAGTGAGGAATCTAACTAGTTGTGAAGCTTAAGTGAATATACTAGGCAGTATGAGATGCAGATAGAATAGATCTAACATTGTATAGGCAGAAACCAATTCTGGTAAGAAGGATGAATCTTTGAGGATCAAAAGGATGGTAAAAATAGAGTTATATTTACCACTCGAAGAACTGCTTGACGGGAAGAAAAGGAGGCCGAGCAGTTCAATCCACCGTGCCCTAACTTGGCAAGGAGGACACCTACGGTGGCGGCGGAGAGGACGATGCCCGCGGCCGGCGTGAGGACGGCGTCGGAGAAGTCGCGGCAGCTAAGCGCTTCGTCACCGGCGTCGTCGAGAGCTAGCGGTGGCGCTAGGGTTTTGACGAGGTGGAGAGGTGGAAGAAGATTTTCTTTACCGCAGGGGACATGTGAGGTGTGCGACACAGCGCAATTACGCAGGTGCCCCTGGCGGTTCACATCTGAGGGGCACGTGGCAAGCATGCAACATACTCTGAGTTGTCCCACGTTCCCACGCCCGCCAGGATTGTCGGATGGTCGTTCCTGCTTCTCCGGATTTCAACAGTAAGGATGAATCATTTAAAACAGACTTAAAGTTTGTCTCTGTGTCTTCTGCTGACAAGGACACAGAGAAGACATTCGACAGTTTCAATAGAATGCATATGATTTGGACAGATAGAGTTTGAGATAGAAAGCATAGAGAGATTAGGGTCCGATCACATTCACTTAGTTAAAAAGATTCAACCTGGAAGACATAGCTATAAGTGAATGCTGTAGAGGACAGAACAATATATATATATATGTATATATATCAGACAGCAACCAATTCAACATAGTGAAGAAAATCATCAAGATAGGTTGAAGTTGAAGACAAATCAAATGTGAAGATATTGCAGAAATAACGCCATGAGTGAAACACTTCAAACAACGCAATTTGGTGGTGGCGTTAGCCACCGTATAGGAAGTCAAATTATCGTGGCGCTCCGAAGTCAAATTCCACGTTAATGTATTCACACTCAGAATGTAAGTCTTCATTGATTGAAGATATAATTTACTTCGTGTGTTGCACATCTAAGTCATCAACATGCATAAGTGTTAGGATGTGTGCTTGATCACAGGACATTTGAGGATTCCAAGATATTTAGCTCACACCGTAACTTGCAAAACCTTTTCTCATCCAAGGGCATAGTGAAGATATCTGCCAATTGCTCTTCAGTGTTGACGTGAATGATGTCAATATCTTTCTTCATGACATGATCCCTGAGAAAATGATGACGAATTTCAATGTGCTTTGTCTTCGAGTGCTGGACTGGATTGTTGGCAATCTTGATGGCGCTTTCTTTGTCGCAGAAGAGAGGTACTTGTTTCAGATTGATGTCATAGTCCTTGAGAGTTTGCTTCATCCATAGAAGCTGAGCACAATAAGATCCAGCTGCAATGTATTCAGATTCAGTAGTTGAGAGTGATACACGTTCGCTTCTTTGAAGACCAATGACAAGTGATCGCCCCGTAAAGTGACATGTGCCCGATGTAGACTTGCGATCCACCTTGTCACCAGCATAATCAGCATCCGAAAATCCAACCAAATCAAATTTTGAGCCCTTTGGATACCATAATCCGAGTGTTGGGGTGTGAGCCAAATATCAAGAATTCGCTTCACAGCTAAGTGATGCGATTCCTTTGGTGCCGCTTGGAATCGAGCACACATGCAAACACTAAGCATAATATCTGGCCTAGATGCACATAGGTAAAGTAAGGAACCAATCATGGAGCGGTATACCTTCCGATCGAACTCTTTACCATTGTCGCGGGACCCGTGATGGTGTTTGGCTGGCATTGGCGTCGTGTATCCTTTGCACTCTTGCATTCCAAACTTCTTTAGACAATCTTGGAGGTATTTTTCTTGAGATATAAAGATGCCATTCCTTTGTCGATTTAATTTGAAGACCAAGGAAGAACTTGAGCTCTCCCATCATGGACATCGATATTGTTCTTGCATCATGTATCCAAATTCATCACTATACTTCGGTTGGTGCAGCCAAGATAATGTCATCCACATATATTTGGCATACAAACAGTTCACCATCATATGTCTTCGTGAAGAGTGTGGGATCAAGGGATCCAGGTTTGAAGCCTTTGCTCTTCAGGAAGTCTTTGATCGTATCATACCAGGCGCGAGGAGCTTGTTTGAGACCATACGGTGCTTTATTTAGCTTGTACACCATATAAGGATGTTTTGGATCTTCTAAGCCAGGTGGTTGAGCGACATATACTTCTTCTTCAATCTTGCCGCTGAGAAATGTACTCTTCACATCCATTTGATATAGCAAGATGTTGTGGTGGTTAGCATAGGCTAGTAGTATGCAAATAGCTTCAAGCCTAGCTACAGGAGCAAATGTTTCATCGAAGTCAATTCCTTCAACTTGAGTATATCCTTGAGCCACAAGCCGTGCTTTGTTTCTGATGACTTGACCATGCTCATATTGCTTGTTTCGATATATCCATTTGGTGCCAATAATGTTATGCTTGCGAGGGTCAGGGCGCTTGACAAGTTACCAAACATTGTTTAGCTTGAACTGTTGAAGTTCTTCTTGCATAGCTTTTATTCATTCTGTTTCCATAAAGGCTTCAGCAACTTTCTTGGGTTCTGATATTGACACAAAAGAAAAGTTCCCACAGAAACTTGCTACCTGTGTTGCTCTTGAGCGAGTAAGCGGACCAGGTGCATTGATGCTATCGATTATCTTCTCAATCTGTACTTCATTTGGAAATCGAGGATGAACTGGACGAAGACTTTGCTCTTGCTGATCACTGTCATCACTGGGAGGATTGTCTTCAGGCAGAGCATTGTCTTCAGTTTGGTTAGGTGCAGAAATGATAAGTTCTTCTTCAGGCTGTGCTTCAGAAGGCATGATTTCACCAGTTCCCATCAGCTTGATAGATTCGCTGGGCGGAGCTTCGTCTAGTGTACAGTTTCGATGATTTTGTAGAGATAAAGGAGGAAGACTCTGTAGGAGTGCGAGTCCTTTCCGTAACCAAGCATGAAGCCTTCGTGAGCTTTGGGTTCAAATTTTGACTTGTGATGGGGATCCTTGATCCAGCACTTAGCCCCAAATAATCTGAAGTAACTGACATTTGGCTTCTTGCCAGTAAGGAGCTCATAGGATGTTTTGTTCAAGCTTATGGATGTAAACACGGTTGATGACGTGACATGTCAGTATCAATAGCTTCGTGCCGTAACTTTCTTGGTGTCTTGTACTGCCGAGCATTGTTCGAGCCATCTTAATGAGGGTTTCATTTTTGCGCCCACGATGCCGTTTCTTTGAGGTGTGTATGGAGCACAGAACTCATGATTTATTCCCATGGTATCCAGATAAAGATCAAGTCCGTGTTCTTGAATTCATGCCGTTGTCACTTCGATATGCTTGATCTTGACGCCATAATTGTTCATTGCTCGATTATCGGTTGTCCAAGACATCTTGCACTTCAGTCTTGTAAAGAATTATGTGCACCCATGTGTATCTTGAGTAGTCATCAACAATGACGAAGCCATAGAGACAAGCAATTGTTGTGAGGGTAGAGTAGTGAGTAGGGCCAAACAAATCCATGTGTAACAGCTCAAAGTGTTGAGATGTCGTCATGATTGTCTTCAAGGGGGGCTTTGCCCTAGTCATCTTTCCAGCTTCGCAGGCACCACACAAATGATCCTTCTTGAACTTGACACCTTCGATGCCTATGACATGCTTCTTCTTGGCGAGTGTGTGTAAGTTCCTCATGCCAGCATGCCCCAGCCTCCGATGCCAGAGCCAGCATTCTGAAGCTTTTGCAAGAAGACATACGGCAAGCTGTGGACCTGCTGAGAAATCTACCATGTATAGATCATCTTTCCTATACCCTTCAAAGACTAGAGACTTTTCAGATTCAATTAGTACAAGGCAACGATATTTTCCGAATATCACAATCATGTTCAAGTCACAAAGCATTGAGACAGACATCAAGTTGAAACCAAGGGATTCAACAAGCATCACTTTATCCATGTGTTGATCCTTTGAGATTGCAACTCTACCTAGACCCAATACCTTGCTTTTACCAGTGTCGGCAAATGTGATGTGACTCTTGTCTGATGGACGTAAGGTTGAGTCCATGAGAAGACTTCGATCACCAGTCATATGATTAGTGCATCCACTGTCCATAATCCATTCTGAAGCATGTGGTGTCATACCCTAAAGTACAGTTAAGGGGATAGGCTTCACCAAGAGCATTGTGAAGCATAAACATTTGACGGGCAAGTGGATTGTTGAAGCTTAAATCAAGATTAGGACTGATAGGATGAATGGCAAACAATTCTGGAACAAAATACATAGTGAGACTGTCGGTGTCAAAACCGGCGGATCTCGGGTAGGGGGTCCCGAACTGTGCGTCTAGGTGGATGGTAACTGGAGACAAGGGACACGATGTTTTTACCCAGGTTCGGTCCCTCTCGATGGAGGTAATAACCTACTCCTGCTTGATTAATATTGATGATATGGGTAGTACAAGAGTAGATCTACCACGAGATCAAGGAGGCTAAACCCTAGAAGCTAGCCTATGGTATGATTGTTGTTCGTCCTACGGACTAAAACCCTCCGGTTTATATAGACACCGGATAGGTTAGGGTTACACAGAGTCGGTTACAATGGTAGGAGATCTACATATCCGTAACGCCAAGCTTGCCTTCCACGCCAAGGAAAGTCCCATCCGGACACGGGACGAAGTCTTCAATCTTGTATCTTCATAGTCTTGGAGTCCGCCGTGATGATAGTCCGCTATCCGGACACCCCTAGTCCGGGACTCCTCAAGAGCCCTCGAACCAGGCTTCAATGACGATGAGTCCGGCGCGATATTGTCTTCGCATTGCAAGGCGGGTTCCTCCTCCGAATACTTCATAGAAGGTTTTGAACACCAGGATAGTGTCCGCTCGCAAAACAAGTTCCACATACCACCGAGAGAGAATAACTTTTGCACAGATCTATCGACGTATTCGCGGGCGTGACATCACACCACGGCCAAAGCGGTTTCCTTGGCACGCCTTATCAAAGCATAGATCGTGCCCCTTATTCTGGGATTCTCATCAATACGGACGTGGGTAACCCAACTGCGTCTGCCCGCACGCCTCTATCAAAGGCGAGTCCTAGTCGACCACGGGTGGGCTCTTGGTATTCAACCTCCTTATAATGAGACCAAGGCCCTCTTCTTTTACACCCTCCATCAAGTTCGCCTCGCGCTCCGAGTTCTAACACCCAAAGCTTCAGATTCAGGCGCTTCGGGCCTTCCAAGATGTCCGGCTCCGACCAGCACGGCCGATGGATGTCTTCCTCCGTAACAGAAGAAGATGTGCAAAAGCTGCGAGACGCCAGGTATCTAACCGGTGAGATCTCGCATAGGCTGCCTGCTTCAGGGCAGGTCATTTCCACTCCCGAGCCCGGCGAGAACGTGGTGTTCGCGTCTCACTTCCTTCGGGGTTTAGGCTTCCCGGCGGATCCCTTTGTGCGGGGGCTCATGTTTTATTATGGGCTGGATTTCCACGACTTGAATCCGGAGTCCATCCTCCATATCTCGTCATTCATTGTCGATGTGAGGCCTTCCTCCATATTACCCCCACTTTGGATTGTGGCTCAAGACCTCCAAGGTGGAGCAAAGATGATCGGGGCAACAAGCAGAGTGCGGAGGGGCGGTCATAAGCAAATGTGCTTGATGCTCCATGGCCCGAGGGCTCTTTTCAAGAGGAGCTTGGTTTGTGGCAACGGGAGTGGTTTTATATCACCGCTCCCGGGGTGCGGCGCCCCACCTTCCGCCAGTCCACCACAGCGCCTGGCGCCATGGGTCAACAAGGGGCTCGACTGGGGCCGCCCAAGGACGCCCTTGCTGCAGGTCAGATTCGAGACCTCCACGAGAGGAGATCAATCTGCTGCGGTGGCGCAGTTATGTTGATCCGCGCCGCCTCAGCGAACGCCGCCTCCGCCTGTGGGAATTAATCCGAGGACCACGAGCTCCAAAATTTTATGGGCACGACACCCGTGGAGATGTATAAACTGTTCTTCGGATCACAAGAAAAGTGTCCAGGACTGACCGAGGACGCAGGACTAAGCTGCAATCGCCTGATACTTTATAAGTAGTCCTGTATGCAGACAAATTGTTCATTCATTTATCATATATATATATATATATATATATATATATATATATATATATATATATATATATATATATATATATATATATATATATATGCCCTTTAAAGGAGCCGCTTTCTTGAACAGAGTGGATAGCCAAGGCAAAGTTAATAAGGTGTCCGGCTCCCCTACCAGAAACCACGCCGGATCCCAGGCTGGCCAAGATGTTGAAGGCCGCGCCCTTTGAAGAAGGCGAAGGGGGGAGCGTGGAAGCAACTGCCTCTACGAAGGAGCCTATCAAGGAAGGAGGGATTAAAAGTCCCGTCTTCCGAGGAGAGAAGAGGACCGCTTCGGGAGATCCGGGGGTCAAGGCCTCAAAGAAGGGAACGGAATCTTCATCAGAGAGTCCAGCGCTGGGAAGTAACCCAGCCGCACTATTTCCCCAAGGGGATCAGCCCTCCAGCGAGCCGTAAGTGAAAAGAAGGGTCTTGTGAATAAGGAACATCCTCAGATTTATTTATGAAGATAACGGAAATTGTACCTTGTAGTTCAATCTCAGCCCTTCTCAGCAGAGTCCGTCTCAGGGATCTTCTTTCGAGATGATGGAGAGCCAAACGCCCACCAGTCACACCTCATGCGAGGCGGACGATCCCGAGGTGTCGCCGCGAGGGTTCCCCAAGTCCGGCGAGGCGGAAGGTCCGACGCCAAGTGGTGTGCGGTCGGAGGAGCTGAAGGATCTGCTCGGGCGAAGCGGTTATTCGTAAGATCACCGTGTTTCTAACGGGTACGGTGATTGAAAGGATTGCATCCGCGGAGAGCGGATTACATGAAGCCGCCGAAGCTTATCGACGGGTTTGAGGTACGCAAAATGATGTACCTTCCGACAGTTTATGCATATAGAATGCGCTCAGATAGATAGTAGCCTCGAGACTCGGTATGTTGTCAAAATTGACAGCGTGCGAGGATCAAAATCTCGATTATAACATATCACCGCCCTAAACAGGTGGCGGGCGCCCAAAGGCCAGCCGGACTAATGAATATGCCGAACTAAAGTGGCACTTGACGAGGCGGATGCGCATATCGCGCTGGTCAATAAACGGTTTGACGAGTCGCAAGGTATGCGACTTCTATGCGGACACCTGTAAGGGAGCTTGACGCCCATGTCTTACTATTTGTATGCTTAATGCAGATGGTGCCGCTGATGTGGAGGAGCTGCGGGCGGAACTCGCCCGAGCGAAAGAGCAAGCGAGAAATAGTATCGCGGTCGCTTTAAGGGCGGTGAAGAGCTAAAAGCGAACGGGCTGCTCATCGCCGGGTTAAAGAGGAAATGGCCGATATGGCCGAAAGTTGAAGAATGCTGCCGATCGCTGCGAGGTTCTTGAAAAAGAGCGCTGCGGAGCAAGAGGGCCTGAAAAAGGCCGCCGCCGAATCCAAGAGTGCCCATTCGCTTTGAGAGCTGCCAAGGAGGAGCTGAGTCGGGGCCGGGCAATTGCGGCCGGAAAACCGCTTTCGCCATGGAGGAAATATACGGATCCAAAGTATGCTCAATTGGACAAGTTGTGGAGTTCGGAGGATGCTTATCTGGACTTAGTGGCGAGCACTGCGGACGCGGTTGAGCACTTCCGAGGCCAGAAGGGGCACAGAAGGGAAGAGCTATATTGGTCGCAATTCCATAGTCCGGAGCGTCTTCTTACGTTGACCTATCGGTTGGCCGAATGGGCCGAGCTGAATCGACTATCCGGACTTGCCATGAAGCATGTCATGACTCATGTGTGGCCAGGCGGACCCCAGCCGAAGAGCTATTTTGGTTTAGTGCAGCAGTTCCTTGGTGTGGTACCACGTATTGACGCAATAAAGCGGTCGGCGTGTATTGAGGGAGCGCGGATGGCTCGCCCGTGTCAAGACATACTTGGGCAGATATGAAGGCCACCGATGTTATGGCCCCAAGATTCGGATGTAAGCCGTTTAGTACCGCCGAGCACTACTTTGAGGAAGTCTGCAGGCGCTGCTTAATAGTGACGCAGATGTTCAAGGATATTATGTTTTAAATGATATGTATGATTTGTGAAAACAATGTTTCAATATGATATAAGAGCTTTTTATACTTGTGCGTTCAAGTAGTAAACTACTCCCTGTGCGGCCGTTTATGTATATGTATATATAACCTGAAAGATGGCAGTCCTTGGCTTCAGCCCCCACGCACATAATGCGGGGGTGTTTGCAGAGAAGGCGCTTTTTCACACTTAATTCAACGTCTTGGTCCTGTTAAGGAGGTGGTAGCCTAGCAAACTAGGCAACCGGACTATAATGCTTTATCACTTTCACTTAGCCATAGGAGTTCGAGGGTGGGGCTACTATATAGCCCCTGGGGGCACCGCACTCTCCCGAATTCTGGGTGCGTGTGTGCCTGACCGAAAGCCGGTCCTTCGTTAATGCGGAGGAATTCTAAACATTCCGATGAGTCATCGAGTGGTTGACCAGTCTCGCTATATCATGACAGGCCGCTTTCATCGAGGTGCTCGCCCGCCAACCGGGCACAATCGCAGTAGTTCTCCCGGTGCCGCGTTAGCCGATAAAACGGAACGTAAGGCAGCAAAACACAGGAGCCGGGCAAACCCAACATTTGACCAAAGACATGATTCGAGCTGATGCATATAAGGCCTAACTCGAGACGCCGAATACTCCCTAAGGTATTCGGTCTTTATAAAACGGGCGAATAATGCCCTAAGCCCCGTGTCCGTGCACGCATAAAAATTCTGGTGCGGCCAATGCCAAACGCCAGCCTCCTCCTCGCTTATAGTAAGAAACCGGGGGATGTTTATCAACAAGCGACAGTAAAAAAGGTTTACGTAGGGTCTTAATCTGAAAAGAATCCTTGCAACGGGTCGCAACTGCACGTCTGCGCATGTGTCTCCATTGTGTCGTATCCCGGACGGGTGTAGCACGTTGTTCATCTGTAAAAGAGAGGAACTTAGCTTAAAAGAAAAAGGATCGTGCGAAAGATGTACTTTATATTAAATAAACAGAGTACGATTCTAAGAAGTGAATGAAATTGAGCTTTATTGTCTCTTGTGATACATGCATACAGCCCCTTGTATGGGGTTATGCCGCGAGTAAGCGCCGAACTCGTCTAGCCGTGTCCAGGGTTTGAATGACCAATTCAGGTTCTTTGACTAGCGGAGCCGGATAGGTGTGGGGCCGTCAAGGCAGTCTCACGTTCCTCCGGGCTAAAATAACACTTAATACTCCCTTTTAATGAGATGATGCCGCGTGGACCGGGCATTTTAAGTGTGAGAGATGCATAATGCGGTATTGCGTTAAAGTGGGTGAAAGCTTCGTCCCAATAGTGCTTGATGGCTACTTTTAAACGGGCGATATGGAAGATTAACCTTTCATGACGGAAGTTGTCGGATGAACCAACACAACTTCTAGCAGTATGGAGCCCGTATAATGGGCATATGGGCTGGCATTACTCCTTTAAAGGAGGTGTAGCTACGGCGAATTTTGGTTGGGTCTATCCCCATCCTCATGGATTGTGTCCTCGATATATCAGGTTTATGTCACTACCACCATCCATGAGGACGTGTAAATTGGAACTGGCCGATTATAGGATCCAATATCAAGGCAGTCCATCCTGCGTTCGGATACTTTCGAATAGTCCCGATGGTCGAAGGTGATTGGTTTTGACAACCAGTGTTGGTACTCCGCTAGGGTAGTTTGTGCGGTGCGCATTCTAGTGGGTGCCGCTCTATTTTTCCCTTTGATCACGTGAAGTGAGTTTACTGTTTTAACCTCTTGTGGGAAATTCTTTTGTTTTTCGGGGCTCTGCTTGTGGTGCTCGTCATCATCATCACTTGGTGTGTCGAGCCCCTTGTGTTCGGCGTTGAGTCTGCCGGACTGTTTGAAAACCCAAAAATCTCTGTGGGTGTGGTTTGCAGGCCTCCCGGGAGTACTGTGGATTTGACATATCTTGTCCAAGATTTTGTTTAAGTTGGATAGCTCATCGCTATTCTCCTTGAGGTGCAGTTTTTTATTGTTCTGCCGTGAGCTTTTGAATCCGGCGTTGACCATCGCGCTCTTTGGACCGTTCATCTTAATCCGGTGCTGGTCCTTGTTGCGCCGTGGTTTCCCATTTCCATCCCTGATTTCGGATGTACTTGGGTCGCTGGTGCTGCATCTTGCAAGCCAGCTATCCTCTCCCACGCAAAAGCGGGTCATGAGGCTTGTTAATCCGGCCATTGTTCTTGGCTTTTCTTGGCCGAGGTGTCTGGCGAGCCATTCGTCTCGGACGTTGTGTTTGAAGGCTGCTAAGGCTTCGGCGTCCGGACAGTCGACCATTTGGTTCTTTTTAGTGAGGTACCTATTCCAGAATTTCCGGGCTGACTCTCCGGGCTGTTGAGTTGTGTGACTTAGATCGTCAGCATCGGGAGGGCGGACATAGGTCCCCTGAAAATTTGCCCGAAACGCATCCTCGAGCTCTTCCCAGCTTCCAATGGTATTTTCAGGGAGGCTTTTAAGCCAATGTCGAGTTGGCCCCTTGAGTTTAAGGGGTAAGTATTTTATGGCGTGGAGATCGTCTCCTCTAGCCATCTGTATGTGGAGGATGTAATCCTCAATCCAGACTCCAGGGTCTGTTGTTCCGTCGATGCCTCTATGTTTACGGGTTTGAATCTCACTGAAATTCATGATCCAAGACCTCATCGGTGAAACATAGGGGTGCGCGCCTCTATTTGGGTGTGCCGTGATGTTCAGATATTTGGCGTGTTGCATTGCTTTGAAGAGCTTGCTTTATCGCCCATAGATGGACCTAATCGGGCCATCCTTTTGATGTGAACTTGCGCGGATCGCGTCGGCTTGTGTGCGGCGCTGTTTGCCGCTTCTTTTGTTGTGGGGTCGCCCATCCGACCGGTGGCCTTCTTATTTTTTGATTGTGGGGCTCTATGGCTTCTTCACAAATTCGGGCAGTAGTTTTCTTTGGATAGTTTCTTTGTTCGTATCGTCGCCGATTTGTCTCATGGTGTTGAATACTTTGCTCCATCTGATCCTCGAGTGCATCTTCCGCTGTTTTGAGCTTCCGCTTGCTTTTTCAGCTACGCGCAGTGGCGACGAGCCTTCTCTGGAGGTTATTTTGCTCCAACAATTTGTCCGGCGTGAGATAGTCCGGACTGTTGTCTTCGCCGGGGACGGGTTGTTTATCCAAGTTGTCTTGTTCGGACGATTGCTCGATAGCGTGTTCGTCGTCCGCCGGTTCGCCCCGCTCTATGGCTGGTTCTCTGCTGAGGCGGACTTTGTTCGGCGCTTACGCTGCCGCTTTTGACTGCCGCCGAGGATTTATCCTTCGAGGCCCCGTTGTCCGTCGTCTTCATTTCCTTTAGGTGTATCCACCATGTATACATCATGGGATGAGGTGGTTGTCAGCATCCTATAGGTGCTGGTTCATGGTTGTCTCCTACATCGCCGCCCATACCGCCGATGTTCGGAGTCGAAATCGAGCACGCCGTGTAAGCTGGCGATGGGCTACGTGGGCGGTGGGTGGGCGTTGAATTTCTTCGCCGTCCGCATCCCAACCTTCCCGACCGTAGTCCGCCATGGCTCTCCGGATAAAGAGAGAGACTTCGGTGAATTCAGGATGCCGCCAAAGGGCGAAAGTGCTGAAAGATGTCCGGCAGTGAACTCCATAACCGCGCCCAACCGGATTCGATTGGCGGGGCGCGGAGGGTTCGGAGTCCGGAGAGGAGTCCGCACCTGGAGTCAAGGTCTTCGCAGCGAAAGGGATGGATTTCGCTCAATCGCCAGGATCGTGAGCCCCGAGAAGGTGTCCGACCACTGCCCTCGATCGGGAATCCGCCCGGATTAAGGGTCGGAGCGGATGGGGTGCGCCTCCAAGGAACTGTTCGCCGCAGAGCTAGATCATGCCCATTGAGACAAGGCGGCACGTTGGTCATGCTCGAATCTGGTCAAGATCAAGTCTCCGCGATATCGGCCGTATAGTTCAAACTTCCAAATCTGACTTGATGGCCAGGGGCGTAGCTTTCGATCTACTCTAGATGGCCTAGCGAATTGGCCCGAAGTGCAAAGCCGCCGAATACGAAGATCTGTCCGGGGAGAAAAGTCCCACCCTAGACCGCGTCGTTTTTGATGATCGAAGGAGCCATCGGGCCTATCATTGACGACACAGAGGAACTCTCAATGAAAGCACCAATGTCGGTGTCAAAATCGGCGGATCTCGGGTAGGGGGTCCCGAACTGTGCGTCTAGGCGGATGGTAACAGGAGACAAGTGACACGATGTTTTCACCCAGGTTCGGGCCCTCTCGATGGAGGTAATACCCTACTCCTGCTTGATTAATATTGATGATATGGGTAGTACAAGAGTAGATCTACCACGAGAACAAGGAGGCTAAACCCTAGAAGCTAGCCTATGGTATGATTGTTGTTCGTCCTACGGACTAAAACCCTCCGATTTATATAGACACCGGATAGGTTAGGGTTACACAGAGTCGGTTACAATGGTAGGAGATCTACATATCCGTATCGCCAAGCTTGCCTTCCACGCCAAGGAAAGTCCCATCCGGACACGGGACGAAGTCTTCAATCTTGTATCTTCATAGTCTTGGAGTCCGGCCGTGATGATAGTCCGGCTATCCGGACACCCCCTAGTTCGGGACTCCCTCAGAGACCATTTGGGCATTTGGTCTTGTGCCCTACAAGATGTTTTAGGTCCCCAGCAATAGCATCAGACGCCTTTGATTTTCGGCTGGAGACCCTTTCCTGCAAAAGAGAGTTAATTCTTCTTAACCACCCACATCTTCAGGGGTGGCTTAGAAGCAATGTGTCTAAGTGTAGCATCTGAGAATTTCGGCTTTGGAGCCCTAGAAAATAGCCTTGCAGGAGATGAAAGATACTTGTATGAATAAGCAGAAAAGTTCTTAGTTCTATGAACATAGCGGTTTGAAGATACACGCTCATATTCATAAATTTCAAGACGGTTTCTCGCAAAACATTGGCGTTAGGGTGACTCGTGTGAGTCCTTTGTCTGGATGAAGCCTTTGGACCATATGACGCCTTAGGTATGGAGTTTGTCTTCTTCCTGTGTGGTGTCATGATGACATTCATCGAAGATTCTCAAGACAGCTTTTGGGAACCAAGATCTTCTTCATAGGTGGTCCATTCCTGCAGCTTAGTACCAATATACCGCAAACACTTCACCATTCTCGATTCTTGAACAGCTTATAGTTTGCATCAAAGGATTCATCAATGATAATAGGGTTAGCACAAGTAAAGCCAGATATAGGCGGATGGATCCATCGAAGGTCCCTTTGCAGCAACCCATGTTGTTTTGGGATACCGCTCAAAGCTTCCAAAGAGGAACCATCAACATTCATTTTCCTCTCAACCCAACACCCTCTTTCCTAGGGTTTCGGTTCAGAATCCGCTTTTGAGGACATCACAAAGTGTCCGATGCCCTTCGCACTTTTATACATCCTGCTTAAAGCAATGTCTTCAACCTAGCATTTTCATCAGCAAGAGCAAAGTGGTATCCTCCGCAGAGGGGTTAGTTACCACATTAGTAGTTGAAGACAATGCAACAGAGCAGCAGTTGAACATTCAGCAACAGAGGTAGCAATATCATGCTCAAGACATTTTAGACATGGTGGTTCAAATCCATCCCGAGAGGAACTGATCATTGCTGAGCTAAGTGACTCATTCTCTTTTGAAGATCTTCATGAGCCGCTCCCAATTTCTCAAGCTCTTGCTTCCTTTGAAGATAATCATAGGAGAGCTTTTCATGAGTAGTTGAGAGCGCTTCATGACGACTTTCAAGTTCTTGGTACTTAGCATGAAGATTTCTAATGTCTTCAACTAAGGACCTGTGGAGCGTGTCATTTCCGATCCAACAGGTCATCGCTTTTGTCTAACAGTTTTGAGTATGTTCCATAGCTCTTTGTTGTTCGGTTGCAATTTTAGCAAGTGTTTTGTAGCTGGGTTTGGATTCACAATCAGACTCATCTTCACTTGATGTTTGAAAGTAAGCATCACGTGATTTTACCTTGGCACCACGTGCCATGAAGCAAGAGGGTGGGACCAGGTCATCCTTGTCATCGCCTTGACGTTGGTGTGGAAGTCATTGTCTTGATGTTGAAGATGGACTTGGCAACATAGGCTGTGGCTAAAGCCGAGTTGCAACGCCTGTGGTCGGACTCCTCTTCGACTCCACCTCCACCTCCTCGTATGCATCTCCTCCTGAATCCATTTCCTTTCCAACAAAAGCACGAGCCTTGCGGATGAGCTCTTTTTATGAAATGAAGACTTTGATGAGGACTTGGAAGAAGACTTTAAAATTTCTTCTTCTTCTTCTTGTCATCAGAATCAGATTCCTTGCTCTTCTTCTTCTTCTTCTCATTTTCCCACTGTGGACACTCAGAGATATAGTGTCAAGTTTTCTTGCACTTGTGACAAGTTCTTTTCTTGTAGTCATGAGTGGAAGCTTCATCATTTCTTGAGCTGGATCGTGAAGACTTTCTGAAGCCTTTCTTCCTAGTGAACTTCTGGAACTTCTTCACAAGCATAGCAAGTTCCTTTCCAATGTCTTCGTGGATCATCGAACCGCAATGATTCTTTTTCGATGAGGAAACAATTTTGCCTTCAAAGCGAGTTCGCCATAGTTGGGACCATAGATATCTCTTTTCTCGTAAAGTCGAACTCATGTGTGTTGAGCCTCTCAAGTATATCGACGGATCGAGTGTCTTGAAGTCAGGGTGTTCTTGTATCATGAGGGCAAGGGTGTCAAAAGAGCTGTCAAGTGATCTCAGTAGTGTCTTGACGATTTCATGATTGGTGATCTCAGTGGCGCCGAGAGCATGAAGCTCATTTGTGATGTCAGTGAGGCGATCAAACGTGAGCTGGACAGTTTCATTGTCGTTTCTCTTGAAACGGTTGAAGAGGTTGCGAAGAACACTGATCCTTTGATCTCTCTGGGTTGAGACGCCTTCGTTGACCCCGGATAGCCAGTCCCAGAATAGTGCTAGTTATCGACTAGAGGGGGGGTGAATAGGCGATTTTTATGAAAGTCTTCAAAACATGGATGTTTCGAAGACAAACAGTAGAAATGACCTAATTCATATACAGTGGAAGATAAACTACAACAAGCAAACCATAGTCAAGTATGTAATAACGAGAAAATACAAGACTAATAGCAGCTAGGTAGTAAGGATCAAGATGGAAGATAGTGAGAAGCCAATCAACAAAGGTAGTCAAGCAATGAAGTCAAACAGGTATGACAAATAGGCATTGACTTCACGAAGACAAACTCTAAGTAAGGAGAGGGGGAAGATAGAACCAGTCACTTGTTGAAGACACAGGATTTGTTGGACCAGTTCCAGTTGCTGTGACAACTGTACATCTGGTTAGGGAGGCTGAGATTCAACTCAGAAGAACGCGTCTTCACCTTATTCCCCTTGAGCTAAGGACACACAGTCCTCGCCCAATCACTCTGGTAAGTCTTCAAGGTATACTTCGAAACTTCACAGATCTGCGCTCACCGCAATCCACAATGACTCTTGGATGCTCAGAACGCGACGCCTAACCTTTTGGAGGATTCACAGCCTCAAGTGTAATAAGTCTTCGGTCACATGCACATAAAGACTTCACCGATGCCTAACACGCTTTGGCTCGGGTGTTTGGGCTTTGTCCTCGCAAGGATTTCTCTCTCAAAGGCTTCAAGGTGGGTTGCTCTCAAATGACAAAAGCCGTGCACTAACTCGAGCAGCCACCAATTTATGGTGTAGGGGTGGGCTATTTATAGTAACACGCCCAATATGCGACCCTATCCAAAAGGAACTCAAGGTCCCACCAAGGATAGACCCAAGATATTGAAACGCTTTTGCAAGGTGGATATCATTACATCAACATTACATAATAGATGGGGATACATACATAAGGCACAAATGCCACAAGAATACATCAACATCACATACAAGAACAACATCCGACTACGGATGAAACATAAATGAAGCTCAAACGACATCCACCGCTAGCCCAAGCTGCCGACCGAACCTATCCCCGATCAAGAAGAAGCGTAAGAAGAACTCCAACACAAGAAAACATCGCTCTCGCGCCATGATCATCGCATAACCTGTACACTGCAACGGTGGTGTAGTAATCAGTGAGCCACGAGGACTCAAAGAATCCCATTACCATGGGTATCAAGACTAGCAAAGCTTAATGGGAAAGGAAGGGATAAAGTGGTGAGGTTGCAAAAGAGCGGCTAAGCATATATGGTGGCTAACATACGCAAATGAGAGCGAGAAGAGAAACAAAGGAACGGTCGTCAACTAGTAATGATCAAGAAGTGATCCCGAACTCCCGCCTATGTCAAACATAACCGTAAACCGTGTTCTCCTCTCGATCAACCCCAAAAGAGACACTCACGGTTACGCTTTACGGTTGGTGTATTTTAAAAGAGTTTGCTTCAAGTTACTACAACCGATATTAACAAATTCCCATCTGCCACATAACCGCGGACACGGCTCTCGAAAGTTTATACTCGCAGGGTGTCCCAACTTAGCCCATGATAAGCTCTCGCGATCAACGGCGATATTCTTCTCCCGGAAGACCCGATCAGCCTCGAATCCTGCCACAAGACATTTCGACAGCAATAAAACAAGTCCAGCAAGACCGCCTGATGCTACCGACAATCCCGATAGGAGCTGCACATATCTCGTTATCGTGGCAACACCGGATGAGACAAAGCACGAGTAAAACCAATCCTCAAGTTGCCCCTAAGGTGGCTCTCTGAGTGGCTCGGTTCGAACCAGCACTTAGAGAAGCACCGCCCGGGGCTAATAAAGATGACCCTTGAGAGCGCGACTCCCAAGGGAAAAGTAGGTGGTGGTGAGGCAAATGATAAAACCAAGGAAAAGTCTTATTCAAAGCGAACTGTCAAGGGGGTCCCATAAATCACCCGACCGCGTTAGGGACGCAAAATCCGGGAACATAATACCGATATGGCGGAAACTAGGGCGGCAAGAGTGGAACAAAACACCAGGCATAAGGCCGAGCCTTCCACCCTTTACCAAGTATATAGATGCATTAAATATATAAGATATATTGTGATATCCCAACAAGTAAACATGTTCCAACAAGGAACAACATCTCCATGTTCCAACAAGGAACAAACTTCATCTTCACCTGCAACTAACAACGCTATAAGAGGGGCTGAGCAAAGCAGTAACATAGCCAAACAACGGTTTCCTAGGAAGGGTGCAAAAGGTTAGAGGCTGACATGGCAACTTGGGATGGCTTGATAAACAGGTAATAGGTAGCGCAGCATAGCGATAGAACGAAGCAACTAGCATAGCAATGATAGTAGTGAGATCCAGGGTAGCGGTCATCTTGCCAGAAATCCCGCAAGGAAGAAGAACGAGTCCATGAAGAAGACGAACGGATGAAGCCGAACCAAGCGTAGACGAACGAATCCTCACGATCGCAATGAAACAGGAACTAACAAGAAGAAGCACACAACATGGTAAACACACCACACATGAACAAGGCATGATGCACAACCAAGCATGATGCATGACAAGGCTACATGAAGCTACTCATGGCAAGAGATGATGCAAACAAGAACAACACATCAAAGCAAGTTTAAATGAGGCCGGGACCAACATATAACAATTCCGGTAAGTCCTCATATGCAAATTTCGAAATTGTTCCAGATCTGAATAAACCTTATGTTCAAGTTGTTAAACAGCAAGCTAAGATGCACCACGATGATCTACACGAAATTCTAGTCAAGTTACATATAAAGTTCATTAGATTCGGAGCTACGGCCTAGAAGATATGAGCAAAACAAGATAAGCATGGCATTGATGCAAAATGCATACAAAAATCAAGAAAACACCTCATAACAAGGATGCAACATGATAATATGAAACTACATGCAAAAACAAGCAAGTTTCATATAGAGCACACTCAAAACGGAGCAACGGTTCAACACATACACACAATACAAGTCATGACAACAAATCTGTCCAAAACAGCAACTAGGCATATTGCAAGCATCAAAATAACATGCTACAGGACCTCAACATGAAAACAAAAGGAATGGGCATGATTTACAGGTAAAGCATTACAAAACATGAACACTGATCTATCTCCAGAAACAACTAGAACATGCTCAAAAACACATGGCAAGATTGCAAATAATAAACAGCCACACATTGGCAGAAATAACATCAGGTTGCAATGTTTAGAGCTATCAAACAACATGTTACAGGAACTTAACATGGAAAACAAAGGCTTGTCATGAATCTACTAATTGCATAGAACAAAAGTCCTTTACTGACCATGAGCCAAAAAGGATCAGAAGATATGATGGCACCCATGTAAACATGGCAAGTTATATTACAGATTCATACATGGCAGGAACAACGATGAGTAGGCATGTTGGTGAGCTTGAACCACTCACCACAGAGAAATACATGGCATGGCAAGGCAACCAACAGTAAGAAGACATGGCATAGAAGCTATACATGGCAAGAACAACATCATAGCTTGCTAGGATCAACTACAACAACCTTGGCAAAATTGAATAACATGTAAACAATCTGCCAGGAACATTTTATAGCAAAAGTAGAGCTCGATTGACTCAAGCTAGGGCACTCCATAATTACAAACAAGGGCATGGATGGATAGAGCAAGAGATGTAGAACAAAACATCCTTACTGAAGTATCTCAAAATATGCATCGATCTCTCGGTAGCATCAAGTTAACATGGCATAAAAATATCAGCAGAACAGGGCTGAAATCAGCAACATTATGATGCCTAGTTTGCATGCTTGTGCTAGTCACCACATTGATCACAAAAATGCATAGCAAGCACCACTGTAAAGATGGCATGGCATATTACAAAACACATGTAGGACTCAAGATCATAGGGTGCACACATCAATCATGGAAAAAATGACAAAAGTGCATGTTCTGTAAAGAAACAGAAACTAACATCACATAGCCCTCTTCTAACAGCATTTCGGGCAACACGATGAGCTCAAATGAAAACGATGCAATGAGATGAAATGATCTACTCTTCGAGGCGAACATTTTGACATATTATACGCACAAAACGGAGCCACGGATGCAGAGTTATGGCCTGATGAAAATGCAACAAAAATGCAACAATTTCGGGGACTTAGTGGAATTTTGGGGAGGGGAAAGTCAACCGTGGCGCGGAAATCGGAGCGGCGGCGGATCTCGCCGGATCCGCGGCGCCGGTGGCCGGAGTTGACGGGGACGGGCGCGGAGGAGCCGGGAGGAGAGCGGGCGGCGAGGGGCAGGGGCCGGCGAGCTGGCTCGGCGAGCCCGCCGAGGCGGCGGAGGCGCGTCTGGCGGAGGAGGCGCGCTACGGGCGGCGGAGTCCTCCGGTGAGGGGCGCATGGGCGCACGGGTCACGGCCGGGCGACGAGGAAGAGCAACGGCGGCGGCGCGCAGCAGAGCAACGGCGCGGCGGGCGCCGGGCCGGGCGGACGGGCACGGGCGGCGGCGACTGGCCTCTGCTGGCTCGGCGATGGTTTCAAGGGAGCAAGGTGTTCGCGGGCGGGAACGGCGGCGGAGGCCAGGTGGCGGGCGCTGGTTGGTCGAGGGGGGCGGCGGACATGTCCGCAGCGGATGGACATGTCCGTGCGGAGTGAGGAGGTTGGCTAGGGTTCATCTGCGATTTTTCGCGGGGAGGCACCTATAAATAGGTAGAGGGTGCTAGGAGAGTCCAAATGAGGTGCGGTTTTCGGCCACGCGATCGTGATCGAACGACCGAGAGCATGGAGAGGAGTTTGCTGGGTTTTGGGCTACTTTGGAAGGGGTGTTGGTGAAAGTGCGTTATATCGACTAGAGGGGGGGTGAATAGGCGATTTTTATGAATTCTTCACTGAGGAATTTTCCGGTGAGGAAATTCCTTAGCGAAGAACTACTTGCAGCGGAATAAGTACTCAGAAGTAAGCATAACAGATTACAAGCATAGTCATCATGATGAAATGAAGACAATCACAGAGTACAGAAAGCGTAATCACAGGATAACACAAGATGAAGACAAACAGATCAAGAAATTGAACTGAGGAAATTGAGAAAGTCTTCACCAAAGTCTTCAAACACAGATATGAACAAACACTCAACACAAGAATGAGGAAATGAAAGGGTTGAGGAAATAGAACCAGTTAGGTTGGTGAAGACAATGATTTGGTAGACCAGTTCCAACTGCTGTCTCGCTTGTACGTCTGTTGGAGCGGTTGAGTATTTAAACTCGAGGGACACGAGCCCCGGACACCCGATCGCTGAGCACGCAGCTCAGACACCAAGTCCTCACCGATTCTCCTTGAACTAAGGTCACGCAGACCTCGCCCAATCACTCGTGGTAAGTCTTCAGCGACTTCCAAACCTTCACATACTTGGTCACTCGGTGATCCACAATTCCTCTTGGATGCTCTAGACCTTGACGCCTAACCGTCTGGAAGAAGCACAGTCTTCAAAGGTAACAAGCGTCGGATCCACGCAGGATCAATTTCTTCAGTGATGCTCAATCACTTTGGGTTTGTTGGGGTTTGGTTTTTGGGTTTTTCCTCACTTTTGGGTTATTCCTCACTTGATGATTTTCGCTCAAATTCCTCAAAGGATGGGTTGCTCTCAAATGACAAGTGTCAAGTTCTCTCGGAGCAACCAACCAGCTAGTGGTTGTAGGGGGCGGCTATTTATAGCCTAGGGAGCAGCCCGACATGATAAGACATAAATGCCCTTCAATGATATGACCGTTAGGTGGATAAGATATTTTGGGACAGTTGGCGCAAGAAGACAAAGAACGGTCGGAAATTTGAATATCAAATTCCTCGGGGCTATCATGTTCTCATGTGTAGGCAATTCAGATGGCGAATTCCTAACTCCTCGCCGAACAAATTCTCAATGACTGTAAGAGCTTCGCTCTCACATCAAGAAATTGACTGAACTGTATGAGATTTCCAAAAGCTTCACTCAAGGAATTGGTAGGTGTAGGATTTTGAGTTGAGCATCAAATGGAAATTTTTCCTTAGTATTTCCTCGACCCCTTTAACAAAGATGGTGTTTCCTATGACTCAAGAAAGAGAAAATGAAACTATGAAAACAAAAGTCTTCACGCTTCATGTTCCTCAAATGAATACCAAGTCTTCAAGGTCACACCAATTTCTTCACTTTCAAAGTCTTCGTAAAGTCTTCGAGTATCAAATTCTTCATTGAAGAACTTCATTTTAGGGTCGACTTTCACCGAAATATCAAACTCCTCATAGACTTATAGACCTGTGTACACTCACAAACGATTAGTTACTTAACCTATAAGTCTTCAATACACCAAAATCACTAAGGGCACTAGATGCACTTACAATCTCCCCTTTTGGTGATTGATGACAACATAGGTTAAGTTTTCAACGGGATAAACATATGAAGTGTAAATCGATAATGAGGAATTTGATTGCAAGATATAGAAGAACTCCCCCAAGGTGTGCATAGTGAGGAATTTGCTTTTGAGGCAATGCACATTTGAAGAAATGAATCATGGAGATCTCCCCTATATCTTGTAATTCATACACGATTTAACATATAGTATGAAGAATTTGAAATGCATGATGAAATATGGTGCTTGATGTTATGCAATGTAACGCATCAAAGTACCAGAGCCCAAAGGCCAAATTGGATCGAGCATAACAAATATCAAAACTACTTCTAATCGAGCATAGAGTAAAAGCATAATGCATCAAAAGTATCAAAGCACCATTGGGTTTAAGATTACAACTCGATCCAATAAAAGGTTTCGTAAGAACGAGAGTTGTAACTTAATAAAATACTGATATAGACAAAAACTAGACCCGCTTGAAGACTAACTCAAATTTCTCCCCTTTGTCATCAAATGACCAAAAGGATCAAACCGAGGACTAACGCCTTGAAGAATTTCAAGTTGAAAACGGAGCGCCAAAGATTGTCGGGTTGTTTGTTGAAGTAGGACCAGCAGCAGTGTCTTCCAAATCTTCATTTTCATCAGTGTCGCGAGATGAAGAATAGGAGCTGGCCACCAAGGAAGGAACTTTGACCTTCTTGAATTTCTTCGGAGGAGGTGCAGACCAGTCAAATTCTTCCTTGAGTCCCATTGATGTCAGTTCTTCTTCATTATAGACATGTGAAAGAACAGCCCAGGTGCGCTTGAAGGTTTCATGAAGGTAGTAGTGGTTTTTCTTCACTGCATTGTGTGTTGAGGTCATGTTGTAGAGAAGAGTACCAAACTGACGTTTGACCCACTTATGATTGCGATCAACCTTCTGATGAAGACTGAGGAGTAATTCACGATCACCATCACCTCGGTGCAGAGCTTGAGGACTTTGCTTGACCGAGGTATTTGTCTGCTGAGTCATGTGTGGCGAGTCATCATTGGTGGAGTAGGATGTCGCTTTATAAACTGTCCATCCAATGGACGAATGCCTTCATCTATCACAGCAGTGGTCTTGCCCTTGTCATCACCGAGGTAATTGTCCTTTGAGGACTTCAATCGGGGCAAGTAGCTGCAGTGGTTCAAAGTATCCGCTTTGTAATTCAGTGAAGATCTTGACCGATGAATCTCATAATCCAAGGCGATAAGGCTTCAAAGCTCAAAAGGTGACATGGCAATGTTAGCGAGTCCTCATGAAGAAATCATGGAAATTGACGGAACGCCATGGATGATGTTGAAAAGCATATTCTTCATGATGCCAACGACTTCTTCATCGCTCGAAGTCGTGGCCTTTGATAGGACTCATAGTCTTCGCCACAATCCGATAGACTGCTCGAGGCACATATAATAATTCCTTGACGAGGAATTTGGTTCTTGGGGCCTGCCTTGGCTTCAAAGGCTTCATCAAGACTTGCATATAGTGATTTGAAAGTTCTTTTCTTCATAGATACGACGTGCACCATCAAGCGGAGGATCGAGTGGTAGGGCACGGCAATTCACTTGTCTGGTGCCTTGTAGTGAGTGTTTTCAGTCATCCAATCTAAGACCCATGAATTTACGCCTTCAGCGCCTCCGGTGATGTGCAGGTTGCATAGAATCAAGAATTAGCTCTTCATTCCAATCACAAATATCGTGCAGAAGTTTAGAAGTCCTGCGTCGTGAAGAACACTTAGGACTGGCTCAAAGCTCGGCAGCGACTCCATATCCACATGAGGAATATGAGCATGATCAAGATTTTATCCTTGTTGAAAAGCACCGAGGAATAGAAGTTGGCTTGGCCGGCAGTCCGTAAACGCCTCTTCCTAATGCGAGCGTAATCATAAGGATTATATTCAGTGAAGAACACGTGCTCGACAAAGAAATCTTCAGCCTTGAACTTTTGTTTGGTTGAGAACGGATTCTTTTGCTTGGGAAGAGGGGTGCCAGTAAGTTGCATCACCACCTCAGGAATCACAAGTTCAGGTTCTTCAGCCTGAGGAATTTCTTGTTCCTCAAAAGGTGCACCGAGGATTAGCAAGAGAAAGCAGGTTCATCAGGACTAGTGGCTGGAATTTCTTCATGCACGTAACCAGTGGGTTGATTTTCTTCAGAGTCCATTTGGACTGTTTGAGCAGGGAGTGAGGAACTTGTTGGAGCGGGTGAAGAGAGGAGTATTGGGATGCTGACTTTCCCAAAAGTCATCATTTATCACCGGAGTGGTGCATCCAATATCCACATCTTCATTTTCAATTTCTCAAGACCAGCTTGAGGAATTTCATGGTCCGATGAGGAAATAACTGGGGTTGAAGGATGGCTTCCACTTCAATTTCTTCATCAATTTTCTCTGACGAAGCAGCAGATTGATGTTCTTCATCAGATCCGATTGGGATCTCATAGTCTTCTCCAAAAGGAACAACTTCCTTTGATGGTATGGAGGAAATTGGAACAACATCAATTGGGTTTTCAAATGAGCTGGTCATTGGCTTCATTTTCTTCGCAGCCGAAGAATCTGACGCAGCTGATGCTTTCCTTTTCTTCACAGCAGCTCGTTCTGCAGCCTTGGTTTTCTTCACATCAGAAGCAGATGGAAGAATTGGAGTTGGAGTTGGTGCAGGAGGAGCCGAGGAATTTGGTGCATTTTCTTCAGAGCAACCGATGCGTTCTGCCTTGAGGAATTTCTTCAGCGCACCACTAGTGGGTGCCTGGCAGTTTCTTCAATGGCTGGGATGGGATCATCAGCCCCGAATCAGCATTTTCTTCAGCAGAAGTTGAACGTTATCAGCGGTGCTGGTATTTTCTTCAAGAGGCTGAGCAGAGGCTCCACCGAGGAATTTCATGTTGCACTGGGCAGCAACACTTAGAATTTCTTCGTCAAAGTTGATTTAATCTGGTCTTTACTCCTTGCCAATCAGCATAGTGGGTATCAAGTTTTGCTTTGAGGTCTTGAATTTCAGTTTGAATTTTGAGAAGCTCCTCGTGTCATCTTGACAACGTTTTCTTCAGAACTTCTCCTTCCTGTATTGAGCCTTTTGATTTCCCTCGCCTTCTCAAACTTCCATTTTCTTCAGCGATGAAGTGAGTCAACGATGACTTTGACCAGTGTCGATGAAGATCGAGCGTAGGGGTATTGGGATCATTGTGCCGAGATCAATAAAGTCGAGGACTTTCTTCGATCCAATAGCAAAGGGCACGATGTACCTTTGGCTCTAGCGGCCTTCACTTGATGATCTCTCGATGATTTCGCGAAGTTCTTCATCGATGCCTCATCATCGGATGGTACATGAAATACAACTTGTTTCTTCCTTGGACTAGGCCGTGGACCTCGCCCACCTGTTGCTTTGGTCTTGGTGAGCTGGGCCGATGAGGAAATTGAGCAGCCGAGGAACTTGCGAGATGCTCGAGGCAATTGAGAAACCAGTGGTCCTTTGACAAGTAGCCAGTGCACAGAACTGAAGGTTTTGACGGAGCTGTTGAGGACTTTGGTGGAGCAGCAGCAGTGTGAGGAAATTGCTTGGAAGCTGCCGAGGAACTTGGCCGTGAGGGCGCAGATGATGAAGCACTTGGCTTATTAGCAGGCTTCTTTTGCATTGATTTCCTCGGTTTGACCGAGACCTCGATCATGATAGCAGCAGCAGAATCCTCATTGAATTTCTTCACCGCCTCCTTTGCTTGTTTTGCCAACTTTGCTTGGCGCTTAGCCCATTCATCAGAAAGTCCTCACCGCGCTTGACGCTAGTGGGATCAGCTATTTGGCCAGGTGCCAAAGGAGCTCTTGGGCATGGAGGATTTAAAGCTAATTTCTTCATGTACTTAGGAGTTACATATCTGTATTCCTTCCATTCCGTGCCCATCTCCGCTCAATCTTCGAATACGCACCTTGCGCTGATTTTTGCTTTCTTCATCCGGAGTGCAATAGTCAGATATATTTCCTCGTGGATTTCAAATGCTGTCATAACCTCGGGTTTCTTTCCTCCCTTCGCGGCTTCTTACCGCCTGCCATTTTCTTGCTTGAGGAAATTGAACAATTGAGTTCTCTCAAGAAGTGTGCAGTTTTTCTTCGAGGAACGCTGCAAATGAGTTAAGTTGATGAGAACCTAGGGATTCAGCAATGACATTTGTACCTGTGAACAGAGTATAGGTGCGAGGAATTTGGAGAGGTCATATGCGTTCTCGTAAGGTTTTTCAAAAGAACAAGTTTTGAGGATTTTGACCAGATGAGCCTTGAAGAATTTCACTAAGCGTTCTTTGTCTTAGGTTCCGAGTTGTATAGATCGAGGATCCACACAATTGAGGAATCTTGAAGAAAATCATTGCTTAGAGAAACGAATCAAGAGATTTGAGGTGTTCATATGTGTGAAGATTTGAAGAATAAACACCTTTGAAGAATTTGAAGAAAATTTGAGAATCAAAGCGAGTAATAAAAGTAACTTTTAATTTACCCGAAGTGAAGAACACGACGAACTGAGAAGAACAGTTGGGAAGTTCGTCCGTTCAGATCTTCCACGCCCTAACTTGGCAGAGGAAATCAGCTACGGCGACGGCGGAGTGAAGATTTTCGCGGTCGGCGCGAGTACGTCGGCGAAGAGGTCAAGGCAGTGAAGCTTTTCCTCACCGGCGACGATGGAGTAGCGGCGGCGCTAGGGTTTTGAGGAGCTCGAGCGGGAGAGAGAGGTCGAGCGGAGTAAAAGAGTGAGGAAGGGAGAGGGTATTTATAGACACGGTGAAAACGGATCGCCGAAGATTTAGGATTTAACATGCCCTCGACCGCTTCCTTCTCACGACATGTGTCACCCACGATTGTGTAGTGGAGATCGTGTACGATCATGGGTGAATCAAATAATGCATCGTGGGATGCGGAACGGTTTGAGCGGTAAAGGCGAAGGTTTGGATAAGATTAGTTTTTAAAAGTTCCGTTGCAATTTCTTCAGCTGTCAAGGACACAGTGAAGATTTTGAACGAGTTTCAAAGTAGAACGCACATGAAGAATTTGTGAATGGATTGGGTTGAGTATAGCATAGAGGGGGAAGGGTCCGATCACATTCACTTAGCAGAAAAAGCGACTTGAAGAAATAGCCATAAGTGAATGATGTAGAGGACATAAATCCATATATATATATATATATATATAGCCAATGAAGAAAGACGACGGAAACAGTGAAGATTTTGCAAAGTTGAAGAATTTGAAAAATGAAGAATTTCAAAACGAGGAAAACTCAAATTGAAGATTTTCAACTTTGGTGGTGGCGTGACCCATCAGATAAGAATGATGATTTCAGACACCGCGCATAATTGTCGAGGGGTCTCGAGAATCAAATTCTTCATTAATTTCTTCACACTTAGAGTGTTATTCTTCATTGATTGAAGAAAAGGTTTCTTCATGTGTTGCACATCTAAGTCATCAATTTTGCATAAGTGTTAGGATGTGTGTCCTTTTCAAAGAACATTCAAGATTCTAAGATATTTAGCTCACACCGCAACTTGCTAAATCTCTTCTCATCCAAGGGCTTAGTGAAGATATCAGCTAGCTGTTCTTGATCTTCACGTGCTTTCGATGGAGATGTCGCCTTCAACACATGATCACGAAGAAAATGATGACGAATTTGAATGTGCTTTGTCTTCGAGTGCTGAACTGGGTTGTGAGCAATCTTGATGGCACTCTCATTGTCACAGAGAGAGGCACATTCTTCACGTTGATGCCGTAGTCCTTGAGGGTTTGCTTCATCCATAGTAATTGAGCACAACACGAGCCAGCAGCAATGTATTCAGCTTCGCGAAGGGATAGTGATACAGTTCTGCTTTCTTCGAGGACCAACAGACCAAAGATCGTCCGAGGAAATGACAAGTACCAGATGTTGACTTGCGATCCACACGATCACCAAAGATAGTCGAGTCGAATATCCAATGAGATCAAAAGTAGAGCCCTTGGGGTACCATAATCCTAGTGTTGGTGTGTGAGCTAGATATCAAGAATATGCTTCACAGCCTTATGGTGTGATTCCTTCGTGTAGCTTGAAATCGGGCACACATGCAAACACTAAGCATTATATCTGGCCTAGATGCACATAAGTACAATAAAGAACCAATCATGGAGCGGTATACCTTGTGATCAAGTCAATACCATTTTCATCGATTGCATAGATGGCCATTTGTGGGCATAGGAATTTTGACACCTTTGCAATCTTGCATGCCGAATTTCTTCAGACATCTTTGAGGTATTTCTCCGAGATATGAATATGCCATTGTGTTGTTGACGAATTTGAAGACCTAAGAAGAATTTCAACTCTCCCATCATAGACATTTGATATTCTTCACTCATCATATAGGCAAATTCATCACTATAACGTTGGTCAAGACAACCAAAGATAATATCATCAACATATATTTGGCACACAAACAGTTCACCATCATAAGATTTAGTAAAGAGAGTAGGGTCGAGTGAACGGTGTGAAGCCATTCTTCACGAAGAATTCCTTCAATGTATCATACCCACCGAGGGGCTTGCTTGAGGCCATAGAGGGCCTTATTGAGTCTCAAGACTTTGTCGATTCTTTGGATCTTCAAACCAGGGGTTGAGCAACATATACTTCTTCCTCAAGCTTACCATTGAGGAATGCACTTTTCACATCCATTTGATATAAAGTGATATTGTGATGGTTAGCATAGGTGAGTAATATGCTAATAGACTCAAGTCTAGCAACAGTGCAAAAGTTTCATCAAATCAATTCCTTCAACTCGTGTAGCCTTGAGCTACTAGTCGTGCCTTATTCCTCACCACAAGACCATTTTCATCTTGCTTGTTGCGATAGATCCACTTTGTGCCAATGATATTATGCTTGCGAGGATCGGACGCTTGACCAGTTCCAGACGTTGTTGAGCTCGAATCGATGTAATTCTTCTTGCATGGCCTGAATCCACTCCGGCCCGAAATGCTTCATCTACCTTAGTGGGCTCTGTGATAGAGACAAAAGCATAGTGCCCACAAAAGTTAGATAAATGTGAAGCTTTTGAGCGAGTGAGAGGACTCGCGCTTCAATGTCATCGATGATCTTGTCAACTTGCACTTCTTTTGCAACGCGAGGATGAGCTGGTTGTCTTCGAGGAATTTGATCATTTTCCTCAAAGACCATTTTCTTCAAAGATTATCTTCAGTGCATCACTCGACGTTCTTCGCAGACAGGAATGAATTCTTCAGCAGTTTCTTGAGTAGGAATGACATCCTCGGTTGCCTTGAACCTGATAGAATCCTCGTGTGCTGGTTCGCCTAACATGAAGGTAGGTGCTCTCTTTGCGAGCCATTAGTTTCATCGAACCGCACATCTCAAAGGTCAACAATCTTGTGAAGTGCGATGTTGAAGACTCAGAGGTGTGCGAGTCCTTTCCGTAACCAAGCATAAAACCTTCATGTGCTTTGGTGCAAATTTAGAGTTGTGGTGAGGATCTCTAATCCAGCATTTAGCAATCAAGACTTTGAAATAACTTACATTAGGTTTCTTGTCCGTGAGGAGTTCATAGGCAGTCTTCTTGAAGAATTTGTGAAGATATACTGTTGATGATGTGGCACGCGGTGTCAATTGCTTCAATCCGAAACGACTAGGCGTTTTGTATTCATCAAGCATAGTGCGAGCCATCTCAACAAGAGTTCTGTTCTTGCGCCCACGACGCCATTTCTTTGAGGAGTATAGGGAGCAGATAACTCATGAGTAATACCAAGTTCATCAAGATAGTCATCAAGACCGAATTCTTGAACTCAGTTCCATTGTCACTCCCGATGTGCTTGATCTTCACACCAAAGTTGGTTGAAGCCCTCGAGGAAAATCGCTTGAAGATTTCCTGCACTTGATTTTTGTAAGTAACAATGTGTACCCATGTGTAACGAGAGTAATCATCAACAATAACAAAGCCATATAGAGATGCATCATTAGTGACACTGAGTAATGATTGGGACCAAAGAGGTCCATGTGAAGCAATTCAAGGGACGAGTAGTGGTCATGATAGTCTTCATTTGGATGCTTGGCCTTGGTCATTTTTCCAGCTTCACAGTTCGATAAGTGATCCTTGAGGAATTTGACATTCTCAATGCCAATGACATGCTTCTTCTTCGCAAGCGTGTGCAAATTCCTCATGCCTGCGTGACCAAGTCGTCGATGCCATAGCCAGCCTTCTGAAGCTTTTGCAAGTAGGCACACGGCTGGTTGTGGTCCTGTAGAGAAGTCAACAATATACAAGTCTCCTCTCCTAAAGCCTTCGAAGACTTTGGAATTGTCAGCTTCCATAATCACAACACAACGATACTTGCCAAAGATAACAACCATATCAAGATCACAAAGCATTGAGACTGACATGAGGTTATATCCTAAAGACTCAACAAGCATGACTTTGTCCATGTGCATGTCCTTAGAGATAGCAACCTTACCAAGTCCCAATACCTGACTTTTGCCTTTGTCAGCAAAGATGATATGCTTCAGATGTGACGGTGATAAGGTAGCATCCATCAATAGATTCTTGTCACCACCATGTGATTTGTACATCCACTATCGAGAACCCACTCGGTGGTTTTGGGTTGATCATCCCGCAGATGAATTAGTATAACTTACGATCTCATATACTTCATCGCTGAAGAATATGATATCAAGTTCATCGATGAATTTCATCACCAAGATTCAGATAAGCAAGATGAGGACGTGAAATGAAAGTTCATTTCATCATGATTAGCCTCGTCCTTTCAGCAATTTGTCGTGCCCCAAAGAAATTCTTGGACGCTTAGGCACGCCCGAGACCTGACCTGCAGAAGAGATTAGTTCTTTTCTTCACCACCCACATCGAAGGGGTGGCAAAGAGTTCATCATTCTCATGCGAGCACCATACGAGAATGGTGGCATAGAGGCCAAACCATTTCGTTTCACATAAGAGGGGTTAGGGTAAGCATATGAATAAGCAGAGAAATTCTTCGAGGACTTATGAACATATTGGTTTGAAGAATAATGCACATATTCATAGCCCTTAGCTCTACCTCATGAGACAGAGTTGTTAGCACGATGATAATCATATGAGGACTTTGATCCTTTTGAGGAATTTGATCCATGTGAGGAATTTGGTCCGTATGAGGACTTGGATCCATATGAAGAATTTGATCTGGGTTCCTTTTCTTCACAGGTGGTGTCATGAGGACATTCACCGAAGACTTTCAAGGCACTTCTTGGGAACCCAGATTTTCTTCATATGGGAACCGCTCTCGCAGCTTAGTGCCAACATATCTAGCAAATACTTCACCATTCTGATTTTTGAACAGTTTATAGTTTGAGTCAAATGACTCATCAATGTAATGAGGAAATTCACATGTAAAACCAGATAAGGTAGATGGATCAACTGGAGGTCCCTTTGCAGCAACCCATGAGGTTTTGGGATACCGCCAAAGCTTCCAAAGACGCTCCATCAGCATTGAGTTTCCTCTCAAAGGCAATACCTCTTTCCTAGGGTTCCTGTTGAGGATCTGCTTTTTAAGCACATCACAAAGAGTCTGATGCCCTTTGAGGCTTTTGTACATGCCTGTCATGTACAATTCCTTCAGTCCTGCATCGTCAGTGATACTAGCAATGTCCTCGGAAGAGGAATTAGTGATAGCAGAGGCAGGTGAAGAATTTGTAGCAGTTGAAGCATTTGAACATTCAGGTGAAGAATTAGCAGATTCACGTTCAATGCACTTTAAGCATGGAGGAACAAATTCTTCTTGAGAAGCGCTGATTTGTTGAGCAAGTAATGAATCGCGCTCCTTCTGAAAGTCCTCATAACTCGCTCTTAGCTTCTCAAGATCTTGCTTTCTTCGAAGAAATTCATAAGAAAGTTTATCATGATCAGATAAGAGAGTGTTATGATGACCTTGAAGGCTGTCAAGCCTAGATCTAACTCTCTCAAGATTTTCAATGTGGCTTGAGTGCGATCCATTTCTTCACCTAACATATCATCACTCTTATCTAGCATGTTTTGAACCTTTTCAAAAGCCCTTTGTTGTTTTATAGCAATCTTAGCAAGTTTAGAGTAGCTGGGCTTGAGATCCTCATCAGATTCATTTTCACTAGATTCAGAGGAGGTGAAATTGAGTACCTTGCACCTTTTGCCATGAAGCAATAGGTGGAGCGTAGTCATCATTTTCCTCATCCGCTTGTCGGCGGAGTCGCTTTCTTGATGTTGAAGATGGACTTGCTAACATAGGCAGTAGCAAGAGCCAGACTAGCCACACCAGATTCGGATTCTTCAGACTCCTCCTCTTCCTCATTTTCCTCAGATTCAGCTTCAGAGTCCATTTCCTTGCCAATGAATGCCCGAGCCTTTTTGGAGCTGCTCTTCTTGTGAGAAGAAGGTTTTGAGGATTTTGATGATGAAGATTTTGATGATTTCTTCTTCTTCTTCATGTCATCAGAACTGTAATCCTTGTGCTTCTTCTTCTTTAATTCCTTTTCCCACTGAGGACAATCTTGGATGTAGTGACCAGGTTTCTTGCATTTGTGGCAAAGTCTTCTCTTATAGTCACTAGATGAGGAATCACTGCTTCTTGAGGATTTTCCAAAGCGACCACGCCTTGTGAATTTCTGGAATTTCTTCACGAAAGCGAGTGCTAGCTCTCGCCAAATTCTTCAGATCTCCAAGGCTACTACCGAGTCTTCACTCTCGATTCAGACACAGCCTTGGCCTTCGTGGCACGTGTTTTTCCATAGCCGTAACCATAGAGATCTCTCTTTTCAGCAAGCTGGAACTCGTGAGTATTTAGCCTTTCGAGGATATCAGCAGGATCAAGAGACTTGTAGTCAGCCCGTTCTTGTATCATCAGTGCCAGAGTATCAAATGAGGAATCAAACGATCTTAGCAATTTCTTCACCACCTCATGGTCGGTGATGTCAGTGGCACCCAGTGCTTGAAGCTCATTTGAGATGTCAGTGAGGCGATCGAAGGTTTGTTGAACATTTTCGTTGTCGAGTCTTTTGAAGCGGTTGAAGAGATTCAAGAACATCAACTCGAGAGTCACGCTGAGTTGAAACACCTTCATTTACTTTGGACAGCCTGTCCCGGATGAGTTTGGCAGATTCAAAGCACTCACTCTTCCATATTGACCTTTGCTCGATGGCCACATATGATATTCTTCGCTTGAGAATCGAGTTGCTTGAATCTCTTCACATCAGCATCATTCGGAGAAGGTGTGGTGAGGAAACACCTTTTGTCACAACATACCGTAGATCGTTGTCAATTGCTTCAAGATGCATTCGCATTTTGTTCTTCCGAAGAGGGGTAGTCCGTCCCATCAAGGTAGGACACCTGCCGAGACCTTGATCATACCTGCGGTCGACATAACTAAAACTCCGGTGGTTAAACCAAAATCACACGTAACAAGGAGTAACTTGCTCGATACCAATTGAAAGTGCGTTATATCGACTAGAGGGGGTGAATAGGCGATTTTATGAATTCTTCATCGAGGAATTTGCGGTGAGGAAATTCCTTAGCGAAGAACTACTTGCAGCGGAATAAGTACTCGAAGTAAGCATAACAGATTACAAGCATAGTCATCATGATGAAATGAAGACAATCACAGAGTACGAAAGCGTAATCACAGGATAACACAAGATGAAGACAAACAGATCAAGAAATTGGCGAGGAAATTAAGAAAGTCTTCACCAAAGTCTTCAAACACAGATATGAACAAACACTCAACACAGTAATGAGTAAATGAAAGGGTTGAGGAAATAGAACCAGTTAGGTTGGTGAAGACAATGATTTGGTAGACCAGTTCCAACTGCTGTCTCAGTTGTACGTCTGGTTGGAGCGGTTGAGTATTTAAACTCGAGGACACACAGTCCCGGACACCCGATCGCCGAGCACGCAGCTCAGACACCAAGTCCTCACCGTATTCTCCTTGAACTAAGGTCACGAGACCTCGCCCAATCACTCGTGGTAAGTCTTCAGGCGACTTCCAAACCTTCACATACTTGGTCACTCGGCGATCCACAATTCCTCTTGGATGCTCTAGACCTTGACGCCTAACCGTCTGGAAGAAGCACAGTCTTCAAAGGTAACAAGTGTCGGATCCACGCAGGATCAATTTCTTCAGTGATGCTCAATCACTTTGGGTTTGTTGGGGTTTGGTTTTGGGTTTTCCTCACTTTTAGGTTTTCCTCACTTGATGATTTTCACTCAAATTCCTCGAGGATGGGTTGCTCTCAAATGACAAGTGTCAAGTTCTCTCGAGCAGCCAACCAGCTAGTGGTTGTAGGGCGGCTATTTATAGCCTAGGAGCAGCCCGACATGATAAGACATAAATGCCCTTCAATGATATGACCGTTAGGTGGATAAGATATTTTGGGACAGGTGCCAAGAAGACAAAGAACGGTCGGAAATTTGAATATCAAATTCCTCGTGGCTATCATGTTCCTCTTTGTGTAGGCAATTCAAGATGGCGAATTCCTAACTCCTCGCCGAACAAATTCTCGGCGACTGTAAGAGCTTCGTCTCACATCAAGAAATTGACTGAATCTGTATGAGATTTCCAAAAGCTTCACTCAAGGAATTGGTAGGTGTAGGATTTTGAGTTGAGCATCAAATGGAAATTTTTCCTTAGTATTTCCTCGACCCCTTTAACAAGACGGTGTTTCCTATGACTCAAGAAAGAGAAAATGAAACTACGAAAACAAAAGTCTTCACGCTTCATGTTCCTCAAATGAATACCAAGTCTTCGTGGTCACACCAATTTCTTCACTTTCAAAGTCTTCGTAAAGTCTTGAGTATCAAATTCTTGATTGAAGAACTTCATTTTAGGGTCGACTTTCCTTGTAAATATCAAACTCCTCATAGACTTATAGACCTGTGTACACTCACAAATGCATTAGTTACTTAACCTATAAGTCTTCAATACACCAAAATCACTAAGGGGCACTAGATGCACTTACAGTTGGGCTGCAAAGAGAAGGGGCTTTTACGGTTACCCGGTTAACCGTTGGAGTACCAAACGACCTCCAAATGGCACGAAACTTGACAGGCGGTCTACCGGTGCTATACCAAGGCCGCTTGACAAACCTCGGGCCATTCCGAGAAAGTTTAACACCCGCACACGAAAATAGGTAAAAGGGGGCGCCGGGAGACATAGGAGTGCCGGATTGCAAAACGGACAACGGGGAAAATGCTCGGATGCATGAGACGAACATGTATGCCAAATGAAATCTACATGATGGCATGATATGAAATGCATATGATGACATGGCAAAGTGCAACACGCAAGCACATGACATGGCAAAGACGGCGAATAACTGGCAGACACCTGGCGCATCGAATCCGGGGCGTTACAACACTCCTCCACTAACAAGAGATCTCGTCCCGAGATCTTAGGACCGAGACGGTAGGGAAAAGGGATGAGGTGAAGTAAGAACTGAAGAGAAGAAGCAACGAATCGAGAGCACTTGAGAAGAAGAGAGGAACGACGAGAATGACGAGAATCAAAAGCTCACGGAATCAGTTAGACTATGAAACAACTCCGGTTAGAATAAGATAAGAAACGGATAAGACTGAAAGGATTTAGGTAGCACTCCGGCTGAAAATGGAATGATTAGAACACGAGCTTCCGAGGATGGAATGATACTTGATGAAGACATGACACAAAACCCCCGGAAAGAATTGAAAGAAAAGAATTTAGAATGATTGAATGGAGTTGTTGAGAAAATCAACAACGAAAGAATAAGCTTTTCGTGGACTTACGGATAACATCTCAGAAAAATATGAGGTGATAACCAGCTGCAAACGGAAATGACTGAATAGCTGAGAAGAACGAAAGAATGCAAAACTCCACTTCAAAAGAATAGGGAGAATTAATTACACTTAGAGATGCAAGAAGAAAAGATATTTTAATTCCACCAAAATATTGATGAAACTCTTGAAGAAAGAATTAAATCATGAAGAACCACCATGAAGAACTCCGGTGACAAAAAGATGATGAGATAGAATGAAGGAAGAAAGAATAAGATGAGCCTTGCGATGATTTAGATGGAGGTTCCGACGAAATGGCTGAGGAAATTTGAACTCCGGAAAAGAAAAATGAAAAGACTTGGAACTAGAATTTATTCATCAAGAACAAACTCCGAAGGAAGGGATTAATCACTTTGAGGAAATAAGAATAAGATTTATTGTATGCTTATCCTTCATCAAATTAAATTGATGACAAGCAATGGACTTTGCATACTACTTATTCTTCTTGAAAAGGATTAAGAAGTGACTTAGCGCCACCTTGAGAAGGTCTTCATGAACCACCGGTAGGATTGAAAAGAATGAATGGATTAAAATGATAATCAAGGAAAAAGAATCTTGAATGAACCACCGTAAGAATTCGGAAATGAACAAAGAGAAGAGAACGAATCGCCGGAAAGAATTAGAAACCACGAAGATACTTGAGGGAAAATTAGAGACAAGAGAACGAAGAGATCGCGAACTGATTAACGAATGCTTGAACGCAGCACCGGAGGAATATTGAGACGAACGAAGTGGCACGAATATGGAATAATTGGAGAACGAATTTGAAAACTTAGAACGAAGAAATCTTCCGAAAAGATGGCCTCCGGATGATTGAGACAGAAAGCAGCTCCCGAAATACTCCGGATGGATGAAACGAATTTGCATGACTCGAAACAATTAGATAGGATAACATCGAGCTAGCACCAAGAATCTCCGGGGGAACGGACAAGATTTAAGAGAAACTCTACTTCGGTCTTCAAATGTTGAGAATGACGACGAGAACCACCATGCAGAATTGTTGAGACGCTCCGGGAGAATGAAAAAAAAACGAAGAGGTTGAGCCAATAATGAAAAGAATTTGAAAGAGATCTTGGGAAGGCGTCTGACTGATGAAATTCATTCTTACGTCAAACTACGAAAAGAATTAAGAATGGCTCCGGAATAATTAGAAGAGTCAGGTAAGATCCTGGGAAAAGACCTGTGGGTTAGGGCCCACTAAAAGAAAACACCGTTGGAAAGGGATGTTGAACAGATAGATGATGCACCGGAACAATTGGAATATTTAAATGAGGTGACAGCCTCGAATTAATTTGAACACAGACGAATCTCTTGAGATGTCTTGGACACTCCGGAAGGATAAACTGGCGAGAGGCGAACGAGCGAGGAAAAACACTTCGAGGAAAAGAATATGATCAACCTCAAAACTTGAATTGAATGCACCGGAAAAAGAAAGGGATGAAGAATGACGAAGAAGACGAGAATTCACCGGTTGAAACAATTGACGAAAGACTAAAGAGACTCCACACGAATGAAATAGATGGTCGAAAGAGACTCAGACTCCGGGAATAAGAGGGTGGGAGGGCGGGAAAAACAAAGGCAACTTGGAAGGGGAAACTACGAATATCTTGAAGAGAAAAAACACCGATTGAAATCATTGAGGAAAGAAAGCAAAGACTTCGCACGAGTAGGAAGCATACTCGATTACGAACTCCGGTTCCGAGAAGAAGAACAGGGAGGGCGAGTGGGAAAAGAAAACAACTGAGGCTTGAATTTGCAAAGATGAAGGGGTTCGAGTCGACTTGACGAGAGATGCGCCGGACAAAAGAGGATGGACAACTCACGAAACTAACCACGTGATCCTAAAGAAAAAATTTGAAGGGGAAGAGGAGTAGCTCAAAACACCTACGTCAAGATTTCTCACCAGAGCGACGAAGGGGCTGAGGAGTAAAAAGAATTCCTACTCTCCGATATAACTAAACTCCGAAAACAGTTTCCTTCTAGACTCAACAACGGCCAAACTACACGATCAATCAAGGGGGTTCCTAGGGTCGGTCGAGGCTCGATACCAACTTATCACGCTTAATATGCGGCCCTATCCAAAAGGAACTCAAGGTCCCACCAAGGATAGACCCGATATTGAAACGCTTTTGCAAGGTGGATATCATTACATCAACATTACATAATAGATGGGGATACATACATAAGGCACAAATGCCACAAGAATACATCAACATCACATACAAGAACAACATCCGAATACGGATGAAACATAAATGAAGCTCAAACGACATCCACCCTGCTAGCCCAGGCTGCCGACCGAACCTATCCCCGATCGAAGAAGAAGCGGAAGAAGAACTCCAACACAAGCAAACATCGCTCTCGCGTCATGATCATCGCATAACCTGTACACGCAATCTGGTGGTGTAGTAACTCGTGAGCCACGAGGACTCAGCAATCCCATTACCATGGGTATCAAGACTAGCAAAGCTTAATGGGAAAGGAAGGGATAAAGTGGTGAGGTTGCAGCAGCGGCTAAGCATATATGGTGGCTAACATACGCAAATGAGAGCGAGAAGAGAAACAAAGGAACGGTCATCAAACTAGTAATGATCAAGAAGTGATCCTGAACTCCTACTTACGTCAAACATAACCCAGAAACCGTGTTCTCCTCTCGATCAACCCCGAAAAGAGACACTCACGGTTACGCACACGGTTGGTGTATTTTAAAAGAGTTTGCTTCAAGTTACTACAACCGGATATTAACAAATTCCCATCTGCCACATAACCGCGGGCACGGCTCTCGAAAGTTTATACCCTGCAGGGGTGTCCCAACTTAGCCCATGATAAGCTCTCACGATCAACGAAGGATATTCCTTCTCCCCGGGAAGACCCGATCAGTCTCGGAATCCCGGCTACAAGACATTTCGACAGCAATAAAACAAGTCCAGCAAGACCGCCTGATGCGCCGACAATCCCGATAGGAGCTGCACATATCTCGTTCTCAGGGCAACACCGGATGAGACAGGCTACGAGTAAAACCAATCCTCAAGTTGCCCCAAGGTGGCCCCTTGAAGCGGGTGCTCGGTTCGAACCAACACTTAGAGAAGCATCGGCCGGGGGGCCTAAATAAAGATGACCCTTGAGAGCGCGACTCCCAAGGGAAAAGTAGGTGGTGGTGAGGCAAATGATAAAACCAATGTTGGGCCTTGTCGGAAAAGTCTTATTTAAAGCGAACTGTCAAGGGGGTCCCATAAATCACCCGACCGCGTTAGGGACGCAAAATCCGGGAACATAATACCGATATGACGGAAACTAGGGCGGCAAGAGTGGAACAAAACACCAGGCATAAGGCCGAGCCTTCCACCCTTTACCAAGTATATAGATGCATTAAATATATAAGATATATTGTGATATCCCAACAAGTAAACATGTTCCAACAAGGAACAACATCTCCATGTTCCAACAAGGAACAAACTTCATCTTCACCTGCAACTAACAACGCTATAAGAGGGGCTGAGGAAAGCAGTAACATAGCCAAACAACGGTTTGCTAGGAAGGGTGCAAAAGGTTAGAGGCTGACATGGCAACTTGGGATGGCTTGATAAACAGGTAATAGGTAGCGCAGCATAGCGATAGAACGAAGCAACTAGCATAGCAATGATAGTAGTGAGATCCAGGGTAGCGGTCATCTTGCCTGAAATCCCGCAAGGAAGAAGAACGAGTCCATGAAGAAGATGAACGGATGAAGCCGAACCAAGCGTAGACGAACGAATCCTCACGATCGCAATGAAACAGGAACTAACAAGAAGAAGCACACAACATGGTAAACACACCACACATGAACAAGGCATGATGCACAACCAAGCATGATGCATGACAAGGCTACATGAAGCTACACATGGCAAGAGATGATGCAAACAAGAACAACACATCAAAGCAAGTTTAAATGAGGCCGGGACCAACATATAACAATTCCGGTAAGTCCTCATATGCAAATTTCAAAATTGTTCCAGATCTGAATAAAACTTATGTTCAAGTTGTTAAACAGCAAGTTAAGATGCACCACGATGATCTACACGAAATTCTAGTCAAGTTACATATAAAGTTCATTAGATTCGGAGCTACGGCCTAGAAGATATGAGCAAAACAAGATAAGCATGGCATTGATGCAAAATGCATACAAACATCAAGCAAACACCTCAAAACAAGGATGCAACATGATAATATGAAACTACATGCAAAAACAAGCAAGTTTCATATAGAGCACACTCAAAACGGAGCAACGGTTCAACACATACACACAATACAAGTCATGACAACAAATCTGTCCAAAACAGCAACTAGGCATATTGCAAGCATCAAAACAACATGCTACAGGACCTCAACATGAAAACAAAAGGAATGGGCATGATTTACAGGTAAAGCATTACAAAACATGAACACTGATCTATCTCCAGAAACAACTAGAACATGCTCAAAAACACATGGCAAGATTGCAAATAATAACAGTTTCACACATTGGCAGAAATAACATCAGGTTGCAATGTTTAGAGCTATCAAACAACATGTTACAGGAACTTAACATGGAAAACAAAGGCTTGTCATGAATCTACTAATTGCATAGAACAAAAGTCCTTTACTGACCATGAGCCAAAAAGGATCAGAAGATATGATGGCACCCATGTAAACATGGCAAGTTATATTACAGATTCATACATGGCAGGAACAACGATGAGTAGGCATGTTGGTGAGCTTGAACCACTCACCACAGAGAAATACATGGCATGGCAAGGCAACCAACAGTAAGAAGACATGGCATAGAAGCTATACATGGCAAGAACAACATCATAGCATGCTAGGATCAACTACAACAACCTTGGCAAAATTGAATAACATGTAAACAATCTGCCAGGAACATTTTATAGCAAAAGTAGAGCTCGATTGACTCAAGCTAGGGCACTCCATAATTACAAACAAGGGCATGGATGGATTGAGCAAGAGATGTAGAACAAAACATCCTTACTAAAGTATCTCAAAATATGCATGGATCTCTCGGTAGGATCAAGTTAACATGGCATAAAAATATCAGCAGAACAGGGCTGAAATCAGCAACATTATGATGCCTTGTTTGCATGCTTGTGCTAGTCACCACATTGATCACAAAAATGCATAGCAAGCACCACTGTAAAGATGGCATGGCATATTACAAAACACATGTAGGACTCAAGATCATAGGGTGCACACATCAATCATGGCAAAAATGACAAAAGTGCATGTTACATAAGAAGCGAAACTAACATCACATAGCCCTCTTCTAAAAGCATTTCGGGCAACACGATGAGCTCAAATGAAAATGATGCAATGAGATGAAATGATCTACTCTTCGAGGCGAACATTTTTACATATTATACACACAAACGGAGCCACGGATGCAGAGTTATGGCATGATGAAAATGCAACAAAATGCAACAATTTCGGGGACTTAGTGGAATTTTGGGAGGGAAAGTCAACCGTGGCCTTGAAATCGAGGCCGGGCGGATCTCGCCGATCATGGCGCCGGTGGCCGGAGTTGACGGGACGGGCGCGGAGGAGCCAGGCGAGCTGGGCGAGGGGCCGAGGCCGGCAGCCTCGCCGAGGCGGCAGGAGTGCTGGCGTCGGCGGAGGAGGCGCGCCGGCGGCGGAGTCCTCCGGCCGAGGGTCTGTGGCGGCGCGGGTCACGGCCGGAGACGAGGAAGAGCAACGGCGGCGGCGCTGCAGAGCAACGGGCGCGGCGGGCGCGGGCCAGGCGGACGGGCACGGGCGGCGGCGACGGGTCCCATGGACTGCGATGGGCTCAGGCGGGCGCGGTGTTCGTGGCGGGGAACGTCGGCGGAGGCCAGGTGGCGGGCGCGGGTTGGTCGAGGGGCGGCGGCGGACATGTCCCGGCGGATGGACATGTCCGCCATGGAGTGGAGGTTGGCTAGGGTTCATATGCGATTTTTCGGGGGGAGGCATCTATAAATAGGTAGAGGGAGCTAGGAGAGTCCAAATGAGGTGCGGTTTTCGGCCACGCGATCGTGATCGAACGACCGAGAGCATGGAGAGGAGTTTGCTGGGTTTTGGGCCACTTTGGAAGGGTGTTGGGCTGCAAAGAGAAGGGCTTTACGGTTACCGGTTAACTGTTGAGTACCAAACGACCTCCAAATGCCACGAAACTTGACAGCGGTTCACGGTGCTATACCAAGGCTGCTTGACAAACCTCGGGCCATTCCGAGAAAGTTTAACACCCGCACACGAAAATAGGTAAAAGGGGGCGCCGGGAGACATAGGAGTGCCAGATTGCAAAACGGACAACGGGGAAAATGCTCGGATGCATGAGACGAACATGTATGCAAAATGAAATGCACATGATGGCATGATATGAAATGCATATGATGACATGGCAAAGTGCAACACGCAAGCACATGACATGGCAAAGACGGCGAATAACTGGCAGACACCTGGCGCATCGAATCCGGGGCGTTACATATAGCCACTAGGCAACCCGACTTGTTATGTACGAAATGACCCTGGGTCACTAAGGAACTGACACGTGTTCCAACAGTCAGATTGCAAACACACACGACAACTTTACTTGGGCTACAAGCAAAGCTGACTCATCCAGCTCTGGATAAGTTTTGCATTCATTGTCTTCGCTCGAAGACATAGGATTTGGGTTGAGCATCACTTCAGTCATTTTGACTATGATCACTTGGACCCCACTTAACAGTACGGTGGTTCCTACGACTCAACAAAGAAGAAAAAGAAACAACGAAACGACACAGTCTTCGCGCTCCATAGTCTTCACTCAATGTCTTCACACATCATAGTCTTCAATGTGAATATCTTCACATACCACCATTGTCGTCAATGTCTTCATACATTTTTACGGGTCATCTCCGGTAGGTAAACCGAATCAATGGCGGACATCACCTGCGTTATCCTGCAATTCTCACAAATGCATTAGTCCCTCAACCACATTTGTCGTCAATACTCCAAAACCAACTAGGGGTGGCACTAGATGCACTTACACTAGCCTAGCAGGCGTTCCAGTCCAATCCGGCGCGCGCCGCTCAGTCGCTGACGTCACGAAAAGCTTCGGCTGATACCACGACGTCGAGTGCCCATAACTGTTCCCGCGTAGTTGGTTAGTGCGTATAGACCAAATGGCTAGACTCAGATCAAATACCAAGATCTCGTTAAGCGTGTTAAGTATCCGCGAAGGCCGACCAGGGCCAGGCCCACCTCTCTCCTAGGTGGTCTCAACCTGCCCTGCCGCTCCGCCACAAAGTCACGATCGGGGCCGTCGGGAACCCAGGCCCACCTCTACGGGATGGAGCCACCTGCCCTTCACCCCATCTCCGAACAGATATCACAAGTAATGTAACAAATATAAAGTATATAGTATATGCCCGAGATCACCTCCGAAGTGATCACGGCCCAAAGAGTATAGCATGGCGAGACGGACAAGAGTGTAGGGCCTTCGATGGAACACTAGCATCCTATACTAAGCGAGAGGATAGCAGGTAAGGGTAACAATCAGTAGTAACAATGACGAGCTATGCAGTGAGAATAGGATTAACCAAAGCAAGTAACATGCTACACTCTTCTAATGCAAGCAGTATAGAGAAGAATAGGTGATATCTGGTGATCAAAGGGGGGGGGCTTGCCTGGAAGCTCAGCCGAGAAGGAGGGGCGTCAACACCGTAGTCGTACTGGGTAGCAGCGACGTCGGTCTCGGTGTCTAGCGAGAGAAGAGGGGGGAAGAAACAATAAATACAATGCAAACAAATGCATGACGATGCATGACATGACAAGGCGTGATGATAGGTGCGCCCAATCGCGGTAGTAGGTGATACCGGCGAAGGGGGAAAACATCCGGGAAAGTATTCCCGGTGTTTCGCATTTTCGGACAGATGAACCGGAGGTGAAAAGTTGCAGGTTCAATAGGTTAGGGATGTGTGGCGGACGAACAGGCTGCTTATCCGGAATCCTCTCGTCGTTCTGAGCAACTTTCATGTACAAAGTTTTTCCATCCGGGTTACGGATTAAAAGCTATGATTTTTAAAAGAATTTATTAATTTCTGGAATTTAATTAATTGTTTAAATTAATTCGAAATTGGATTAATGACAACAGCATGAGGTCATGCTGACGTCAGCAGTCAAAAGGGGTTGAGTGGTCAACCTGACCAGTGGGTCCCACTGGTCAGTGACACAATTTTAATTACACATATTAACTAACCTAATCAGGATTAATTAGGGGTGGGCCCCACTATCATTGACTACTTAATTAACTAATTAACTGATTAGGTTAACTAGGTAACTAATGTGTAATTAGTTTAAGTAGTTGTTTAATTTAATTAATCAAAATTAATTAAGTTAATTACTTCTTTAATTATTTATTTATTTATTTATTTTATTTTAAATTTTATTTATGCGTTCGGGCGTGGCCCTTTGTCATTGGCCCTAGGAGCCATAGCGGTTCGGTGGTGTCTTGAGCGTGGTGCGCTGGGCGCCGAGTGTGGTCAGCGCCCGCCTAAGAATAGTCATGATAGGGCGCCGGCGAGGTTCGGCCGGGTGGGCGCGATCGCCGGGCAGTGGGGGGGTCGGTGGCCAAGGGCGCGGCTTGGTGGTTAAGGGCGGGCGGAGTCGACGAGCCACGGGGCCAGGCGGCGGAGATGGGGGGAGCGGGCGCGGTCGGGCGCCGTGGCTGCGGGTGAGGGCGGGGAAGGGAGAAGGGAGTGGAGGCCAGAGGTGGCCTCACCGGCGTTGGAGAGAAGCGAGGTGGCGAGGGCACGGGGTGGCGAGGGCACGGGGCGGCCGGCGTGTTGTGGCGCCGTGAGGCCAGACAGGGACGTGGCTGGGCGAGGGAGAGGGAGGAGGGGCGCGGGGGTGCTCACTGGGCCGGTAGGGTAATGGCAGCGTCCTCGGGGAGGCTCTGGGTGGTCGATGGGGACGACGCGGCGGAGCGGGAGGCAGGCCGGCGGGGTAGATGACGAGGTGGAGGCGGCGGCGGTGCTCCGGTGACAGCGGGGTCTAGCGGCGTCGGGGGAAATGGGCGACGCGGTCGGCTCGGGCGAAGGGCGACGGGGTTAGAGACGGTGATGCCAGCGAGAAGGCTTCGGCAACGAGCGAAGGGCGAGCCCCCCGCTCTCGATCCAGATCGAGGGGGACGGGGAAGAGAGCCAGGTGGAGTGGGGGGTTCGCCTCGATCCCGATTGGATCGGGAGGGGGAGAGGGAGTGGCGTCGTGGGGGTGGAGGTGCGTTGGGGGATAGGGTTTGGTCGCCTGAGGGGTATGGGGGAGTGGGGGCGGATGGGCTGGTGTCTTGGCGGGTGGGCCAAGTCCCGCCAATGAGGGGTTCCTTTTGTTTTGTTTTGTTTTCACCCTTTTATTATTCTTTTATGTTTTCTTTTAGTTCCTAATTATTTTAGTTTTCTTTAAAATACCAAGTTAGCACCTAAATTAGTATCATCAAAATAGGCCAACGCCAAACCTAGTTGGAACCAAAATAATTTAGTTTAATATTTTATATTTTCAAAAGCAATTAAATTACTATTTTAGCCGTTGTTTTTAATTAGTTTTAGGGCATTTAAATATTTTATCAAAAGATAATTTATCCACCAACATTTACTAAGGATTATTTGACACATTAGGAACAATTTAGTTTTGACTTTTGGAAACTTTAATTGATTAACTTAAATTCAAATTTTGAATATGAATCGTTTCGAACTATCGTGAGATTATCAACAGTAATCTGAGGTGACGTGGCATCGTTAACATGGGGTTACTGTAGCCTAATTATCCGGGCGTCACAATGACAAAGCTCAATCATATGGAAGAAATCAGTGGGTGAGTACCAACATTTGTCAAGAGGCTGATTGTGTAGAGCATCCAGATGAAGCACTTCTCCGGAACCATCTGTTGCTATCTACGGGGGTGGCCATGCTTACTATATACTCCTCGATTAGTTTAATGTTTCCGACATCTTCTTGTGCTGTTCCACTAAAATATATGGTATCTTCAAAGAAGATCCCTGTTTGCACAAGTAGAGATAATTACGTATGGCATCAAATCAGTGGCAAAACAATTGCTCGTTCCAGCCATAGCAATAAATTAAGATGAAAAACTATATCATTACTTGTGTTATCACAGCCCAAAGGCTTCATTACAGCACCGGGATTTGATTTTGTTTTCTTCCGCTTGTTCTTCCCTTCATCACTTGGTTCAATAATGACAAGCCTCGCCTTCAATGTAAGATTTGGCATGTCAATTAGGGAGCAAAAGTATAGTACTAAACTTAATTTTCTCGATGAAGGTGGCAAAATACAGGCCAGCAGTTGTGAAATATCCTTATCTTACCTCAATGGGAAATTACGTGCACATACAGATTGGAAGTCTTGTTCCATTTGTGCAGTTCACTAAAATCAAGCAACATTATCGCACAAGTAGCTCAACATATGAAAGCACACTGCAGAATTATGTGAAAGAAGGCTAGTCTTGATCTCTCATGATGCGAATTCAAACAACTCACAAGAAGAAGATCTGAACCAAATTAGCTTTAACGGATAGGAAGTAAGATCTCCTCTTGTGCAGTTCGACTAAGATCAAGCAATCAAGCAACGTTGTCGGTGTGACATTTTGGTTGAACTGCACAAAACACTCTTAAAACAAAAGTGTTTTGTGCAGTGCAACAAAAGGTCTACGGCAATGACGAGGTGAAGTAGATAACCCTGTTTACACAGAGGTGCAAAGGAAACAATTAGTGGTCAATAATGGTGGATGACCCGAAGCCAACAAAAGAAGCATCTACCTTATCTAAATGGGAAAGAAAGCAAGACAAGAGCATTTCTCAAACGGTGGCATTGATTAATATTAACATAGAGATTATATTAACAATAAAATTCGTTAAACATGTAATTTTCTTTTAAGCGTGGCATTGCATCAATTTTCCAGTGGCATTATTAGAGGGTGTTTGTTTACAGGACATTTTGGTGTAGGGACTAAAAAAACTCCGTGTCAGTCACATCTAAACCAAACAGGAGGGACTTTTCGGTACTAAAAGTGGGCATTTGGGACTAAAGAAAGAAGACCCCGAGGGAGTCTTTTTGGGACTTTTCCAACAGTTGCCCCTGCCACGCATCGCACCTTGTTTCTATTAGTTCATTACTAGGGGTAACATGGTCTTTTATCATGTCATTTAATAACCTCTAATCCATGTTTAGTCCCTGGAACCAAGCAAGTAGGGACTAGGGAGTTTTTAACCAAACAGGGCCTTAGATTAACAACAGCTAATGAGTTTCACGGGACAGTGGACGCACCAGCACCATGTGCATCTACCGATGTACTGTGGTCATGCACAGTCTGTTGCAACAAAGAACAAACAATCAAGGAGCATATTTGTGTTGGTCCCAGTTTTGTTATCTTTAGACACCTTTCCCTATGTGAGCGTAGCAAATCTAGTCCTCCTCAAACTCTACAGCCTTGTCCCTTCCTTTCCTTTTTGAACTAGTACTTTTGCCCCTTCCTTTCCTTTTTGAACCATGCCCTAGATTTATGCGATACAACTTTCCCCACTACTTTCCCCCATTCCTTTCCTCTTTGAACCACATCCTAGATTCATGCTATACAACTTTCCCCCTTCATTTCCTCTTTGAACCACATCCTAGATTAATGCTATATACAACTTTTCCCACTACTTTCCCCCACTCCTTTCCTCTTTGAACCACGTCCTAGATTCATGGTATACATGCAGCTAGAGCAATGCATGTGGAGTAAGTAAAATATACCTTAAGGTTCTTGGGGCGTGGTTCGATGGGCGACGGGACGGCTGCGAAGAAGAAGGGGTCGGAGGCCCTCCCGCGCCGCCATTGGGTGGAAAGTGAACAGCAGCGCTGGTAGTGGATTCCCTCCCTCGCCGACGGCGACAACGTTAAGCCTCCTTCCCTTCCCGGTGGACGGATCCTGCCGGCTCTTTGAGCAGCAGTGAGGGGAGAGAGAGGCCAACGAAGTCTTGTTTAGATCTGGAGAGGGAGAGAGAGTGTGAAGAGAGCAACCACAAGCGCTGAGGCTCCAGCAGGAGAGGGCGAGAGAGTGTGAAGAGAGCAATTACAAGCGCTGAGGCTCCAGCGTGTATATATATACTGGAGAGAGTGTGTGAAGCGTGCAATCCCTAGAAAACATTTTGACCAGTCAAAGAATCCTCCTGGCAAAAATTATGCTCAAGTGTAGTTATCGAACCAGAGACCTCAAGTTTGATGAGCGAACAGGCTAACTAGCTACACAACCCTCCCGTTATGTTCAACGAGAGGAAAATAACCTTTTATACATTCCTGCATTCGTGTGACAGGCATGCCGTGTTTTTTTTGTGTGTGTGTGGGAGTCAATAGGATTTCAATCATAATCGTGTCATGTGACTTTGGTGGTAAGACTAACCACAGTGGTGTAGAAATAATGCAGCCTTAGTCACCTTACTTCCCTCCACGTAGTACGTTGGGTCCCACCAGTCAGAGGGTGAAACAAACGAATTAATAAGAAAAATTAAAAGCGCCAATGTGTATCTTACTACCTCACACATCTCGCTACTGCTCGGGAACACTGTCCAATAAATCCCTCTGTTCGCTCACGTACTATTTTAAGCGAATCCTTATTATAACATGCACACAAATTTTGGGCACTTGTATTCGACTTAAGTCAGTGTGCCACCGTATCTCGTATACTTACTACTCCCTCTATTCTAGGTGTAATAAGTCACGTTAGAAGGTGCAACGGGACCAAGGTGCGTGTGTGTGCGTGTGTGTGTTTAACAGCATGTGTGTGTTAGAGAGTGCGACAGATCGACCTACTCCTACAGAGATATGGTGTGTAGTGTACGATTTTAGCCTCGTGAGTCGATGCATCCTCTCGTTTCCGGGCGTGTCCGGTAGGGACAAGCGGACAGCTGCCACGCCAGCTCCTGACCAGCCTGGCCCACCCAAAGCCCCTCCATCACCCGCGCGCGCTTCCCGCCCAAAACGGTCAGCACCGCTCCAAAGAATCGGTGCCGCATTCATGCCCGGGCAGAGCGGACGCGACCTCTCACTGGCGCAATAGTGATGGTTGCTTCGTCCGTCCAACTTACTGCTGGGTCTATGTGATTTGACGGCTCATTGGTCTTTATTACTGAGGTGGTAGGACTGCTGGATGTCCCACACTTTCGGCGAAAGGAGGTAGTAGATTGCAATTTTCTCCATTCTTACAGCGGAGGAGTGCAAGAGCAGTGAAAACACGCAGGCTTAGTGATTACATGGCCCACCTCACACTATCACCGTGCGACACCTAACTCTTTACATAGTACTCCCTCCGTTCCTAAATATTACTAGATGAGTCCCGCTGTCATGAACAGCGTATATATCTCTCAAGCAAAATTATTGATTTCATAGAACTAAAAAAATCTATAACCGCATGACAAATGTGGTAGCCAAACTAAATAAACTCCCATCGTCATTTAGATCATCCCACGTAAGGAAAAAAGATCAGCCAACTCCTACTGCACAATGGGATTATATTTTTCTTTTTGACATGTTAATGGGACTTAAAAGCTCACTTACATGCATGCTACGGTGCATGCTTGCATGCGAACATGTTGATGTGATTTAAAACCCACCGACATGCATGTGCCATGGTATTTCTGCATGCTTGCATGTGGCTTAGTGCTGAGCCTCTCAACGTCTAGATCAGACGGCTATCATGACTGATTTACTTCATCTAACGGCTACGTCAATTTTGATGATGTGGCTCAAGGAGAGGATAGAGAATTCCTAGAAGTGGGGGCTAGCTATTACTAGTAGATAAGTCTTTGTAGAGATTCCACTAGGTGAACTACATACGGAACAAAATGAATGAATCTACACTTAAAATGCATCTATATACATCCGCATGTGGTTAATGGTGAAATCTCTACAAAGACTTATATTTAGGAACGGAGGAAGTACTAGTATAGTACTAGTACGTACTTTAATTTATCAGTGAGATAAATTTGTACAATGCTATGAAGCTTCCAGCTCCTCTTACATGTATCTTGCGTCCAAGGTTGCCCGTTGCAACATTTCATCAAATACAAAGGAGACTAACATGTATGCTATTCCATCTCAATGATTGACAGATCATAGCAAATATGTACTCCCTCCGTTCCAAAATAAGTGACTCAACTTTGTGCAAACTTTAGTACAAATTTGTACTACTACTAAAGTTGACACTTATTTTGGAACAGAGGCAGCTAAAGAAAAAACGATCCATGCAGTCCCTAGCCCTTGAACCATGAACCCTGACCAGGCTTCAATTTGCTGGCAACGTTCGAGCTTCCTAATAAATGAAGTTTGCAACCTTTTGACCATCGGATCATTTTGTGCAGTTTCACCAAAATCGAGATGAGCATCCCTATGGCAAAGAAATTGAAGAAGCATGATTAGAATAGGATTACTAGGACTAGTTGATGAGACATAAACTCATCACAAATACAGTATGTAGAAGCCAGAGAGGTATCGGTATGTGCGGGTAAAGAAGTAGAGAAATATCCACGGGGAGTGATGTGGGCAGTGGAGCATGGTGCAAGCCGGCTGTAAAGGGAGTTGTACACGAGGGACGAGCTCAACCTTGAGGAGGGCGGTGGAGGCAGCAACCGCCCACGCCGAGGCGTGAGCAAGGGACGAAGGCAACCTCACCGGCTTTGTGAGAGAGAACGGCGGGACCCTGATCGGACGTGCCGACAAGTGGGTTTCGCCGTCGGCGACGGCCACCGATCTACACTAAGCATCCACCCTTCCCAAGCGGACGTGATCCGCCGGGATGTTAGAGATGTGGCCACAGTCATTTTGTGCGAGAGAGTGTGAAGAGAGCAACCCCAAGAAGCAACGTGTAGGCTGGCCCGCCCCGACTATGTATATAGTGGAGCGGTTTCCTTTTCTCTCCATATGAACCTATCATATTGCGTGACGCTCCATGAAGAAAAAAATTATTTATAAATGACGCGCACCTACTACTCGTTCTCCTATAACCTTGCGCTTGGCATATCCAAAACATTAACCTTGCGATTGGCTCTTTGCCTCTTCGGAAGTCGAGCAATAATGGTAGTGCAAAGTATATATCGCTCGCTATATGAGACCGAATGAATTGCTGCACGCCCACCACGTGGGCAGGGTCGAGGGCGAGGGAGAGTGCTACTACATACGGAGCAAAATGAGTGAATGTACACTCTAAAATACGTCTATATACATCAGTGTTTGGAGTATGTACTAGTAGTTCATATTGAAATCTACTAAAGGATATATATATTCCAAACAATATGACATAATCTCTATATCCAAGGTAGTAGGGACCGCGCGCATGGGCGAGGGTGGACCAAGCTTCACCTCATCCTGTGAGCCACCGTGCCTGTGGGCGGGGGAGACAGCGTACTAAGAAAGCTTCTCCTCGTTCTGCGAGTTGACGGGACACATCAAAAGTACTCCAGTGTATAGAGCCTTTCCTCTAAGGTAGGCCCCACATGGTTTGCCTCTTTTTTTAATTTAACATAACGCGTCAACTCGCAATTTGTTTGTTCACCCGTGGTAGACGATCCTCCCTCCACCAAGTGGACAACCAAGACACGCCAAATTACCACGTGGGCTGCCTTTTTCGACATGAAATGAGCTCCACCGTGTACCAGCGGGTGTGGTTGGGAAAGAGACGGGAGTACATGCGCCGTGCATGCACCTGTTCTCTTCGTGCACGTCCCCCACCTACGTGGGTGTGTGTGAGAGATACAAACCGCGTTCATGAGTGTTTTTTGTTTTGTGGTGGGGGTGGGGTGGGGTGGGGGTTGATTTTGTGAATATTTGTGGGAATATGTGTCGATGACATCTCAAACAAAATTTTGCATGAAATGTGTGTGAAATGGAGGCATATCCATATCATGCATAGAGGGTCGGGCAATCCACGAGAAGAGAAGGAGGGGTCATAGCTATCGATAGAGTCGAAGAGAGGATCAAGTGGGTGGGTGCGAGATCGATGAAGAGAGCCATCAAAATAGTGTGTGTGTGTGTGTGTGTGTGTGTGTGTGTGTGTGTGTGTGTGTGTGTGTGTGTGTGTCTGTGTGTGTGCAAGTCAAAGATATAGGGCGACTGGCCTACCGAAACGTTAGAGGGCACATGTCAAGTTTGTGTGTGGCAGGGATGCATGACTAGAGCGCTTGATGTATCAGTGTGTGTGGAGGGGAGGGGGAGGGGGAGGGGTAGGCAGAGGCCTAACTATAGAGGTAGAACGACTCGTATATGTGTTGAGAAGGAGAGACCCAGCTATGTCTTGAGGGAGATCGGTCGACATCCATACATAACTGAAGGACTGGAAATATGCTGGGACAGAGAGAGAGAGAGAGGAGAGAGAGAGGGAGGGAGAGGGGTAGAGTGTTGGATGGGTGATGGAGTTGCTTCTCGGAGATGTCGGGAGAGGCCTACTAGACAAACTGAGGATGGAACTGCAATGTTATCAATAAGAGTGGGGATGTGTTTCTGTGTGTGCCTGTGCGTGATAGATCTGTCAGGACGCATCCATGGATGATGAAGGGGAACCATGTGTTTGGTAAGCAAACCAAACTAGATTGGTAGATCAATTGTTGTTTGTTGGTGGAAGGGAGAGACACAACTAATGAGGTAGATCGATCGATGTTTGGGTAAAAACGAGTTAAAAGGACCTAGCTGGCTATATGTATAGCGAGAGATCGGTCGGTGTACGTCCATTTGTTAGAGGCAAATAAGGCCCACGAGACGGATAGACAGAGAAAATGGAGCTAGGAGGTGGTGCGAGAGGCCCAACTACTAGCTAGATAGGGGGAGGAGTGTGCGGTTGTGAGATCGATGAAAACAGGGGCGAGAGTTTACACGGTGTCTGACCATATGAGAGACACGAGGCAAGGACACATAAAGGAGGAGATTGAAGCTGTGTGTGTATGCTGTAGGCAGGCATCGCTGGAGAGGTTTATCGATCGGTGTGTGTCGGAAAGGAGTTGTGGAGACTCTGGGAGAAGGACCTAAAGAAAAAATGAATGTGCCCGTGGATAGAATGCCGAGAGGGGAGGGCGAGGAGGCGTGTGCATGCACGAGAGAAAGTTAGTGGTAGCTACAAAGGCTAGAGGATTGTGTGGGTGTAAGAGACTAACAAAGATCATAATTTGATATGAAAGCGGATTCATATATTTGAATAGGAGATCATAGTGTTTTAAACATTGCATGCATGAATATAGCGGTGATACACGCTGTGCACATGTTATACCATAATGTGATAATGCATGGCGTTTGCAACTCACAGCTAAATGCCAACAATCTAAACCATACTATGCATCAAACAATCTCACATATTATTTGAATTTGTGATAATGTGCGCTGCTTGCAGCTTACAACTAAATATCGAGCAATCTAAACAATACTATATATCGAACATTCTCACATTTTATTTGAATTTGTGGTAATGTGTGGTGTTTGCAACTCACATCTAAATACTTGTAGGCGTGAGGGGGGGCACCATACATAATGTGATAAACACATTATACATATGAGACATGGTTTAGATTATGAAGATCTAGCTAGAGCTAGAGATGTAATGTGATTTGAAATCAAAATAAAGTGGATTCGAAAAATCTAGTTCGAGTTCATATAGTACACATAGTTCATATGTAACTCGAGACTAATCATGTGGTGTGCTGTGAAGATAATACACAAACGATGGTTTAACTTGACAATAATGATGATTGTAGATCTTACTAAAACAGAGAAACGGATTCAAATGCTTTGACTTCACAACAATCATTACTGTAGATCTTATTCAAATTTAGTTCATATTGAAGCGGTAGTATATACGGTTGGAATGCACTAAAACGTTCATTTGAGTAGTAGGTTGCATGCATTATACACGTAGCGAAATATTTTAATTGAACATAACATGAATTCAAAGTTTTGAATGACATTTGTAGTGCGCATTGATTTGGTACAATACACGTTAGGCTTGTCCGGAAATTTCAACCCGCGCTATGTTAGCCCGAAATATTTAAGATATATCTTTGCCTCGTTGTGCTCTGACAACTCCCTCCATCTCAACCCGCGCCTTGCTATTCCGAAATTACAACACGCGCGAAAACTCCCACCTCCGGTGAAATCCCGACACGTGAAATGCCCGTGGTACCCCTGAACCAAAAGAACCGCCTCAAATCGGTGGGGGGTACTTTCGTAACTTACCCCAGATTTCGGACAAGCGCGTATCTAAGCCATGGTTCCACACTGCCATCCCATCTGCCCACCCATTCATACATCGAGGCCGCAAAACCCGCGACGAAACCCCACACCCTGCTCCGTCCGCCACCCAGCCGGAGCCTCTTCCCCGACGACGCCGTCCACAAAGAACACTCGACGCCCTCATCCACCGTGCATCGATGAGGATCCGTCGTTGATCTCATCGCCCCGCGGTTCAGCCACCCGCCCTCCACCTCCAAGGAGCTGCCTCGACGTTCCCTCGCCTTTCGCGCCATGTCCATTCCCACACCGCCGCCTTCACCGCACCACCGAAGAGCATCATCATCACCATTTCTCGGATGAAGCTGCGCCTAATCGGCGCCACCAAAGAGGTTGTACACTAATCGTCGCATTTTCTTCTTGATTCAATCTCACGGTGCTGCCGGCGCTCGGTCCCGAGCCGACACAGCGCGGCTCCATCCATGGCGGCGTCGCCGACCACTTCCTCCACGGCGCCGCTCCTCGGCGGCGACGCCCACATCGAGGAGTTGCTGCTGCTTTAGCTCTCGCGCCGCCGCTGCTGCTGCTCTTGCTCTCGGTCCCCGCCTGGTCTGCTCATGCTATTGCTCTTGCTCGCTGCTGCTCTCGCTCTTGCTCTTGCTTGCGATGCTGCTCCGATTGGCAGCTCTTGATCGTTGAATCAACTTTTGGGTCACCGATTTTCAAGGGGTGGGCTCACTGGGTGAAGGAAGAACCAGCCGCAGCGAGGGAGGGAGGCTCACGAGAGGTACCCCACTATCTATCTTAGGGTTCAGGATGGGGCGGTGGTCGTGGCGGTGGCGGGCGTTGGCGGGTGGTGGCGTGGGGATCACGGAGAAAAGCTCGCACGTGGGGGCCTAGAGGATGGCCAGGTGGCGGTGGATCGGCGGTGGGGAGTGTTTTCGGGGCGGCGGGCGGCGACCGCCGCCATGGCGGCGGAGGCTGTTGTTTGGCGGTGGTGGCTGGCGGCTGGGGTGGAGGTTGAAGATGAACCGCAGGCCCTTGATTTCATATCCAACGGCTGCAAAATCGATCGACCAGAGATGAAAAAGTCGTCGACCGACGTAGCCTCACCTTGCTAGTGCGTTCGGGCCGACAAAGAAAATTCAGTTTCAACAAAGCAAAATTCAGTTTCGACGAGTTAGGTGCAGTTTGACAGTTAAGTTCAGTTTCGACGCTTAAGTTCAGTTTGACAGTTAAGTTCAGAGATGAGCGGCTGATGTATTTTACATCTAGCACTGTGGTTATGTATTTTACATCATGTATTGAGATGCTATTAGAATTCCACTCGAGTTAACGTTGTTCGTTGTCTCTCTTGTCTGCTTCAGCCTCGGCGTCGTACAACTCACGGAGCTGCTCCAACGATTTAAACCCTCCATCACAGCGTGAGCAGTACTCGGGCTCCATCTCCAGACGCCTAAGATCTTCTTCCCTCCTCCAACAGCAAAGTCAGCGGAGCATCCTCACCGCCAACCCAATCACGCTGAGATCGACATGGCTTCGCCAAAGAGGTTGTACACTTGTTGCCTCTCTTTTTACTCTACATGTTATATATATTGTCCATCGAGCACACGGATTTGTTCCTTTAGTGTCTCCTTGAAAGAAAAACGAGGAATTTTAATTTTCACTTGTCCTCCTTTTCAAATTCCTATTCATGAAGCACAAGACTAAGAGATAGTAGCATAATAGCATTATAACCGTACATTTTCTTGTGGTTTGACTTAATCTCACCATGCTTCTTTGCATCCTGTGATCTTCCAATTGTTGTGAATCAAACACCCAGACAAGCAGAAATCCTGTGTTTTTAAATTCTCTGTTTTGCATGTGCATTCCTATCCTATTCTGTCTATTTCCTATCCTGCATTGTTGGAATCCTCCAATTCAAACGAGTCCTTACAGAATTACTTCTCTTACAGATAGTTGTCAAAGAAAATCTTGCGTGGTTTGTCCCGCTCCTGTTGCGCCGTCGTCCACCCCAGCTCAGCTGCTCCAACGACACAAGGGTCCAAGACAGCAGGATCCGCCTCAGATTGTCTTCGCCGCCTCCAGATCTTCTTCCCGCCACCGGCAGCCATGAAAACTGCATTACCATCATCAACCGAGCAGATGACCTCGAGGACTACACGGGTCCGCAAGAGAGGTCGCACTCTTTCGTGTCCGCCACGTTATGCATCGCTTAATATTACATGCTACTTTATCGTCCCTGTTCACCGATTAGACTCGAGTCAGCTCCAAACTAATGGTCAAACTTGAGTTTTAAATGGTTGTGGGGTACATATCGGGCCGCTATCAATAGTATCTATCTACTATCTGGTTAATCTCCGGTGTCACTATGAGTTTCATGTTGGGTGGGAAACAAACAAAGAAAGAAGCCATTATCTGTATTTATTAACTCAATCCATTATCTGCCTGCTATTATTGGTTTTGGGTCTATCCACAAGTTGCTACCATCACTCTGGATTTCTGCATGCACTCCTTACATAATCTCACTATGTTTTATTCCTATGTATGATGCTTATTGTAAACAATGGAACCGAACATGTAGAGCAAAAGAGACGAGCCTTGCGTGGCAATATAATTTCATGCGACGTCCGCCCATGGTAGGCGCAAATGCAGCCCCCCCCTCCACGCATTTCGGATTGTAATCGAGAGGAAGATATCTGTTCGAGGGGGATTGTATGAGAAAATAACTCCTATTTACCCCCCGAGGTCTTCGCTCTAACTTGGCATGCTGATGTTGGTTATATCATGCATATGGTGTCTTCATTGCTTACTTTATACATCAAATATGTCATCTGCTTAGTTTAGACATCCTTTGTGCGAATGCCATCTGTTTACTTTATTCATCATTTATGTGAATTATGCAACGCCACCTTGTTTAGCCAGGCATCATATATGTGAATTTTGCAATGCCATCCTGCTTAGCTAGTCATCTTATATGTAAATTATATCAGGCCATCCTTTTTTTTTGTTACATATTACATTTGTCAACAATGTTAGTACATTCAACTGCTCTTCGCGTGCATCAGCCATTTGACACGGTGATGGCAAATTCTAGAGTGAAAACAAGGTCTTCGAGCAGACTATGCTATCTCGACGAAGCGCATATCTCGCTGGTTACGGATAGCTCCTCGAGGAGGATTCGAGAGATAGATGACCAGTCCTATTCCCCGAGGTGTATGCTCTAACTTGGCGTGGTTATGTTGCTCATATCGTGTGTATGGTGTCTCGCATTGCTATGCCATTTGATTAGTTTAGACATGCTTTGTGTGAATGCCACTGCTCAGTGTCTAATTACCATATATGTGAATTATGCATTGCCATCTTGTTGCAAGACATTATATATGTGAATTATACAATGCTATCTTGTTGCAAAGGCATTATATATGTGAATTATGCAATGCCATGTTGTTTAGCCAATCATCATGTATGTGAATTATATCATGCTATCATTTTTTTGTATTACGTGTTCCATTTGTCGACAATGTTTGTATATTCAACTACTCTTCCTGTGCATCAGCCATTTGAAGCGGTGATGGAAGTATCTGGAGTGAAAACAAGGTATTCAGAGCAGACAATGCTACCTGCTGAAGCAGACATCTTCCTGGCTACAGAGAGCTCCTCAGAGGAGGATTCAGAGATTGATGACCAGTCCTATTTCCCCCCTGTGGTCTATGCTCAAACTTGGCAGGGTTATATTACCCATGTCATGCATGTTAATAAAGACATCATATAGTTATATCATCTCATCCTGCTTAGTGTTTACAGTCATCATATTTAGAATTATGGCATTCTATCCATGAATGTATGTGAATTATGGCATGCCAACCTATTTAATAAACACATTATATAGTTATGTCATGTCATCCTATTTACATAGTCTCATATTTTGAACTATGTCTTTCCATCTTTTTTAGTTAGCCATCATAATGTGAAATTGTGTCTTGCTATCTTGTTTAGTTAGCCATCATATATGTGAAATTGTGTCATGCTATCCTGTTTGGTTAGTAAACATAAATATGAATTATTTCATGCCCTCTTTTATTCCCCACTATCCATTGCACTGCTCATCATACAATGTCTATACTTTCAATTACTTTTCTTGTTTATCAGCCATTTGAATTGGAGAGCGTGATGGCAGTATCTAAGGGAGTAACAACATGGTCTTCAGAAAAGATAGTGCTACCAGTTGATGCAGATAGAACCATGGTTGTACTTGCCCAAGGACCAGATCTACCACACATAACCCAGACTCTCGCAGATTGTACCCCTACCTAGTTGGATAGAGAACCAGCTACACCCCTTCTAACCCCAACCCGGCAGATAGTAACCAAGTTCCAGTTGACACAGCACCATCTCCACCACAGAGCACCCAAACACGAGCGGTTAGTAAGGGAACTGTAGTGCCCAAGGCACGAGGACCACCACTCCGAATCCCAACTCAACACTTAAAGGAGAAGAAGATTTGTTCTCGGGTCAGGTTCTGTAGCTATGGTTCATACTCCTTTGCTCTTGCATTACTGTATTTACTCATACCAACTATTTTCAAATTTGAAGGATGGAATTGAAACTCCGATGGTGCAACAGGTATGTTTTAAACCTGTTTCTTTAACTGGTTTGCTGTTGTAACCTGCTCTATGTTGATTTCAGTTTCAATTGAATAAACAGTTATGTTCTCATGCCATGCACATTACAAGTGTTGTTATTGCTCTATAGTTACCCACACTTTTATTCTGTCTATTCTGCTTTGTCTTGAACAAATATTATTTGAACTGTGTCTCTATCTTGATTTGGCAACAAAATTAGAATGATATAGACCATAAAGTGACCATGGTACATAGATATACGTTTGTTTCATCTTGTTATCCTGTCCACTTTACTACTGAACTCATTTACCAAAATGAGTTTCATATACAACATGGTAAACATGTGATGTGTCCGCTTGTTTCTCTTTTAGAATGCGGACAAAATATTGGAGAACGAAGACGCGTTATCCAATGGTAAAGGAAGTAATGCAGATAAGGTTTAAGATAGTGAGACATCCTGTTGGTCTCCAAGAAAGCTGATAAAAATATCTTGACGATAGTGAGGGAACCCAAAAGTCCTGTCTTGATGTAGTGTTCGAAGTTATCGCCACTATCTGCTGGCACAAGCTCTTCAACTCGCTGCTGAATCAGTTCGTCTTCTTGAGTCTCAACTTCAAGTTGAAAGACATCGATCGATGTCTTTGCGACAGAAGTCAAGGACCGAGGAAGTCCTCGCAGAATTCAGATGCATATTTTCCGTGCAACAAACAAGCACCGGAGGATTTAAGCGCCAAACAAGAGAAAGTTAATAAGCTTGCTAAGCATCTTGCCCGACATTATGGGTACCTGTGATATTGTTTCTTGAGATCTTCAAGTGGTTTCAGTTCTGGATTTGTTTTGCTGCAACGTTTATTTGCGCTGGTCGCCAACTTTGACAACCAATGTATATGATATGCTGCTTTGTTCCCTATATTTGCACTGGTGGCGAACTTTGATGCCAAGTGGATGTAATATGTGTAACAGCCGTGATAGCCTAGCATAAGTTGCTTGCTTATTTATTTCCTTGTTGTCTTGTTTATTTTTTGCTTGTAGTCGGCAGTTCTTTTTAAAACTAGGCCACAATAACCATGGGCTAATATTTATCTTGAGTGACACTCGCCTCCCACGGGCCAGAGAAACGAAGGCGCCTTCTATAGGTCAGAGAAACAAGAGACCTTCTACGGGTCGTAGAAACAATGGGCCTTCTATGGGTCGAGAAACAATGGGCCTTCTATCGTCAGAGAAACAATGGGCCTTCTACGGGCCATATCATCAATGGGCCTTATACGGTCGATGACCATAACGGGCCATCGTTAATAGGCTATATTTGATGACGCTATGAAAATTGCCCAACGTATTAACGGACCACAAACGGGCCGATGTAACCACGGACTGAATTTGGCCCACAAGAAAAAAGACGAAGAACGGGCCGTAAGTAAACGAATCGCCGGAAATGAGCCCAAGAATAAATGGGCTCGAGAAGGCGAAAGATAACATTTGCGGAAACGCCCAACTGAATAACGGGCCCTTAATGGGTATAAAGTGATATACTGTTCATTACGGGCCAGTTTCACCACGGGCCGTTAATGGGTGTAAAGTGATACACTGTTCATTGCGGGCCAGTTTCACCACGGGCCGTTAATAGACCAAGAGTTACATAGGGCCTCATATGGGCCGAAAGACGTCATGGGCCATACATGGGCTAGAAGTGAAAACGGGCTGGAATCACATTGGATGGCCCAGATGACACTACTGGGCCTAATTCGGATAGGGCGTAACGGGCCTTGGGTTAGCGGGCCGTAAATGGGCTATATGCGAACAGGCCGTTAACAGGCTTTCCATGGTTCGGCCTTTTCACAGGAAGGGGCCTCTGTTGGGCCGTGCCACGTGTCGACGTATCATAGGCGCCTTCTCGTCCAATGAGTGGATGACATCTGTCCCAACGATGAGTCGACACGTGTTTCCTCCGACCAATGATGATTTTACACGGAAAGTCCCCATAGGTCGGGCTGTTAACGGGTTATTGGATCCAAAACCCGACCCGATAGCTTAACGGCGTTCGCTACGGTGGATGCCACGTGTCGGTCACCCTTGACGAAAGCACTTCGCGGACGCGCGATTTATCGTCATGGAAGTGGACACTCGTGATGATAATTTTGGAAATGTCATCGAACACTTCTACGACAAAGACAGTATGACTATCTTGATTCTCATCATGGATGTACATGCACGACAAAAAACGCGACCTACTGTGACAAACACGTATCATCACGGAAGTGTATTTTTTTGTAGTGTTTGGGGCACTCTTTGAGGTTCTATGTGTTGGTTGAATAGATGAATCTGAGATTGTGTGATGCACATCCTATAATCATACCCACGGATACTTGAGGTGACATTGGAGTATCTAGGTGACATTAAGGTTTTGGTTGATGTGTGTCTTAAGGTGTTATTTTACTACGAACTCTAGGGCTGTTTGTGACACTTATAGGAATAGCCCAATGGATTGATCGGAAAGAATAACTTTGAGGTGAACCCTACCATAATCTCTTTGTTTGTTCTCCGCTATTAGTGACTTTGGAGTGACTCTTTGTTGCATGTTGAGGGATAGTTATATGATCCAATTATGTTATTATTGTTGAGAGAACTTGCACTAGTGAAACTATGAACCCTAGGCCTTGTTTCCTAGCATTGCAATACCGCTTACGCCACTTTTACCACTTGTTACCTTGCTGTTTTTATATTTTCAGATTACAAAACCTATATCTACCATCCATATTGCACTTGTATCACCATCTCTTCGCCGAACTAGTGCACCTGCATAATTTACCATTGTATTGGGTGTGTTGGGGACACAAGAGACTCTTTGTTATTTGGTTGCAAGGTTGCTTGAGAGAGACCATCTTCATCCCACGCCCCCACGGATTGATAAACCTTAGGTCATCCACTTGAGGAAATTGGATACCGCCCTACAAACCTCTCGCATTTGGAGGCCCAACAACGCCTACAAGAAGAAGGTTGTGTAGTAGACATCGATGATCGATCTGTAAGGGATGTACTTACGACCGAAATGATTTACCAGATAATTGTATTTTTTAGCACTACTGTATGTATTTTTGTATTTGTGTGCTCGCTGGTCGCACACGACCTCATTTTGCCGAGCGTGTGTGCCAGGAGGGCATATCATCAACGGTTTCTGGGTCGTGTGGGAAGGACCCCCTATCTCCCACACTCACTTGGCGACGGTTCCGAATGCCGTCGCGGAAAGGGGTTAAAAACCGTTTGTTTAGGACCAACGCGCACCAGTAACTCGATTTCAGGCTTGGGTCCAGCTTTGGGCTTCTTCCCGGGAGTGGCAACTTGTTTGCCATTCTTCTTGAAGTTCCCCTTCTTTCCCTTGACCTTTTTCTTGAAACTAGTGGTCTTGTTAACCATCAACACTTGATGCTCCTTCTTGATTTCTACCTCCGTAGCTTTGAGCATTGCAAAGAGGTCGGGAATTGTCTTCTCCATCCCTTGCATATTATAGTTCATCACGAAGCCTTTGTAGCTTGGTGGCAGTGATTGAATAAATCTGTCAATAACACTATCATCTGGAAGATTAACTCCCACCTGAGTCAAGTGATTATGATACCCAGACATTTTGAGTATGTGTTCACTGACAGAACTATTCTCCTCCATCTTGCAGCTATAGTACTTGTTGGAGACTTTATATCTCTCAACTCGGGCATTTGCTTGAAATATTAACTTCAATTCCTAGAAAATCTCATATGCTCCATGACGTTCAAAACGTCTTTGAAGTCCCGATTCTTAGCCGTAAAGCATGGCACACTGAACTATCGAGTAGTCATCAGATCGAGCTTGCCTGACGTTCAAAACATCAGCATCTGCTCCTGCAGCAGGCCTTTCACCTAGCGATGCATCAAGGACATTATTCTTCTATGCAGCAATGAGGATAATCCTCAAGTTATGGACCGAGTCCATGTAGTTGCTACCATCATCTTTCAACTTAGCTTTCTAGGAACGCATTAAAATTGTGGAACGGTAGCACGGGCCATTGATCTACAACATAGATATGCAAATACTATCAGGACTAAGTTCATGATAAATTAAGTTCAATTAATCAAATTACTTAAGAACTCCCACTTAGATAGACATCCCTCAAGTCATCTAAATGATACGTGATCGAAATCAACTAATCCATGTCCGATCATCATGTGAGATGGAGTAGTCATCAATGGTGAACATCTCTATGTTGATCATATCTAGTATATGATTCACATTCGACGTTTCGGTCTCCAGTGTTCCGAGGCCATGTCTGTACATGCTAGGCTCGTCAAGTTTAACCCAAGTATTCCGCATGTGCAAAACTGTCTTGCACCCGTTGTATGTGAACGTAGAGTCTATCACACTCGATCGTCACGTGGTGTCTCAACAGGACGAACTATAGAAACGGTGCATACTCAGGGAGAACACTTTTATCTTGAAATTTAGTTAAGGGATCATCTTATAATGCTACCGTTGTACTAAGCAAAACAAGATGCATAAAAGATAAACATCACATGCAATCAAAATATGTGACATGATATGGCCATCATCTTATGCTTTTGATCTCCATCTCCAAAGCATCGTCATGATCTTCATTGTCACCGGCTCGACACCTTGATCTCCATCATTGCGTCGTGGTCGTCTCACCAACTATTGCTTGTACAACTACCGCTAACGCATAGTGATAAAGTAAAGCAATTATATGGCGTTTGCATTTCATACAATAAAGAGACAACCATAAGGCTCCTGCCGGTTGCCAATAACTTTTACAAAACATGATCATCTCATACAATACGTATATCACATCATGTCTTGACCATACACTACAAAAAATACACTTCCGTCATGATACGTGTTTGTCACAGTAGGTCGCATTTTTTGTCATGCATGTACATCCATGACAAATTTATGATGTAATCAAGATAGTCATACATGTGTCCGTCGAGAAGTGTTCCATGACATTACCAAAATTATCATCATCAAGTGTACCTTCCATGATGATAAATCACGCCACGTCACGAAGTGCTTTTGTCAAGGGTGACCGACACGCGGCATCCATCGAACGGAACACCGTTAAGCTTATCAGTCCGGTTTTGGATCCGATAACCCGTTAACAGCCCCGACCAATGGGGATTTTCCACATGTAAAATCATCATTGGCTGGAGGAAACACGTGTCGGCTCACCGTTGGGACAGATGTCATCCACTCATTGGACACAAAGCGCCTATGATACGTCGACACGTGGCACGGCCCAACAGAGGCCCATTCTTGTGAAAAGGCCGGCCCATTTGACTTGGTCAAAAGGTGGCAGGCCGGCCCACGGCAAGCCTGTTAACGACATGTTCGCATATAGCCTATTTACAGCCCGCTAACCCAGGGCCCATTTACGGCCTAACCGAATTAGACCCAGTAGCGTCATCTGGGCCGTCCACTATAATTCCAGCCTGTTTTAACTTCTGGCCCATGTATGGCCCATGACGTCTTTCGGCCCATATGAGGCCCTTATTACTCTCAGCCCATTAACGACCCGTGGTAAAACTGGCATGTAATGAACAGTGTATCACTTTATACCCATTAACGGCCCGTGGTGAAACTGGCCCGTAATGAACAGCTTGTTCACTTTATACCCATTACGCCCATTATTCCGCTAATGCTTCCAGCCCATGTTATCTTTCGCCTTCTCGGGCCCATTTATTCTGGGCTCATTTCCACATTCGCTTACTTATGGCTCACATCGCTATTTTCGCTAGGGCCAAATTCAACCAGTAGTTACAGCCAGCCCGCTTGTGGCTCGTTAATACGCTAATGCTTTCATAGCGTCAACAAAATACGGCCGATTAATGACGGTCCGTTATGGTCGGCCCATGAACGGACGATTTCAACTCTAGCCCATTTACGGCCATAATGTGGGCTGTTATTGGCCCATGTTTAGCCAACCGATCATAAGCCCGTAGAAGGCCCATTGATGATACGGCCCATAGAAGGCCCGTTGTGTCTACGGCCCATATAAGGCCCATTGTTTCTATGCCACGTAGAAGGCCCATTGTTTCTACGGCCCTTAGAAGGCCCATTGTTTCTACGACCCTAGGAGGCCCATGTTAACTACAGCCGGTGGGCATCAAAGTTCGCCACCAGTGCAAATATAGGGAACACCCTACACTATACGAAAATGGCTTGCTGTTTTCTTCAGCCGGTGGCTGCACGTTAAGAACAAATTTTGTATCGCACCAAAACAAATTACAACTATAAAACAAAAGGAAGGTTGACATAAAAGTTAACCATCTAGCAGATAAATGCGCCACCAGAAGTTCAGAAGCTTAGTTCATTTGACCTGACTGTTAAGTTTTTCTGCTGTATTGTCCGATGGAGCACCATAACCTTCACCTTCAGTTCTCCTAGACTCCTGAACAACATAGAAAATGTCTGATAGTCTGGTTTCAAAACCATGTATATCTTGACAACATCGAACAATGTCTCTCCTTGTTTCACAAACGGTCTCTGTTAGGGAATGGACTTGTGTCTGGAGGGCAGATACAACATTGTTTTGAGCTTGCATATCTTGATCATGAGGCAGTTTGGACGAGATTGCCTTAACAACCAACCCAGTATTACGCAGGAACATGCTTTTGGCACTGTTAGTGGACAGGTACTGACCCACTGCAGCAAGGGCTGACATTGCGGTTATAGTTGCCTCGCCACCTTCAGAAGGTGGCGGTTCCACCATTTTTTCAATAGCTCACTAAAAAGTTGTGGTTTTACATTAGTAGTACCAGAACAAAAGATATTAAGGAGGCAGCAAAACCAAACCAAATAGCTTTGGTCTATATAAAGAACTTATTCTGGTGAACCCATGTAAAATAATAGTTGTATTTTATTGCAAAGTACATAATTAAACCAGGTTCCAAACATATGACCATGTACCATCGCTAATGTATTTGTCTATTTCTTCACACTGTATTGAGGGCTAAGGATAAAGAGACGAAGTTTATAATATGGCAAGCATAGTATGACATCATTCATATCACAAAACAACTGAGAATAGACAATCAGGCAATTTTAACGTTGTGTGGGCAAGTCCAGCACGGAACTAGATTACAGGTCAAGATCAAAGGAACATCACTCATCTCTTTTAAACCTTGTAAGGTGCAATGATATGCTAAGAAAATTGTGTATAAAATTAAAAAGAGTAATAGACATTGGCTGCAAACCATGCAGTTCAAGGCACAAGTCAGAGTAAGTAGTAGTTAAAAGGCATGAGGATTAAGGACTTACAACAACGGCTTTGACTAGTGTAGTCATGCCCTTCTTCTTACTGGTGTGACAGTCCTTGAAGATTTCCACATCATTTGGTTTAGGTACTTTTTGGTCCTTGCAGGCTTTCCTCTGCATTTGGAACAAGTCAATATAGATCTGATAATATGGTACAGCGAAAAGAGTGAAACAGCAGCTAATTACAAGAGCCTCGCAGCAGTGCAATATAGCTACGAGATCCTCGTCGTCTGTTGAATTTCACTTTCAGACGGTTGGCCTTGTTCTTTGAACAGTTCACCTACAAGAAGATAGATTTGTGTGGCACATGCGTAAATAGGACTTCAACATGTGATCCGATGACATATATATAATGTACCGATACTTCGGTTCGACCAAGAGTTTAACGAGGCCTCTCCGCCTTCATCGATATATTTTCCATCGAGATGTTTGGGCAAGTTCACCGTTAGCCTTGCCTTCAAAGTGAGTTTTCCTCAAGTTATACCGACATCGTCGCAGAGCAGACTTGAAAACATGGGTGCAAGCTTGTCCGGTTGCATCATCTTGGCTATCCAACTTGAACCTCATCTGTTAAAAATTATGGAGTCTCATTATCAAGAACCTAGAAAATATTGGATGAGCAAGACGATATTACTAGTTTCCATGCATAACCATACTTATAGATAAATGGTCGAGGAAGGTGTTGAACTGGTTTCTTCTTTGTCATTCCTGCATCAATCCATGTTGGGAGGATACGACATGACACCTAACAGCAATCGCTGCCTCGATACTAACTAGGCTGACTCAGAGCATCATGTGGCCTTTTTAAACCTGCCTCAAAACTGATCTCCATTCTTCCTCCTCTAGATTTAGTTAACCTATCGAGCATTATCCCCGATGTTTGTTTCTCTTGCGCCTAGGTGCTAGTCCAACAACAAACATAGGAAGTGTTAGTGTACATCAAACTATGAGACTACATATAAAGAAGCATGCAATCAGAATTTGACTCCAAAGAACTACCTTCTTGCTGTTGAAGCTCACAAGGTTCATCTGATCTTCCCACTCATCTTGTGTCAAGAGTGCTTCGAAGTAGTGTCGTGGCAAGGAGCTTGGGAATGTGCTGCTAGCTGAGTTGATGAACGAGTAAATCATGCGCTTGTTGGTATTGTGGAAGGTGTTGCAACAACTAGGGTTGTCTCGCTTGTTTGGTGGCAGCTATTTGTTTCTGTTTGGCTTGTTCTGCAGCTCGTGTAGCATGGGATACCCTGTTGGTACAATTTTCCGCTGGACTTTTACCTTCTATTGCACCATCAATACCAGCAGAATCTGCAGGAATGTTGCGCTTCCCTTTCCCTCGTTGCTCGCTCTTGCTTCCTCTTTCTCTCGTCCCATGTTAAGTCAAGTTTACAAGAAAATGAACAAAAATTTAGTTCTTCGTAACAAATGTACTTTGATGTAAGAACATGGTGTGATAGATGATATTGTATGTTATAGAAACAGGAACACATGTCTTAGTCACAAGTATAATGTGTAAAGTAAGCAGATGCAATTCAAAAAATTAGAAGCAATACAAGCTCATACATAACATGCAACCACATATAACAGTGCCAAGTTAGAGGGAGCACCTTTGATGGTGCACTAGGGGAGACGTGCTCATCACCAACACAGCTACGTTGAGTGTCTGTGCATGTGTTTTCTTGGAAATCATCTTGGAGGGATGGAGGAGTAGAATCTGTAGAGGCCCTCCATTAGGAAGGAGCACCTTCATCCGCTGTCTTTCTAACTTCCTTCCGCTTTATTGATTTTCAATTGTCAAGTAAAACCGACAAGAAAAAGCAATAAAATTCACTCTTCAGAACTCATTCGTGCATGATACTGACAATCACTACTTTGATGTAAGGCAAACACATGATTCCAGGATGTAATAATACGAAAAACAGGATGGCATGGCATATTCACAACTGTTTGTATAAGCTAAGCAGAATAGCACATGCAGTTTAACCAGATTGGAAGAATTACAATCTAGAAACCATATGCAACATGCAACCACATATCACGCTGCCAAGTTAGAGCAAGCACCTGCGATGCTAGTGTAGGGGAAATGCGGTAATCAACTATAGAGCTACGTTCACTATCTTCATCTAGCCTTGCTGTTTCTTGAGAATCATGTCGGGAGGCTGACGCTGCATTCTTTAATTGAGGAGTATTCCACTTGCCTGACTGCCTCATCATAAGTGATTGATGAGGGATACACAAGAACATTAGTTTAATGTAAGAACATGGTTAATACACAGATGTACTAGTATGTACAAAAGACAAAAAGGCATGTCATATTCAAAGGTATAATGTGTAAGCTAAGCAGATGCAATTTAACCAAATTGGAAGCAATACAAGCTAGACATCCGGCTGGAGTGGTGAGCATGATCATCTAGGACCCGAGAGCCCGGTGGAGGCGGGCTGCTTTGCCACCATCGTGGCTTTTTAGTTGGCTTCGTGTGATGCCTCTCTTTGTTGGGCTTGTCATCGGCTCGCCAAAGGCCCTCGACTAGCTATTTGTCTTCCGGTGCTCACGGATGGTGGTTCATGTAAAAAATATCTTTCCTTATCTTAATAAAGACCGACTTCGGCCTTTTGAATACAAGCTAGACACCATATGAAACATGCAACCACATATGACACCGCGAAGTTAAAGAAAGCACCTGGGATGGTGGTTCATGGCGAGCGAGATCATCAACTCCAGAGCTACTTTTACCGTCTCCATCTACTGACACTTCACCCTTTATAACGCTGAAACATGTCTTGCCTAAGCCCGAAGAAATTTGGAGATGCTCCTCTCTTTTATTTCGTGCTTCTATCAACTGATTGGCAGAGTCTGAAATACCCATGCATAAAAAACAATAGTGAGAGTATGGTGAAGTGTGTGCAGAACTAAAGCACCGTAAAAGTAGCAGATAGCAGGTGGCTGAAAGATAAATGAAAAGAGACATATGATAGATCTACAACATTTCCTGGCAAACAAAATTAGATTCTATTCCATATGATTTTGTAATATATGAGCACAGGGATGGCTGGGAAATGCATGTACTCCTCCAGCACACCACCACATGTGGTCATGTCACGATAACAGTAGACTGAAAATAAATAGGTCAGTCGATTTTTTTAATGAACCGTCCGATCTATAAGGAACGAGAAGATGGCCTTCGCTCACCTCCCGCCAGCCATCGTTGAGGATCTTTTCGAACCGCCAACACCACCGCCTGCACTCGCCTCCGCTGCCCCGCCTCCCTCGACATCACACCACCGCCATGCTTGGCAGCGCCCCCAGGCCATCCCTTTAATCCCGGCCGACCTCCAGATCTGGCGCCAGTAGCTCTAGGCCCCACATGCCCCTAAGATAAACACCGAGGCGCTGCTTCCCTAGCGTAATAGGCGGACTAGCGCCCGTTACGCCGGGGAATGCTTCCGTTAATTGGGAATCAACTGACCAGGAACTAAAATTCAGGGGGGCGACGGACCTCTAGCTAAGGTGAAATAGTATATGAGGAGAAAACTTGTGCATCACGAGTTACTAGGAACATCTAGTATCAAGAAGAAGCGGTCAACTAGTGTCTTCAGGATGAATACCTGCAAGGACACGTAAGATTTGCACGAATAAGGGAAGAGGAGTACCCTTATCGGTTGCCAGTGTGGTCTCCTCCATATGTCGCGGCGATCTTCTTTTTTCTCCCGGGGGAACCGATGTTTTGGAGAACCGTGGATTCTTGCACAAACCCATGGCCAAGTTGTTGACTGTTGTTGTGGCCGTATATCGGCGGAGGGGAAGCAGATCCGAGGCGGCGAAGGACGGCGTAGCAGGAACAGCTCTGGTGCGGTGGAGGGTGGCGAAGTTGGAGCGGCAGCGGTGAGGCGCAGGACGGCGTGGTTGAACTGGCTCGTGTACGGACGGCTCGGCCTCGGCTTCAACGACTAGTAATGGAGGACGCTATGTTGAGGTTGCGGTGGACTACGACGCCGGGTATCGGCTCCGCATGATGGAGGAGGGCGGCGGTTGATGGGTGGAATGGGTGGCGGACGGAGGACGCCGGGTTTCATGTTGGTGGAGAAGTAGTTTTTGCACCCACGGAGTACGAATGGGGAATCAGACGGGTGGGCGGGGGGGGGGAGAGGGGAGAACCATGTTTCGGTCTGGGACGCGCTTGTTTTTGTCTTTTTTGAACAGAAGATGGGACGCGCTTGTTTGAAATTTGGGGAAAGTACAAACTTTGCCCCCCTCTTAAATTTTCGACCTACTCCGGGTCGGGGGTAGGATGGTAATCCTAGGTGTCCCAAATAGTGGGCGGGAGCGATTTCGGCCGCACGCATGTGTGCTTAGGCGGCCATTGTGTATGAATGTTTTTCGGAGGCGGTTGCGTGGCATCTAGATGAAGCTACAAACCTACCCCGGTTTAGACCTTTGGACGTCGGGCCGGTAGGTTTCACGGGTCGAGTTATTAGAAAAGTAATTTCTTTGTACTACCAAACATTGGTCTCACGCAGTTTCAAGTAGTAGAGGCTCTTTTGGCGCTTCGCTCAAATTTTGAAACACAAGCATTCATGTTTAGAGTACTCTTGAACTTTGAGGATTGACCTAAATAGACAACGTTAAATTTGACCTTGTGTGTTTGAAAACCTCATTAAATTATCCGCTTCTTTTTGAAATTTTGACACTTGAAAATCCTATAACTACGATTATTTTGGAATGGAGGAGCTAAATTAGAATCTATTTTGTACACGACTACATATGCTATTATGTACAAAATCAGAGCAAAGATTGGTGCCCCCACAATTTAGGTATGATTTACAAATGCCATGATATCAAATTCAAATAATTGAATGGACTTCATGTTGAATTCGATTTTTTAAAACCACCTTAAGTTGAATTCAAATGTATGCTAGTTCATAGGTAGCTATTTATAATGTTCATTGTGTAACTTCCGTATGTATAATGTGCTTTACACACACAACATGAACTATACTCATGTTTATATTCGATTGCTAAAGTGATGCATTGTCTGGAGTTCAAAATACTAACTATGTGGATTAATTGTGTCGAATAATAACATAGACATGCTCAAATTCGATAGAATCTAGATGTCTGATGGATCAATGACTGTTTCTTACACGAATTGCAAATATCATGATCCCATCCTAATATTTGGATACAATTTATATCTTTAATCAATGTGTACAGCAGTCTTGTACGTGTAGTTTCACTCTCCATCGGTGGTCTCTCACACATGCTCACACACTCTCTCCCGAGGTGTCTTTCTCGCACACATGCTCTCGATATAACCCTCCCTCCCTCTCGTAACCATTTACGACTGTTTTCACTAACATTTATCACAAGCACTCTTCCTATCGCAAGCATACACACGCACAATCCCCATCGACCCTTTCTATATACATAGACCTACCTACGTGTCTCATGTACGCACATTATCTTTAGGCCTGTCTCTCATGCATTGTCTCACACCTCTTCCTAATCGATTTAGTATGATTCTAGCAGAGCATTCTGTAGGATGCCCTTAAAGTTAGGTTGATGAATAGTAATATCTGAGATAAATGGGTTACCTTAGTCCGAGAACCTAGGGTTACAAATCCTAGCCGGCTTTGTCAAGGACATAGAGTCCTTCACAATTATGCTATCTTTGTCTTGTACGACTAGTCATCCATGGGTCTCCCTAAATGCGCCACGGGCCGACCAATGACGCAGGACGGAACCGAACGAAGGGCCTCACCTCGATCCACCGGACCTCACGCTGTGACACACCCTCCCCCCCCATGTCTCGTGCTCTTCTCACACCCACACATACCAACACGTACACCACACACACAAAATATATTCTCCCGGTGCCTCTATCCACTCCCCCTTGCATATACACACTCAAGGGAATGTCTTGCCGTGACGCCATATTCGTCTCTCTCTCTCTCTAGACCACTCTCATTTCTCTTGCTATCTCTCCCACGCCCCATTCGCCCCTCTATCCATGCCTCTCTCGAATACATAATACACACACATACCTCTCTAGGCCCCGCCAAATGCATCAACTACACATTCACACATGTTACATCACGCACTCCCATTGATCCAAAAAGCCCTCTCTTCATGTTTATTTCAGATACAACATTCCTTTTGAATAAAGTGTGGCCAAAAAATATTTTAGAATTTCTACATATATACAACATTACGAAGTTATATGGAGGAGTATGAACGCTTGCATTGCACGGTGCCCACAATGATATTTATTCCGCACTGTGAATTTGTATATTTTTATACTATATATAAAGTTAGACATAATAAAGAGAAACGAAGAGCATCTCTCTCTACATCGCATACCCTCCCTCTACGCCCCTTTCACGTACGCACACAAACTATCCCCAGGTCCTCTAAAAGTAAGCCCCCAGCACATTCACACATGTTTCATCTTTCTCTCGCGATATATACAAAGGATTTATCATTGTATTTGAAGAGAAAGCATGATACGTACATTGACTTCGTAATCCACTCATTACGGTCACCATTTACGCTTTGTGGTTATTATACAGATCACGGGCTCACCGCATAACTCAGATTTGCTCAAGACACGACTAGTTGACCAGCTTAAACGCTCCACGTGGCACCTCTAGTGTTGCATCACATTATCTCACTACCATCGGGCCCACCTGCCGGCTTGTATCTACTCTACATCTACACTTATAAAATACTAGCAAGATGCCCATCGTTGCGGAACATCAAGATGCATTTGTATGAGTAGTTTATCTTGTGAGAGAAAAGGATGAATAAGGAAGGCCTTATTTGCAAGTGTGGAGAGGGTGTGGGTATCTTTTGCAAAATTGCCATAGTTTTTTCCTATCCGACATAGATCGGACGTTTATATTGCAGGATGGTAGGCACACGATCATCATCGACTATGCTTTTATAAGAGTAGGTTAAAATATACTCTTATAAAAACAGAGTTGGTGATGATGGTGTGCCTGCCATCCTCAATATAGGTCATCCGATTTGTATCCGATTGATAGGAAAAAACTATGACAATTTAGCCTAAGATGTACCCACACAGCTCTCCACATTTGCAAATAAGGCCTTCCTCATTCATCCTTTTCTCTCACAAGATAAACTAGTCATACAAATGCATCTTGATGTTACGCAACGACGGCATCTTGCTAGTAAGAATGAAAACAAACGACAAAAAATATTGGACGGTTGTTCAAGTCATGACCATGGGCACAGCGGACAAGGTGGCCTTGTATTGGTATGCTGAGCCGTCTGTTTTAACACACAGGAGCTGGTGTGGTGATTATACACACACACACACACGCATGCACATTAACTGCATGCATGCAACACTCACGCGAACACATGCACCCACGCACGCACGCAACACTCACACGTACACACGCAGCCACGCACGCACACAACACTCACACGCACACATGCACGCATGCATGCACACACCAAGACACCACACCACCAACACACACTCTCACGCCAAGTGCTCAACCTACACGCATGCGCACACATCAGCCCCCGATGCATACATACACAACCAGGTGATTCCCATGCACGGGGTGGAGTCTTGTCACGCCTGTGTAAATTTGTGTTTTCTGACCTTTTCCCTATGCGAACTGACAGGTGGGACCCACAAGGAACATGGTCAATTTAACTAGTCAACAGGGTGCCTCGCAGACTATTTGGCCGGTCAACAGAGAGCAATCAGATGCTGAACCGTGAGCAAGTGACCGTATAATCACCGCAAAATGTATATAGTGACCGTAATCAGCTTATTCTGAAGTTCGGTGAACATGTTACGCTTTTTCACTCTGTAGGCCCTCCAAAAGTACATCTCTACACGTTCTCGCATGCACGTGTGTATGTGTCTGTCAGGGCCTGATGTGTCTGTCAACTATGCAATACAGCACTACTACTACACTCTAACACAATAAATCATATGTGTTTTTAGTTTTACTAGATATCATATTGTTACTTAATTATTCAGTTTGCATAGATTGAAATTGCCTTTAAAATGTATGGCCGGTATCATATACCGCGCGGGAAAAATCCTGCCCTTTCCTGTTTAATCGGGTTTGTATCGATCGTGCGAAACAGCAAAACTATAGTACTATATACAGTACAAGTGACAGTTCACTGGGCCGTCGTGTCGTGTACTCGTCCGTCGTAAGAGTGGAGCGCTCACTTTCATAAATCTTCTAGTCCCTTCCGCCGACATGTGGGGCATCAAGCTACCAGGTCCACGTGCCATACCGGAATACAGTGCAGAGCAGCCGAGGTGAAGCACCCAGTCATGGCGCCGGCATAGTAATGAGCAATGAGGCATCAAATCACAAAGCTGCACCTTTCCCGCAGCTAAATTGGAGGGACGAAGTAATAATGCTAAAAAAAGAAGTTGGAGGGACGAAGCAACCATCATTTCACTCGTTGCTGAATCCGCTTCTCTCTCATCTTCTTCAAGTTAACCACGTGTTGCTTCTGCCGTTGTTCTGCCTCATGTGGGAAACGAATCGGCTTGGTAAAGCACTGACACATGGGACCACATGTTAGCAAACCGCCAGGACAACGTCCTCTAAAAATAAGAAACCTCCCCAGCCATCCGCGCGGCAAAATCACCTCCTTTTTACTAATCTTGATTCTATAATTTTTTAGATCAATATAATTGAGATTTGTATAGATAGCACACAGGAGCAAAACCAAGTGGTACGGTTAAGGGCATCCACAATGTGTAGCGAAAGGAGAAAATAGCTTTTTGCATCGTGGGAACCACTGTGGACGGTGTTGCCAAAGCCAAAAGGATGGAACCAAAGCTCCCTGATTGATTGATTGAAGGAATAGAAAAATGCAACGTCTCTCCTCTTTCTCCCGTGCTTGGACGCATGTACAGTATAGAGGACAGAGTCTACTCCCATGTTCCTTCTATCACAAATCACAAAGCAGTGAGGCATCAAATCACAAAGCACAGACGAAGCAACCATCATTTCACTCTTCGCTGACTCCGCTTCTCCATCGTCTTCTTCGAGAAACCATCTCACCGCACTAATCTGGACGGACGACGCTATTGTGTACGAGTAGTACAAGTACATTTACGTGTCCTTTGGTTCAACAGACTTCCTGGATGCAAATAAGGCGGTTGTCTCGGCTTGCAGGCGGCACTTGCGAACGAGTTACCGTGGTCTTCCTCAATGGTGTTCTCCGTCGAACGCACTTCGCCAAACCACAATGTTCGAGATATCGTTGACGTCACCGCGATGGGGAAGGAAGTCAAATATAGTTACTACCTCCATTTTTTGACACAAGGCCAGTATATCAAAATTACAATTTGCAAAAGGCCACTAACACTAATCGAGGCAAAATTGATGGGGTTTGCCTCGTACTAGCAACCAAGGACATTAATATCCCCTGCATGCGGAAGTGAGAAGGTTGGTTTGCATGGCGCTACATTAATCAAGCGATGAGGAGTGAGATGGTTAGCTCTTTGGGCTTTGGAGAAAAAAATACGCATTAATTGACACATGAAACGAGGATTTGTATCGATTAATCCCACGAAGGAAAACCCCGCCTTTCTTTTTTAACACTAGTACTCCTAGTACGTAGTACTACGTACTTATCCTGCTTGGGTCTAGGCCTTGCATTGCCATACTTCGCCACACATTTTTGCCAAGCTTGCCAAAAGTTTTCAAAATGAAAAGGAGGTACACTAGCGCACGGCTGTCGCGGTCGCACCACACCCTCACACGGTCGCCTCGCACGCCATGTCCCACCGCACCTCACATGCACAAATCGCTCCTGCACGCTGCAAACCCAACCAAGGGAACGCACCCTCACTGACACATGCTTTCACATGTGAACAAACCAAATTCAGCCATCCTACCGCTGACACATAATTTTCGTTCATAGAGTATGTTTATCCAACCGCATGTTGGGGAGTATCCGTACGGCCCGTGCGGTGGTCTGTTGGGGAAGAGGAAGAGGTGAGGAAGAAGGGTTAGGAGACGTAGGATATTCATCCAACCGCCTAAAATGGTAGACTGACCCAAGTCAAGCGACTTGCATAACAATATATGTTTTTACACAGCAAAAGATCCATAAAAACAACAACATAAAGAAAAACTATCACTGCTCGCCGAACGAGATGACCTCGTCGCCGTTTTGGCTGCCGGGCGCGAACCAGCCAGAGCTGCGGCGTGTGTCTCCGACCGTGGTTGTCCTCGGCCTCCAGCCTACTGCTCACGTGGAGCGTGCGGGCGCCTGCACGGACAAGAGCACCGCCCGATTCAAGTCGAGGACGTCCGTTCCGCCGCAGGAGGGCCTCGATGGCATGGCATCCGCAAGGCCCTGCCGAGTCGAGCCTCCGCCGCCTGCTCAAGTCGAGGACGTCCGGTTCCGCTGCAGGAGGGCATCGGCGAGAGCGGCATCCGCGCGCGCCGCGCCGAGTTGAGCCTCCGCCGCCGGGTTCAAGCACAGACGCCCGTTCCGCCGCAGAGGGCCTCGATGGCAGCGTGATCGCGCTGCCCGCCTCAAGTTGAGCCTCCGCCGCCGGTTCACATCCACGACATCCGTTCCGCCGCAGGAGATCTCGATGGCAGCGCATGCGCGCGCCCATGTTGAGTTGAGCCTCGCCCCGGTCCTCCTTTAGTATCGCCAGTTGAACCGCTGGTCCGCTCAGCACCATGGGGACCTCGGACGCCGCACGAAGTCGACGCCCATCGCCTCATAACCATCGGGCCTTCGCGCGCGCGACCTCCGCCATGAACATTGATCAGCTTCTCCTCCTCGTAGCTTGGCTCCAGAGAACTGGGATTGGCCCGCCGCAAAGCGAGCTTGGGAACGGAGGTCTCGGCGCCACCACCACCGCGATTTGCTGGCGCCCCGCATCAAGATCTTGTAGTACGTGATCTTGCGGCGCCCATGGCTTTCCGACGAACTAGGAGACGCTTGATGCGGGCTAGGGGATCGAAAGGTGGGGGAAGGGGCTAGAGATTAGGTGTGGTTTTAGGGCGTGGCTGGCGAGGCCGAGCAACGAAGGTTCCGTGTGAATAGTAGTTCCAGTGACGACCGGTCAATCGGTTTTGATCAGACATCGCTCTTGTCGCCAAGCGTTGCAGCCCGCATGCTGGACCTCCACTCGCCACCGAATGGAACGCGCTTCATCTTATGCTTTTGATCACTTGTGGGACCGCAGCTGAGAGCAACCGACGCCCCTCCCTCCCCGCCCGTGTCATTTTATGCGGAGTAAATAAAATGGAGGGAGTATACTACGGATGAGGATCCTCGACGTGGCCGAACCCATTGAGTAACCGACATGCGGGCCTAGCAAGCATGGGGTCCGCCAAGAAGTGACCGAAAGGGAGGGTAAAGCAGGATACGATGTGAAAGGAGCTCCCAATGATATAATTTTCACATTATACATCTCATGTACTATTAATCTTGTCAATAGTCAAATGCGGTTTTAAAAATGCATTAGAGCATGGTTAATAATATAGCCAGTCGATGGCTATAAGGAACTACCATGTCATCTATAGCCATCATCTATTATATGCACTCATACAAGAGTGTGGGCTATAAGGTTGGCTATTTCCATAAAACAAATTATAAGGTTGGCTATTGTATTAGTACTTTTTCCATCTCCTCTCCATCTCTTTCTTCATATTTATTGTACGTATTTAACTAGGAATGCGTATATAGCTAGGCTCTTGCATGAGAGCTCACTCCCCTTACTTTTTCACATCTCTCTCCTCCAAACTAAGACGCGAAGCGACACGTAGCGGAGGCAAAGTGAAACTTCAAACGAACTGTTAGTTTGTATGCATTTCGAACAAATTACAAATAAACATTGGAAATACAAGCATGGTCTAGGCCCACATGCGAATGATACTCTGAAGAATGTTCAAATGAGGCATGCGGGAGAATGGACTCGACCGGAGGGCGACATGATCGATGGAGAAGAGGGTTGGAGATTAATGAGAAATAAGCAAACTGTCGGATTTCGGGTTCGCGCACTTAAGGTTCAACTCGGGGTGCAAGGAGATCCAACCTCCACCGCCTCGCACTTGCCAATCGCAGGGACCTAAACTACTAAGAAGAACAACACAAGAGACACGAGATTTATACTAGTTCGGGCCACCGTTGTGGTGTAATACCCTACTCTAGTTTGTGGTGTGGTGGATTGCCTCTTGGGCTGATGAAGAACAGTACAGGGAAGAACAGCCTCGCGAGGGTCTGTTCTTGGTGGGTGTGATGAACTGCTAGGTGGTGTCCCGTCGCTCTAGCTTGCGGATCGGGTCTCTATCTCTATCTGACCTGGATGCCGATCATCGGGATCGTCCTCTCTATCCCATCCTCTCTCTCCTACTCTGAGTGTGGCTACTCCTATTTATAGGCGAAGGCCCTCGGCCTCTTCCCAAATATTGAGCGGGAAGGGCGCCATCAATTGGCCATTTTGAAGGGGAACAGCGGGTACGCTTATCCTGACTAAAGTTGGTCCTCGCCTGCCAAAGGCTTTGGTGATGACAACTGCTTGGGCTCCATGATGACTCCCTTCCAGCCAGTGGGGCTGGTCTTGGTCTTGTTGCACCGAAACGGATGCCTTTGCTTGATGCTCTTGCCTGCGCTTGCTCCCTTTGCACCAAAGAGGAAAGGAGGACGCCATGCTGGCGGGCGCCCGATCGCGCCCTTGGTCGTCATGGCTTATGCCATGGGCACCTCACGAGGTACCCTGCCTTGAACTCTCCGCCTCATGAGCCACTCGACGAGGGCGTGCTCGAGGAAGCTCCTGTCGTCCGCCTCATGAGGCTTGGCCTCGCGAGGGTCTTGAGCTTGTGTTGATGAAGATGGGCTGTCCTGGCCTCCTTGAGCCACGCCAGAGGTCGCAGCGAGCAAGTCTGGGAACCCCTGCCCTGTAACGCCGACAGAGCCCCGGCCCACGGGCGCCCAACTTGGCCGAGCAGAGAGGCGAAAGGGCAAGTGCGAAGCGCCGCGGGCCCTAACAGCCTGCGGCCTTGGGCGACGCGTGGCGGTTGATTGGACGCGTGCGCACTGCCTCCCCACGATGCCTCGGTAACCGCCCGGACTCGACAAGTCCCTGCATGCATGGTCAATCATGATTATCGGTGATCGTGGAGGCCGACGGTTGGCCTTCGCCAGCAATAAGTATGGAACGGCACGCGCCCTTCCAGTCTATCCTTCTGCTTCTCCTCTTCCTCGTCTCGTCTGGTTGCCATGGCTCCGATCCGCCGGTTCTCCAGGGAAGAGAAGGGAAAGGCTCCTCAAGAGGATCCTGACCCGCTCCCCCCAAAGAAGCGGATTGCTCTCTGGTGTCAGGGCAGGAGCGCTCGCGAGGAGGCGCCCGTGCCCTGGTGCGCAGTCGCCACCAGGGTTTCCTCTTCCCTTGTACGCGGGCATTGGTGGCCCTGAAGGAGGCGAGGCCAGGCGCCACGAGCGGCGCCGCCGACAAAGCCGGCGGGTCACGAAGGTGTGCGTCTTCCCCCCTGGAGTTCACGCCAAGGGCTCCTGCCGGGAGTTCGTGCTTCGCGTCGCCGCGCCTCCCAAGTCTTGGGTTCGTCTTCCTTCTTTCTTCGCCTCCTTAGTCCGGCAGGGGGAGCCCCTGGGACTCTGGCTGCAGCATGCCGGCTGCGGCACCCTCGCGACCGGGGCAGAGGTCGCAGTAGTTGTCCCGGGCAAGGTCTTCATGACTAGAGGCTGGGACGAGGTCGCCAGGGTCTGCAGGACGAGGGGCGCCCTCACGATCCACCTGGAGTACGATGGTGCTTCGGTGGTGTCCTTCAAGGTCTTCGACCCGGAGGGTCGTCGGCTGGAGTGTTGCCCCGGGAGAGGCGGTCGGGGCCCTGCTGCGGTGAGATGGAGGCCGACCGACCACTCCCTTCGCAGCTTCTCAGGCGACGAAGGCGCCGGAGGATCCAGCGACTCCGCCAAGCTCTTCGCGACGCCGGAGACGAGCGACGACAGCTACGAGCCCCCGAGCCTGCGCCGCTCCCGGAGCAGGGTGAGCTGTCAGTCGCCGCCGCCTCGATCCGATGGGGTTGGCTCCGACCGGTGGCCCACTATTGATGATGGCGTCTCGCCGGTGGTCCCTCAGAGATAGGAGCCAAGAAACGATTGCTGGGGCTTGTAAGATATTTGTAGCTTCGCTTGTCAATATGATCCTTATTGTGAGGCAATGCGAGATGCTCATTCCGCTTTAGCTAGTTTCTTCCTTTCGACCTCGTGAGGGCTTGGTGCTCACACGACTGTGTCCCAGCCCCAAGGCGGCTTCAGCCGCTGCTGGTATGCCTGTGTCGCGATGCCGTGGTCAAGGCCAGGAGGTGAGCGCCCAAGGTCCGTAAGAGCCTCCGAGTCGCGATGCCTGGGGTCCCCTTGGCGCCAAGCAGCCATCATTCTGCAAGAAAGGAGAGCGACGCTAACACGGGGTTGCATTGAGTGTGGGGGTGGTGTTGTGATAACTAGTGTGCCCGGAGGGGTGACTTATCTTGAGGGTCAAGACAATGCCTCCTGGTGTGGCGCTAGGTCTGCGCCTTGGCCAGTGAGAGATTGCGTGGCGAGGTCGTTTCGTGCTCCTTGGAGGGACCCTGCAGGTTCACCACAAAAGGAACAAGAGCTCGCTGTGGCGATCGTTAGTCCTGCCGTTAGTTGCTTTGGAGAGGCGCGAGAGGCCTCATGAGGTGTGTTGGGGCACCCGTGAGCCAGCGGCGGGACTCACGAGGCCCTACCTCAAGGCGGGTTGTGCCTAGCTCTGGGCCTTGCCTTCGAGTGTGTTCCTGCAAATTTGGCAGATGCGGTGTTTCACGCCTTTGGGTCCTGCTCGGGCTGGTTTCAGCCGTCGGCGGCAAGCCAGTCGCGATGCCATGGACAAGACCAGAGGGTGAGGGCCGAGAGCCGGTAGGAGCCTGAGTCGCGATGCTCGTGCACCCCCCCTTTAACGCTGAAGCTGGATTAGATGACGCAACTCACGCCCCGGCCCCGGCTCGGGCTGGTCTTAGCCGTCGCCGGCAAGCCAGGTCGCGATGCCATGGACAAGACCAGAGGGTGAGGGCCGAGAGCCGGTAGGAGCCACGAGTCGCGATGCTCGTGCACCCCTTTAACGCGCAAGCTGGGTTAGATGACGGAACTCACGCCTCGGTCTGGCTCTCGGGCTGGTCTCACTGTCAGCCGCAAGCCAGGTCGCGATGCCATGGACAAGACCAGAGGGTGAGGGCCGAGGGCCGGTAGGAGCCCCGAGTCGCGATGCTCGTGCACCCCCTTTAACGTGCAAGATTCCGCCACCCAGAAGAGGCACCAAATAACAAGCATGGCGGAGCGAGAGCATAATCCTAAGGAAAAGCAGAAGGATACATGCACGGGATCGGCCCGAGCAGCTTGGGGATGATGCAGCCCGAGGGTGCCCCAGCAGGATAAGCTAATGACATGAAGTAAAGGGATACATGCCGCAGGATTGACCCACGCTGCCTAGGAATAATGCAGCCTCAAGGCGCCCCACCGGAAATAAAACTTAAAGATGTCACCCGTGATGTTGGGGATGAAGGGGTGTCGTGTAGCATACTGGGAGGCTCCGAGGCGCTGGCGGCTCCTCGGGGCCATCTCCATCTCCGCTGTGGCTGCGGCGTGCTTGACCTCTTGAGCCTCCGTGATGGTCCTCATGAGACGTGGTGCGCAGCAGCCGTGTTTGGCAGTGCCATAAGGCATGCGTCCCGTAGCTGTGGGCGGACCCTGCAACGCCCCACTCGCTAGGGCCGAGGCGCTTGAGATGCGGCTCGGCTGAGCCCTGGTATGTCGATGCAGGACGCGCAGCCCACCATCCTCTCCCTGGATGAGGGGCCACAGCTGGCAGGCGGCGGCTGCCCCTCATGACCCTTGACTCTTGTAGCCCCGAATGGCCTTGCCGATTTAACCTTGAGGGTTCCGCCCTTCCGTCTTGCTCCCGCTTATGGAAACATGCTTCAAACACGCCCATCGTGGTGCCCAAGCGCCTCCCTCGAGACCTTGGCGAGGTCGGCGGCCCTCCAGGAGAGCCCCGAGCCCGCCCGAGGAGGGTGCAGGCGCGCTTCCTATGCGATGGAAGGAGGCTCTCCTGCTCGACGGGCCCCGAGGGGCCTGTCTCTTGAGGAGCCGGGCGGTCGATGTCTTCTTCTTCTTGGGTGCGGCTTCGAGGCCTCCCGCTGCTGTGGTCTGGTCTTCCAATGATGCGGCTCGAAAGGCTCGCTCCAGGAGCACACTGCGTCTCTTTCTTCATTGTGGCACCGTGATGACCCCGCCGCTTCTGGCATCTTGAGGACGTTGTAGCCATGGTGGGTTACGACCATGAATTTGGCCAACGCTGGGTACCCGAGGATGGCGTTGTACAGCAGGAGAATGTGGGCGACGCCAAGTCGGCGAGCTCGTGTGGTAGTTTTCGCGGGCCTCAAGGTGACCGGAAGGCGGACCTGCACGATCGAGACCGTGGAGCCGTCGGTGACTCGGAGAAAGGATTGGTTGGTCAAGCCGATCAGAAGGCACTTGAAGATTGTTGAATGTCTCCACGGATAGGACGTTGAGCCCTGCTCCGCCGTCGATGAGGGTCTTGGTGACTAGCACGTTGCTGATGATTGGGGAGCAAAGCATCGGGAGAACTCCGGCTGTGGCTGCGCACTTGAGCTGATCCGCTGAGCTAAACGTGATGGCGCACGCCGACCACCTAAGAGGGCGTGTGGCCTCGAGCTTGGGGAGGACTGCATTCACTTCGCGGGCGAACTACTTGAAGATGCGCTGAGAGGCTGGGGCTTGAGCTCCGCCCAGGATGCAGGCGATCGCACGCGCTTCCTGGAAGCCCCCAGCCGCCTCGTCCTGCTGACGGTCTTCGATTCTCCTTGGCGGTGGCGGCAGCGGAGGGAGGCCTGCGTTCTCCTCAGGCGATCTCGCGAGGCTGATCCCTCCCCCCTCGCAAGGTGGGTCTTGCCACGGTCCTCGCGAGGTTGGTCGCGCCATCCTGGCGCTGGCCGCGGTCTTCCCAAAGCGCCCGCATTCCTTCCTCCTCTCGGCCGAGCCCGGTCGCTATGTCAGGCGCCTACCGACCCTTCCTTCACGCACGGCCCGAGCTCTTGACATTCATTGGTGTTGTGGGTGTGGAGGTCGGTACGCGCAGTACCGGCTGCCCTTGGAGGATTCGGGCTGATCTCTCAGACGCTTGGTGTCCGGTTCGCTGCAGCACGGCAGCCCCTTGCGCTTCACGCCCTGGCCTTGGACTTCTTCTCTTCAGATCCGTGGCAGGCAGCTCGAGGAGGGAGAGGGCCCATCCTCAGCTCCGGCGCACTTGGTCGCCAAGTTGAACAGCCCAGGAGGTGCACAGATCTTCATGCATCACCAGCTCCTCCTTCATCTTGACGTCAAGACGCCGCCGGAGAAGGCGGAGATGATGGCCTCCTCCGCCACCCCGGGATCTTGAGGCGCTGCTGTTGAAGCGCTGGATGTACTTTTGTGGTTTCCGCTGCTGCTTGATTCGGCGCATGTCGCCACGGCGGGTGACCGGTCGCGAGTACCTCGAAGTTGGCGATGAAGCGGTGCAAGATCTCGCCCAGAAGAGATTGTTCCCGGGCCGATTCAGAGCAGTGTGGGCCCTGGCCCTGAGCGCCATGGGAAACCAGTTCGCCATGACCTTTTCATCCCGCTGGCAGCCTCGATGCCCAGCTCAGATAATGGAGGAACTCCGTAGGGTCAGCTGTGCCGTCGAGCGTGGAGGCAGGTCTGGCTTGAACTTGGTGGGCCACGCGACGCTGCGCAGCTCGGAGGTGAAGGCGCGGCAGCCCGCCGTGGCCGCGGGGGGCCTCGGACGGCAGAGAGCTTGATCTTGTGGGCCTTCATGCTCCGCGGCTGGGGGGCAGCGCAGGGTCTTGACGCGGCGGGAGCGGGAGCGCCAGCAGCTTTGGGCGAGGAACTTTTGGCAGTTTCGCTTCTTTGCCACGGCGCTGGCGGAACGGGTTCCGCCAGGACCGCGCGCTTTGGGGCTGTGGCGCTGTCTTGAGGAGGAGGCGGCCGAGGCGCCGGAGCTTTATCGCCGCTGGGCGGGTGCGGTGCAGCGAGATGGACGGCGCTGGGTTGCTCTCGCAGCGCGGACGAAGCTCGGCGACTTCGGTCGAGCTATTCTTCGAGACGCTGCCGACGGGCGGTAGCGCAGGGAGCTCGCTGGCCGCGATGAGTGCAGCTCGGGTTTTCATGGCGCTGCTGGGCGCGCGTGGACGAAGAACCAGCGGGGTGAGCGGCGGCGGCAGGCGGCCGCCCCGCCCATGGACGGGTGCTGGGACGACGCTGTTGCTCGTTTTTCGCCGGGCCGATGGCGGTATTGACGGCAGTGATGGGGAACGACGAGGGCGCCGCCGACGGGAGCCGCTCGGGCGACGTGGAGGCGAGGGCGGATCGGCGCCGGGCGCGGGCCCGACGAGCGCCGACATGGTTGCGGTGGTCGGGAAGAACGAGGCGAAAGGCAGATTCCGGGCGCACTTTACCGGGCGCTAAATGTCGGATTTCGGGTTCCGCGACACTTAAGGTTCAACTCTGGGTGCGCTGGAGATCCAACCTCCACCATCTCGCACTCGCCGAATCGCAGGACCTAAACTATTAAGAAGAACAGCACAAGAGCCACGAGATTTATACTAGTTCGGGCCACTGCCAGGTGTAATACCCTACTCTAGTTTGTGGTGTGGTGGATTGCCTCTTGGGCTGATGAAGAATAGTATAGGGAAGAACAGCCTCATGAGGGTCTGCGTCTTGGTGGGTGTGATGAACTGCTAGGTGGTGTCCCATCGCCTAGCTTATGGATCGGGTCTCTATCTCTATCCGACTGGATGCCGATCGTCGGGATCGCCCTCTCTATCCCATCCTCTCTCTCCTACTCTGAGTGTGGAAACTCCTATTTATAGGCGAAGGCCCTCGGCCTCTTCCCAAATATTGAGCGGGAAGGGCGCCAACAATTGGCCATTTTGAAGGGAACAGCGGTACACTTATCCCGACTAAAGTTGGTCCTCGCCGCCAAAGGCTCGTGATGACGCTTTGCTTGGGCTCCACGATGACTCCTTCCAGCCATTGGGGCTGGTCTTGGTCTTGTTGCATCAAACGGATGCCTTTGCTTGATGCTCTTGCTCGCGCTTTTGCCCTTTGCACCAAAGAGGAAAGGAGGACGCCATGCTGGCTGGCGCCTCGACCGGCGCCTTGGTCGTCATGGCTCGCTGGGCACCTCGCGAGGTACCCTGCTTGAACTCTCCGCCTCCTCATGAGCCAGCCTCGACGAGGCCGTGCTCGAGGAAGCTCCTGGTCATCCGCCTCATGAGGCTTGGCCTCGCGAGGGTCTTGAGCTTGTGTTGATGAAGATGGGCTGTCCTGGCCTCCTTGAGCCACGCCGCAGGCCGCAGGCAGGCAAGTCTTGGGACCCCCGTTCCCGGAACGCCGACACAAACGCCACATGATTATACTTGACCGGCTCAAATAAACAATAAGTTGTCTCGCTTGGCCTACATAGTGAAAGGCCTAATGCGCAACACGGAGCACTGATGCTCGAATATGGCCGGGAAAACAGGGAAACCGACATGTGGGCACACCTATTGGGATGACGTAGCACACACTAGTCCAAGGGAGGAGCTGGCCCACGACCTCCTAGCTCGCCACCAGCAACCGTTCATGTGGGTCGTGGGGGGCCAACAACGTGGCGCAGCTCCAGCACCGCCTCTGGACACAGCGACCGCGGTGAGCGACACGCTCATCGTCGCTAGACACGGTCGGTTTCAGTGTGCCGAGGGTGGCGTTAGTGTTGTGGCATGACCAACAGCTAGTATGTTTGGTTTGTGCCCAAGGTTGCCCCATCAAAGCATTGGGTACCCAAAATTTTGGTTGAGGTCTTGGTTGCCCATGATTTGGCCGACATCGGCAAGAAAAATAAACTAGAGTTGGCTAGAGTTCATTGGCATGCCAAAAAAATGGCAACCATCCATTTTTGGGTCATGACCAAAACCTAAAAAAATGTCAACCATCCAAACAAAGACCAATCTTTGGGTCATGACCAAATTTTGGTAAGGTGCACTCTGGCCACAATCCAAACACACCCCAACACCGGCTCGTCGAGGATGCAAAGGGTGCCGGGACGCGTCCGCGGAGTGGTGTAGCGCGGCCAACTGCATCCTCAGGACCTGAGACCATGCCGGGTCGTCTTTCTTTTTCAATGACATGCGTCGATCGCACGTGAGCAAAGGGCATCTCCAACGTTGCCACGACCGCAGGTGACTACCCTGGCACCCCAAAAACCCTCATCCCTCGCACCGTCGCGTGGTGCGTTCCCAGCTGGCGCCAGCTGCCCGCATTCATGCCGCCCGTCCGTATGTTGTCGTTAAGAGGCTCGGTGCCCGAGGAACCAACTCTGGCGACTTAGTGACGCACCAGGACGCTTGGCCTCACCGGAATGCGCTACTTAAATGGGCAACACCCAGATAACCTCCACACCATAGCGCATTGTCCTGCTACCAAGCACCACATCCACCATGATCGCAAGCGCGAACGCTCTGCGGGAAAGCTTGCCTACGGGGATGGAGCTCGAGGTCGCCGACTCGCCAAGTCGCCAAGACAAGCGGTGGCTACCGGGCGCCGACGACGGAGCACCGCCAGCCACGCTGCCCTATTTTCCGCCGTCCAACGTCCGGCACCGCCGAGGTCGGGGACTCCTCCGAGGATGAGTAGGGCATGGGAGGAGGCAGGGCATGGTGTGCCAACTGGCCGGTCCGTCTCCGGTGTTCTGTTTTTCCTCGCCGGAGACCGCACCTTCACTTCACGGGTCTTGAACCCCGCCCCCATACATGGAGATTGCAGACGGAGGACGTTGGTCACCGCCGTAGAATAGGTTTAGGGTCGGGTTTCTTTTATTTTTCTGTCCTATAAAAGTTCGAAATGTAATGAAAATCTGCCGTGTTTGCATTAATCTCGGCCGGTGTATATGAAATTTCACAATAATATAGTATATTGTAGGAGTACTAGCAAGATGCCCGTGCGTTGCATCGAAGATCAAGATCTTGTGGGAGAAAAGGATGAACGAGGGAAGGCCTTATCTGCAAATGCACATTCACGCATTTCACATTTTTCTACATCTACGGGAACCTATGAAAGGGTTAACATAAATTGCCTCTCTCTCTCCTCCCCTGATTTTCATGGTGGTGGGCCCCTCCCTCCCCCCAATCTACAATCAACAGCTCACACGTTTCACATTATGTTAATTACATAACTGGGACAACGTAGGTGTAGCATTACTCGTCCTAAAAACCCAACTAAACCAACCTCCCAAAGATATCGCTGGAAAAGACCCGCCGCTACTGCTTTAGTCGGGATTACCGGATTACTAGTAGTAGTATCGATGGATCGCGCAAGCAACAATTTTTTTAGGGCGAAGCACCTAGTTTAAAAGGAAAAAGGCGGTACACTCAAAGACTTCGTCAGCGGTCGCATTGCACCCTCACACGCTCGGGTCCTACACACGGCTCACGAAATGTAACGCGCTCGCTTGCCTCTTCACCGCATGTGGGACTGCACTTGGAGAAACCGACCAAATCCTAGATTCAACCGCCTTCGCCAACTAGCCAATAATATTCCCCAAACCCCCTCCCCTGTGTCCCTCCACTCCATTCGCTCCGCCAAAGCCGCCTCCCCGCACGCCGACACGAGGCGCCATGTTCATCGAGGGGACGCACGGCGATCCTCTCGCTCCCACGATACGGTCTCGTAGACTGCCGTCCTCTAGCAGCGCCACCACCATCCTGGCGACGTTTTGTGGAGGCGACGGCGGTCAGCGCCGCCACCATCGGGCGACGTCAGGTGGAGACGCACGGCGGTCAGCTTTCTCCCACGGTACGCAAGATTCTAGATCGAGGCCCGTGCATGTCGGCAGTAGCGCTGAATGTTAGCTAGTAGACGCTGTTAATCTCACTGTTTGCCGAAGTAGTTTACAATCAATATGCTCTGCTTAAGAAGCTTCCTTGCCCTGTTTTGCACTCAATCTGCTTAGCTGAGATGGCATGCCAAGGCCGATTAGTTGCTAAAATATCCTGCCATATATTTATTGTGACGTAGATTGCCATGGTCTAGTAGCCAATCTGTTAGGTGAAATAGCTCTACACCGTTTTATACTCGATCTTTGTTGTTGCGATGGCCTTTGTGGCACCCCGGCTCAGAGCAACCGGTTTACCCTGCATTGCCAGCCGAGAGATCGAGTCTTCTGGCAATACACAACAACATGGTACAGAAATAACCGCCTTATTGATACTAGCGTGGTACAAAGGTTTGATATTACATCGAGATTCGAGGCCAGGCGGCACAGACGGTGCTGCTGGACAGTATGTACATTATTTAATGAACATGGCTGGGCCCTCAATCACACGAAACTACACGGCAGCGGAAGAATGATGTAGCGGAACTCCATGGCACAGGGACACCGACGTGGACACGGCCTAGACACCGAGATGCGCTCCGATGCGAATCAACTTGCCTAAAAGCTGGCATGACACGCCAGGTCAGTACATTGAATGTACTTGCAATATCACAACAAACATAAGCACGTTGACAGCCAATATCATGATAATTAATCAAGTTAAATTAATGCGAGAAATTACTACAAATGCAAAGCTACGCAAAGCAACCAAACAGCGCACCGAGTCACACGGGCTCGCTTACCAGACGGTTACCTCGTAACCAAACGGTGACCACACCGGGTGAGGGAGTCCTGGATTAGGGGGTGTCCGGATAGCCGAACTATCACCGTTGGCCGGACTCCTAGACTATAAAGATACAAGATTGAAGACTTCGTCCCGTGTCCGGATGGGACTTTCCTTGGCGTGGAAGGCAAGCTTGGCGATACGGATATGTAGATCTCCTACCATTGTAACCGACTCTGTGTAACCCTAACCCTATCCGGTGTCTATATAAACCGGAGGGTTTTAGACCGTAGGACGAACAACAATCATACCATAGGCTAGCTTCTAGGGTTTAGCCTCTCTGATCTCGTGGTAGATCCACTCTTGTACTACCCATATCATTAATATTAATCAATCAGGAGTAGGGTTTTACCTCCATCGAGAGGGCCCGAACCTGGGTAAAAACACCGTGTCCCTTGTCTCCTGTTACCATCCGCCTAGACGCACAGTTTGGGACCCCCTACCCGAGATCCGCCGGTTTTGACACCGACATTGGTGCTTTCATTGAGAGTTCCTCTGTGTCGTCATCTTTAGGCCCGACGGCTCCTTTGATCATCAACAACGATGTGGTCCAGGGTGAGACTTTTCTCCCCGGACAGATCTTCGTATTCGGCGGCTTTGCACTGCGGGCCAATTCACTTGGTCATCTGGAGCAGATCGAAAGCTACGCCCCTGGCCATCAGGTCAGATTTGGGAGTTTAAACTACACGACCGACATCCACGGAGACTTGTGTTGGGAAACGTAGTAATTTCAAAAAATTTCCTACGATCACGCAAGACCATGGTGATGGCATAGCAACGAGAGGGAGAGGTCCGCCCACGCACTGTGAGACCGAAAGCGAAGCGCTATATCAACGCTGTTGATGTAGTCGACGCCTTCACGATCCGACCGATCCAAGCACCGCATTCGCACCTCCGAAGTTCTTAGCACACGCTCAGCTCGATGACGATCCCCGGCCCGATCCAGCAAAGCGCCGGGAGGAGTTCCACAAGACGACGACGGGCAGGACGATCTTGATGTTCTACTTCGCAGGCTTCGCCTAAGCACCGCTACAATATGACCGAGGTGGAATATGGTGGAGGGGGCACCGACACGGCTAAGGAACGATCACGAAGATCAACTTGTGTGTTCTAGGGTGCCCCCCGCCTGTGATATAAAGGAGCAAGGGGAGGGCCGGCCGGCCCTAGGAGGCGACTAAGGAGGGGGGAGTCCTCCTCCTAGTAGGAGTAGGACTCCCTTCCTAGTCCTACTAGGAAGAGGGAAGGGGAAGGAAAGAGAGGAGAGAGGGAGGGGGGCGCGCCTCCTAGTCCAATTCGACTCCCATGGGGGGGCCGCCACCTCCGGTGCAGCCTCTCTCTCCCTCTTGGCCCAATAAGGCCCATTACTTCCCGGGGTTCCGTAACCCTCCCAAGACTCCGGTTTTCTCCGAAACTTCCGAACCTTTCCGTGTCCGAATATAGCCGTCCAATATATCAATCTTTATGTCTCAACATTTCGAGACTCCTCGTCATGTCCGTGATCACATCCGGACTCAACTCCTTCGTACATCAAAATACATAAACTCATAATATAACCGCCATCGAAACCTTGTTGTGCGGACCCTACGGTTCGAGAACTATGTAGACATGACCTAGAACCATTCTTGGTCAATAACCAATAGCGGAACCTGGATGCCCATATTGGTTCCTACATATTCTACTTAAGATCTTTATCGGTCAAACCGCATAACAACATACGTTGTTCCCTTTGTCATCGGTATGTTACTTACCCGAGATTCGATCGCCGTATCCAATACCTAGTTCAATCTGCTATCGTAAGTCTCTTTACTCGCTCCGAATACATCATCTCACAACTAACTCATTAGTTGCAATGCTTGCAAGGCTTATGTGATGTGTATTACCGAGAAGGCCCAGAGATATATCTCCGACAATCGGAGTGACAAATCCTAATCTTGATTCATGCCAACTCAACATATACTTTCGAGACACTTGTAGAGTACCTTTATAATCACCCAGTTACGCCAGGATGTTTGGTAGCACACAAAGTGTTCCTCCGTAAACGGAGTTGCATAATCTCATAGTTGCGTGAACTTTGTATAAGTCATGAAGATAGCATAAGCAACATACTAAACGATCAAGTGCTAAGCTAATGAAATGGGTCATGTCAATCACATCATTCTCCTAATGATGTGATCCCATTAATCAAATGACAACACATGTCTATGGTTAGGAAACATAACCATCTTCGATTAATGAGCTAGTCTAGTAGAGGCATACTAGTGACTATCTGCTTGTCTATGTATTCACACATGTATTATGTTTCCGGTTAATACAATTCTAGCATGAATAATAAACATTTATCATGATATAAGGAAATAAATAATAACTTTATTATTGCCTCTAGGGCATATTTCCTTCAGCCTCCCACTTGCACTAGAGTCAATAATCTAGATTACACAAGAATGATTCTAACACCCATGGAGTCTTGGTGCTGATCATGTTTTGCTCGTGGAAGAGGCTTAGTCAACGGGTCCGCAACATTCAGATCCGTATGTATTTTGCAAATCTCTATGTCTCCCACTTGGACTTGGTCCCGAATGGAATTGAAGTGTCTCTTGATATGCTTGGTCCTCTTGTGAAATCTGGATTCCTTTGCCAAGGCAATTGCACCAAGATTGTCACGAAGATCTTCATTGGTCCCGATGCACTAGGTATGACACCTAGATCGGAAATGAACTCTTTCATCCAGACTCTTCATTTGCTGCTTCCAAGCAGCTATGTACTCCGCTTCACATGTAGATCCCGCCACGACGCTTTGTTTAGAACTGCACCAACCGACAGCTCCACCGCTTAATAAAAATACGATCCGGTTTGCGATTTAGAATCGTCCGGATCAGTGTCAAAACTTGCATCGACGTAACCATTTACGACTAGCTCTTTGTCACCTCCATATACGAGAAACATATCCTTAGTCCTTTTCGTATTTCAGATGTTCTTGACCGCTGTCCAAAGGATCCACTCTGGATTACTTTGGTACCTTCCTGCCAAGCTTACAGCTAAGCATACGCCAGTGTCCGTACACAGCATTGCATACATGATAGAGCCTATGGCTGAAGCATAGGAACATTTTTCATTTTCTCTATCTTCTCGCTGTGGTCGGGCATTGAGTCCGACTCAATCTTACACCTTGTACTACAGTGTAAAAACCTTTCTTTGCTCGATCCATTTTGAACTTCTTCAAAACTTTATCAAGGTATGTGCTTTGTGAAAGTCCTATTAAGCCGCCTTGATCTATCTCTATAGATCTTGATGCCCAATATGTAAGCAGCTTCACCGAGGTCTTTCATTGAAAAACTTTTATTCAAGTATCCTTTATGCTATCCAGAAATTCTATATCATTTCCAATCAACAATATGTCGCCCACATATAATATCGAAATGCTACAGAGCTCCCACTCACTTTCTTGTAAATACAAAGCTTCTCCAAAAGTCTCAGATAAAACCATATGCTTTGATCACACTATCAAAGCGCTTATTCCAACTCCGAGAGGCTTGCACTGCACCATAAATTGATCGTTGAGCTTGCACACTTTGTTAGTACCCTTTGGATCAACAAAACCTTCTGGTTGCATCATATACAACTCTTCTTCTAGAAATCCATTCAAGAATGCAGTTTTACATCCATTTGCCAAATTTCATAATCATAAAATGCGGCAATTGCTAACATGATTCGGACAGACTTAAGCATCGCCACGGGTGAGAAAGTCTCATCGTAGTCAACCCCTTGAACTTGTCGAAACCTTTTGCAACAAGTCGAGCTTTGTAGACAGCTATATTACCATCAGCGCGGCCTTCTTCTTAAAGATCCATTTATTCTCAATAGCTTGCCGATCATCGGGCAAGTCTACCAAAGTCCATACTTTGTTCTCATACATGGATCCCATCTCAGATTTCATGGCTTCAAGCCATTTTATGGAATCTGGGCTCACCATCGCTTCTTCATAGTTCGAGGTTCACCATGATCTAGTAGCATGACTTCCGTAATAGGATTACCGCATCACTCGTGCGGATTTTATTCTCGTTGATCTACGGTTCAAGGACAACTTGATCTCAAGTTTCATGATCTTCATCATTATCTTCCTCACTAATCGGTGTAGGTGTTACGTAAACTGATTTTCGTGATTTAACTACTTTCCAATAAGGGAGCTGGTACTATTACCTCATCAAGTTCCACTTTCCTCCCACTCACTTCTTTCGAGAGAAACTCCTTTCTAGAAAGGATCCATTTTAGCAACAAATGTCTTGCCTTCGGATCTGTGATAGAAGGTATACCCAATTGTCTCCTTTGGGTATCCTATGAAGACACATTTTTCCGATTTGGGTTCAAGCTTATCAAGTTGAAGTTTCTTCACATAAGCATCGCAACCCCAAACTTTCAGAACGACAACTTTGGTTTCTTGCTAAACCATAGTTCATAAGGCGCCGCCTCAACGGATTTTGACGGTGTCCTATTTAACGTGAATGCGGCCGCCTCTAAAGCATAACCCCAAAACGATAGCGGTAAATCGGAAATAGACATCATAGATCGCACCATATCTAGTAAAGTACGACACGACGCTCGACACACCATTACGCTGTGGTGTTCCTGTGGCGTGAGTTGCTAAACTATTCCGCATTGCTTCAAATGTAGACCAAACTCAGAACTCAAATATTCTCCTCCACGATCAGATCGAGAAACTTTATTTTCTTGTTACGATGATTTTCAACTTCACTCTGAAATTCTTTGAACTTTTCAAATGTTTCAGATTTATGTTTCATCAAGTAGATATACCCATATCCGCTTAAATCATCCGTGAAGGTGAGAAAATAACGATATCCACCACGAGCTTCAACATTCATCGGACCACACACATCAGATGTATGATTTCCAACAAGTCTGCTGTTCTCTCCATACAACCGAGAATGGTGTTTTAGTCATCTTGCCCATGAGGCATGGTTCGCAAGTACCAAGTGATTCATAATCAAGTGATTCCAAAAGTCCATCCAGATGGAGTTTCTTCATGCTTTACACCAATATGACCTAAACGGCAAGTGCCACAAATAAGTTGCACTATCATTATCAACTCTGATCTTTTGGCTTCGACATTATGAATATGTGTATCACTACCGTCGAGATTCAATAAGAATAGACCATTCTTCAAGGGTGCATGACCATAAAAGATATTACTCATATAAATAGAACAACCATTATTCTCTGATTTAATGAATAACCGCCTCGCATCAAACAAGATCCAGATATAATGTTCATGCTCAACGCCGCACCAAATAACAATTATTTAGGTCTAAAACTAATCCCAAGGTAGATGTAGAGGTAGCGTGTCGATCGCGATCACATTGACTTTGGAACCATTTCCCACGCCAAGATCGTCACCTCGCCCTTTGCTGTGCTCGCCTATTCCGTAGTCCCTGCTTCGAGTTGCAAATATGAGCAATGTAACCAAGATCAAATACCCAGTGCTACTACGAGCTCTAGTAAGGTACACATCAATAACATGTATATCACATATACCTTTGTTCACCTTGCCATCCTTCTTATCCGCCAAATACTTGGGGCAGTTCCGCTCCAAAGGTCCAGCTTGCTTGCAAGAAAACACTCGGGCCAGGCTTAGGTCCAGACTTGGGTTTTTCTCTTGATCAGAACTTTCTTGCTGTTCTTTTGAAGTTTCCTCTTCTTTCCTTTGCCCTTTTCTTGAAACTAGTGGTCTTGTTGACCATCAACACTTGATGCTCTTTCTTGATTTCTACCTCCGCTGCTTTTAGCATTGTAAGAGCTCAGAATTGTCTTAGTCATCCCTTGCATATTATAGTTCATCACGAAGCTCTTGTAGCTTGGTGGTAGTGATTGGAGAATTTGTCAATGACACTATCATCCGGAAGATTAACTCCCAGCTGAATTAAGTGATTATTATACCCTGACATTTTGAGTATGTGCTCACCGATGTAACTATTCTCCTCCATCTTGCAGCTATAGAACTTATTGGAGACTTCATATCTCTCAATCCCGCATTTGCTTGAAATATTAACTTCAACTCCCGAACATCTCATATGCTCCATGACGCTCAAAACGCCGTTGAAGACCCGGTTCTAAGCCGTAAAGCATGGCACATCGAACTATAGAGTAGTCATCGCTTTGCTTTGCCAGACGCTCACAACTTCGTGCAGCTCCGCAGAAGAGTTCGCACCTAGCGGTGCTTCCAGACGTAATTCTTCGGGCAGCAATGAGGATAATCCTCAAGTTACGGACCCAGTCCGTAATTGCTACCATCATCTTTCAACTTTGCTTTCAAGGAACGCATTAAAATTCAACGGAACAACAAAGACGAGCCATCTATCTACAAGAAACATAGACAAGCAAAATACTATCAGTACTAAGTTCATGATAATTTAAGTTTTAATTAATCATATTAAAAACTCCCACTTAGATGACATCTCTAGTCATCTAAGTGTTTACGTGATCCAAATTAACTAAACCATGTCCGATCATCACGTGAGATGGAGTAGTTTCAATGGTGAACATCACTATGTTGATCATATCTACTATATGATTCACGCTCGACCTTTCGGTCTCCGTGTTCCGAGGCCATATCTCGCATATGCTAGGCTCGCCAAGTTTAACTCGAGTATTCTGCGTGTGCAAAACTGGCTTGCACCTGTTGTAGATGGACGAGAACTTATCACACCCGATCATCACGTGGTGTCCGGGTACTACTAACTTTTAGCAACGGTGCATACTCGTGGAGAACACTTCTTGATAATTTTAGTGAGAGATCATCTTATAATGCTACCACAAACAAAGCAAGATAAGATGCATAAAGGATAAACATCACATGCAATCAATATAAGTGATATGATATGGCCATCATCATCTTGTGCTTGTGATTCCATCTCCAAGCACCGCCATGATCACCATCGCCACCGGCGCGACACCTTGATCTCCATCGTAGCATCGTTGTCGCCTCGCCAACTATTGCTTTACGACTATCGCTACCGCTTAGTGATAAAGTAAAGCAATTACATGGCGCTTGCATTTCATACAATAAAGCGACAACCATATGGCTCTCGCCATTGTCGATAACTCGTTACAAAACATGATCATCTCATACAATAAAATATAGCATCACGCCTTGACCATATCACATCACAACATGCCCTGCAAAAACAAGTTAGACGCCCTCTACTTTGTTGTTGCAAGTTTTACGTGGCTGCTACGGGCTGAGCAAGAACCGCTCTCACCCACGCATCAAAACCACAACGATATTTTGTCAAAAGACTCCGCTTTAACCTTCTCAAGGACCGGGCGAGCCACACTCGGTTCAACTAAAGTGAGAGAGACAGACACCCGCCAGCCACCTTTAAGCACGAGTGCTCGAACGGTGAAACCAGTCTCGCAGAAGCGCACGCTGTAATGTCGGTCCGGCCGCTTCATCTCACAATACCGCTGAACCAAAGTATGACATGCTGGTAGGCAGATGACTTGTATCGCCCACAACTCACTTGTGTTCTACTCTGCATATGACATCAACGCGATAAAACCTGGCTCGATGCCATCATGGGAAACGAGTAATTTCAAAAATTTCCTACGATCACGCAAGACCATGGTGATGGCATAGCAACGAGAGGGAGAGGTCCGCCCACGCACTGTGAGACCGAAGCGAAGCGTTATATCAACGCTGTTGATGTAGTCGACGCCTTCACGATCCGACCGATCCAAGCACCGCATTCGCACCTCCGAAGTTCTTAGCACACGCTCAGCTCGATGACGATCCCCGGCCCGATCCAGAAAGCGCCGGGAGGAGTTCCACAAGACGACGGGCAGGACGATCTTGATGTTCTATCGCCGCAGGCTTCGCCAAGCACCGCCACAATATGACCGAGGTGGAATATGGTGGAGGGGGCACCGACACGGCTAAGGAACGATCACGAAGATCAACTTGTGTGTTCTAGGGTGCCCCCCGCCTCGTGATATAAAGGAGCAAGGGGAGGGCCGGCCGCCCTAGGAGGCGACTAGGAGGGGGAGTCCTCCTAGTAGGAGTAGGACTCCCTTCCTAGTCCTACTAGGAAGAGGGAAGGGGAAGGAAGAGAGAGAGGAGAGGAAGGGGCCGCGCCTCCTAGTCCAATTCGACTCCCATGGGGGGCGCGCCACCTCCCGGTGCAGCCCTCTCTCCCTCTGGCCCAATAAGGCCCATTACTTCCTCGGGGTTCCGTAACCCTCCCAAGACTCCGGTTTTCTCCGAACCTTTCCGTGTCCGAATATAGCCATTCAATATATCAATCTTTATGTCTCAACATTTCGAGACTCGCCATGTCCGTGATCACATCCGGACTAACTCCTTCGTACATCAAAATACATAAACTCATAATATAACCGCCATCGAAACCTTGTTGCGCGGACCCTACGGTTCGAGAACTATGTAGACATGACCTAGAACCATTCTTGGTCAATAACCAATAGCGGAACCTGGATGCCCATATTGGTTCCTACATATTCTACGAAGATCTTTATCGGTCAAACCGCATAACAACATACGTTGTTCCTTTGTCATCGGTATGTTACTTACCCGAGATTCGATCGTCAGATCCAATACCTAGTTCAATCTCGCTATCGTAAGTCTCTTTACTCGCTCCGTAATACATCATCTCACAACTAACTCATTAGTTGCAATGCTTGCAAGGCTTATGTGATGTGTATTACCGAGAAGGCCCAGAGATACCTCTCCGACAATCGGAGTGACAAATCCTAATCTTGATTCATGCCAACTCAACATATACTTTCGAGACACTTGTAGAGTACCTTTATAATCACCCAGCATTTTGTGATGTTTGGTAGCACACAAAGTGTTCCTCCGTAAACGGAGTTGCATAATCTCATAGTTGCGTGAACTTTGTATAAGTCATGAAGATAGCATAAGCAACATACTAAACGATCAAGTGCTAAGCTAATGAAATGGGTCATGTCAATCACATCATTCTCCTAATGATGTGATCCCATTAATCAAATGACAACACATGTCTATGGTTAGGAAACATAACCATCTTCGATTAATGAGCTAGTCTAGTAGAGGCATACTAGTGACTATCTGCTTGTCTATGTATTCACACATGTATTATGTTTCCGTTAATACAATTCTAGCATGAATAATAAACATTTATCATGATATAAGGAAATAAATAATAACTTTATTATTGCCTCTAGGGCATATTTCCTTCAACTTGATCTTCGACGGATTCGAGCCACAGCCAAGCTGCCAAGACTGCTCTCGATGGGCACGATCTAGCTCAGAGCCCGGTCAAAGGTTCTCGAGGTCAAGATCAGCGTCTGGCCCGACCTTTAGCTCGAGCCGATCACCGATCGAGGACGGTGGCTGGACACCGCCTCGGGGCTACGAACTCTATGGCGATTGAGCCGAACTCCATCCCTGTCCTCATGAAGACCGTGACTCCAAGGTGCCGGACTCTCTCCGACCAACTCTCCGTGCCCCCGCCAATCGAATCCAATTGGGCGCTGGTTATGGAGTTCACTGTCATGACATCTTTCAAAGACTCGCTTTTGGCGACATCCTGAATTCACTAAAGTCTCTCTCTTTATCGAGAGCCCTGGCCGACTACGGTCAGAAGGTTGGGATGCGGACGACGAAGAAATTCAACGCCCACCCGCCACCCACTTTGTAGCCACCGTCAAAGCTTAAACGACGGCTCGATTTCGACCAAGACATCGACGGTATGGACGATGATGTAGGAGACAACCATGAACCAGCACCTATAGGATATCGGACAGCCACCTCATCCCACGATATATACATGGTGGATACACCTAAAGGAAGTGACGACGAGGAACAACGGACGCCACGGGATAAATCCTCGAAAACAGTCAAACGGCAACGTAAACGCCGCACCAAGTCCCGCCGACAAAGACGGCAGCCGACAGACCCAGCCATAGAGCAGGGCGAACCGTGGACGCATTTAACATGCTATCGAGAAACCGCCGAACAGACAACTTGATAAACAACCCGCCCTCGCGAAGATAATACCGATGATCTCACGCGGACAAGTTGTTGGAGCAGAAGAACTCCACAAAGGCTCGCCGCCATCGCTGTAGCCTGAAAAAGCGTATGGAAGCTCAAAACAAAGGAAGATGCAATTAGAATCGATGGAGCAAAGTACTCAACACTCAGAGAAATACGGCGACAGTCGCCAAACAAAGAGCTACCCGAAGCGCAAACTACTGCCCGAATTCGATGAGGAGGCCGTAGAGCCCCCACAATCAAAGAACAAAGAGGCCGCCCGGTCTGATAGATGAACACATGACAAACATGGAGCGGCAAACGGCGCCGCACACAAGCCGGCACGCGATCTGCATAAGGATTCGCATCAAAAGGATGGCCCGGTTAGGTCCATCTATGGGCCGAGAAAGCAAGCTCTTCCAAGCAATGCAACACGCCAAATATCCAACATCACGGCACACCTAAATATAGGGGTGCCGACATCCTCGTGTTTCACCGATGAGGTGCCGGATCACGAATCCTCAGCGAGATTCAAACCCGTAAACATAGAGGCATACGACGGAACAACAGACTCGAGTCTGGATTGAGGATTACATCCTCCACATACACATGGCTAGAGGAGATGATCTTCATGCCATAAAATATTTACCCTCAAGCTCAAAGGGCCAGCCCGCATTGGCTCAAAAGCCTCCCCGAAAATACCATTGAAGTTGGGAAGAGCTCGAGGATGCTTTTCGGCAAATTCAAGGGACTTATGTCCCCTCCGGATGCGACGATTTAAGTCACATAACTCAACAACCCGAGAGTCAGCCCGCAAATTCTCGAACAGGTTCCTCACCAAAAGAACCAAATAGTCGACTATCCGGACGCCAAGCCTTAGCAGATTTCAAACACAACGTCAGAGACTTAATGGCTCACAGACACCTCGCCAGAGAAGCCGAGAACAATGGCTGCATTAATAAGTTTCATGACCCGCTTATGCTGGAGAGGATAGTTATCGGCAAGATGCGCATCAGCGACCCAAGTACATCCAAGTCAGGATGGAGATGGAAAACCACGACGCAGCAAGGTCCAAAGGTCGACAAAGGGAAACAGCCCAAGAGCACACCACCAACACCGGATTCGAAGCTCCGCAGAATCATAAAAACTGCCCTCAAGGATAACAGCGACGAGCTATCCAACCTAAACAAAATCTTGGACAAAATATGCCAAATCCACAAGATTCTGGAAGCCCGCAAACCATACCCACAGAGATTGTTGGGTCTTCAAGCCGGCCGCAAACTCAATGCCGAACACAAGGGCTCAACACACCAAGCGAGGACGATGATTAACCCCACAAGCAGAGCATCGAAAACAAAAGAATTTCCCACAAGAAGTCAAAACAGTGAACTCACTTCAAGTGACAAAGGGAAAATAGAGCGGCGCCATAGAAACACGCGCTGCATGGTCTATCCCAAGAGAGTCCCAACGCTGGTTGTCAAAACCAATCACCTTCGATCATCAGACTATTCCGAAGTATCCGAACACAGGATGGACTGCCTTGATATTAGATCCTATAATCGACGGACTCCAATTTACACAAGTCCTAATGGACTAAGGTAGCGATCTAAACCTGCTATATCAGACACAATCCGCAAAATGGGGATAGACCCAACCAAAATTCGCCATAGCAACACCTCCTTCAAAGGGTAATGCCAGCCTATATGCCCATTGTACGGGCTCTCATCGCTAGAAGTTGTGTTTGGCTCATCCGACAACTTCCGCCGTGAAAATTTAACCTTCCATATCGCCCCATTCAAAGTAGCTATCAAGCACCATCGACGTGAAGCTACCGCTTTTAACGCAATACCGCATTATGCATCTCTTACACTAAAATGCCCGTCCACGCGGCATCATCTCATTAAAAGGGAGTATCAAGTGTTACTCGAGCACGGAAGAACGTGAGACTACCTTGGCAGCCCCACACTAATCCGCCCGCTAACCAAAGAACCCGAATAGGTCATTCGGACCCCGGACATGGCTAGACGGTCCGGCGTGAAACATATAACGCTTACTAGCGCATACCCCGCATAAGGGCTGCACGCATGTACAACAAGAGACAATAAAGCTCAATTTTATTCACTTTTCAACTGTACTGTTTATTTAATATAAAGTACATTTTTCGCATGATCTTTTTTTCTTTTCAACTAAGTTCTTCTCTTTACGATGAACACCGCTACACCCGCCCGTGATACGGCACAACGGAGACACAGCGCAGACGCAAGAGGGACCCGCTAAAGGATTCTTTTCAGATTAAGACCCTGTAAACCTTTTTTACTGCCTCTTGTTGATACACATCCCCGGTTTCTTGCTATAACCGAGGAGGAGGTCATGCTTTGGCATCGGGCCGCACTCAGAATTTTTATGCTGCACTGACACACTGGGGCTTAGGCATTATTCTGCCTGCTTTCATAAAGACCGAATACCTTAGGGAGTGTTCGCGCCTCGAGTTAGGCCTTATATGCATCAGCTCCAATCATGTCTTTGGTCAAATGTTGGGTTTGCTTCGCCCTATGTTTTGATGCCTTACGCCTGCTCTATCGCTAACGCGCACCGTGGAGAACTATCGCGATTGTGCCCCGTTCGCCAGTGAGCACCTCAAGAGAGAAAGCCAAAACTGATTGTCATGATATAGCGTGAGACTGGTCAACCACTCGATGACCCACCGAATGTTTAGAATTCGCCAAGATTAACGAAGGACTGCTTTCCGGTCAGCACATACGCCGCCGAATTCGGAGAGAGCTGGTGCCCCTAGGGGCTATATAGTAGCCCCACCATCGAACTCCTATGGCTAAGTGAAAGTGATAAAAGCATTATAGTCCGTTGCCTAGTTTGCTACGCTATCACCTCCTTTACAGACCAAGACGTTGGATTATGTGAAAATGCTCTTTTTTAAACACCCCAAGACTATGTGTGGTAATAAGCCGAGACTGCCATCTTTCAAAGTTATATACACATATACATCAACGTCAGACAGAGGTGTTTTAATACTTGAACGCACAAGTATAAAAAGCTCTTATATTATATTGAAACATTGTTTTCACAAATCATACATGTCATTAAAACATAATATCCTTCGAGCATCTGCGCCTCGATTAAACGAGCGCCTCGCAGACTTCCTCAAAATAGTGCTCGGCAGTACTCGGCTTCTTTCCGAATCTTGGGATGCAACGTCGGTGGCCTTCATCTCGCCCAAGATGTCTTCACACGGCAAGAGCCATCCGCGCACCCTCGTGCATGCCGACCGCTTCATTGCATTGATATGCGGCACCGCACCAAGGAACTGCTGCACCAAGCCAAAATAACTCTTCGCTCGGGCCTGTTCGCCACAAATGAGTCACGACAGCCTTCATGGCAAGTCCGGACAACCTATTCAGCTCAGCCCATTCGCCAAACGATCGGTTAATGAAAGTGGACGCCCGACTATGAAATCGCGACCAAAAAGCTCTTCCATTCAGTGATCCTTTTGACCTTGGAAGTGTTCGTCGCTGTCATGCACTCGCCGCCAAGTCCAGATAAGCATCCTCCGCACCCCACAGCCGGTCCAATTGAGCGTACTTAAGATCCGTGAATTTCCTCCGCATCAGAAAGGGATTTCCAGCCGCAATATCTCCGTCCTGACGTAGCTCCTCCTTCATAGCTCTCATCGCAAAGCGAGTATCCTTGGCCTCGGTGGCGGCCTCAGGTCCTCTTGTTTCTCTCGATCTTCTTTTTCAAGAAGCTCGCAACGGTCAATAGCATTCTTCAATTTCACGGCCATCTCGGCCATTTCTTTCTTGCTTCGGTAGTGAGCAGCCTGTTCGCTTTTATCTCGGGCCGCCTTTAAGGCAGCCAGATCACTTTTTCCGCTTGCTCCTTGGCTCGGGCGAGTTCACCAAGGTTCTCCATAGCAGCGGCACCATCTGCATTAAGCATACATGTTGTAAGGCATGGGCGTCAAGCTCCCTTACCAGGTGTCCACGGAGAAGTTGCATACCTTGTGACTCATCAAGCCGCTTACTAACAAGCGTGATGTTTGCATCCGCCATGTCAAGTTGCCGTTTCAGTTCGGCAAATTCATCAGCCCGGCTAGCCACCGGACGCTTCGCCACCTACATAGGAAGAGCGATATTATACTGGGTTATGATCTCGGCGCCGCCATCATTTTTGACACCGCACTAAGTCTCGTGGCCTACTATCTATACAGGTATGATTTATATGCAAAACTGTCGAAGGTACATCATTTTATGCACTTCAAAACCCGTCAAGAACTTACGACGGCTTCATGCAATCCTCTCTCAGCGGATGAAATCCTTTCAATCACCGTACTCCATTAACATACGGTGATCTTCCGAGATAGACGCCGCCCGAAAGCAGATCCTTCACTCCTCCGACCGCACACACTGCTGGTGCCGGACTCGTCCGGTGGCCTTTTTCGAAGGCCGGACACGGAGGGCTTTGAGGGGACATACGGCTGCCTTAAGGCCCCACCGGATTTAGAGAAGCCCTCCGCGACGACATCTCAGGGTCGTCCGCCTCGCATAACGGTACGGCAAAGGCGGAGGCGTTTCGCCTCCATCATCTCCGACCAAGATCCTCAAGACGAGCTCACTGTGAAGGGCTGAGATCCGAACTACAAGGTAAACTTTTGGTTACCTTCGTAAATAAAACGGGATGCTCTCTTTAAAAAAAACGCCCCTTTACTTACGGCTCATTGGAGGGCTGATCTCCTTGGGGAAATAGTGTGGCCGAGGCATCTCCCGCCGCAGACCTCTCCGTGAAGATTTCTTCCCCGCTCGAGGCTTTGGTCTCCTGGATCTTCGTAAGCGGTCCTCTTCTCCTGCTGGAGGGAGGGATTTCGATCCCTTTCTTTATAGCCTCCTTCACGGAGGTAGTAGTTCCTTGTTCCCCTTCACCTTCTTCAAAAGGCACAGCCTCTAGCATCTCGATAATACAGATCCGCGTGGTCTCGTGGAGGGGGCCGACACCGATCAGTTTTCTGCTATCCACTCCTGCTTAAAGGATAGCTCTTTAAGGGCAAGTTTATGATAAATATGCGGATAGCATGTCCTGCACAGGACTACTTACTTGAGTATCCGGTGATTGCAGCTCAGTGCTCTGGCCCTCGGTTAAGTCCGGACACATTGATTGTGATCCAAAGAACAGTTGGTACATCTCCACGGGCGCTATGCCCATAAAATGTTGGAGAGCTCATGGTCCTTCGGATTAAACTCCCACAAAGCGGAGGGGGCGAAGTTTGCAGGCAAGGTGCGATTTAATTAGCATGACCTGCGCTTACTATGACCAGATTGATCTCTCTCTAGGAGGTCTCGAACACGGCCCTACAACAGAGGTACGCCCTGACGGTCCCCGCCGAGCCCTTTATTGACCCATGACGCCTGCCGCAAAGGAGGACCCGAAAGGAAGGCAGGTGGCGGTAACATCCCAAATTTTGGAATGTTAATATAATTAATTGAATTGTTTGTTTGTTTGCATGAGTGAATTAAACTTGAGTGAAATTTGAACCTTTTCAAAACTTTTGAAAGAGAGGGAATAAAATGACTTTCCCTTCTCCGTAAATTCAAATTCATCCTATTAAAATCAATGAGAGAAGATGACATGACTTCTTCAACTATAAAGAATTTGAACGGAGTTTTGCAATTTAATTCTTTCAAATATTTGCACTTGCTTCTATTTTTCTTCCCGAGAAATACCCCGAAAATAAATTCTTGCAAGCAAGAAAGAGCGGAGGAAAATGACCCTCCAAAATCAGGGGCATTTTTGAAAATATTTGAGCCAAGAAAAAACCAAAGTTTCTATTTAAAAAAATTATTTGCAAAAAGAAATAAAGCCTTTAGGGATTTTCTGAAAAACATTTTTTTTTAGTTTTTATGGCCGTGGAATAATGCTCATCATCTACATTTTATTTTTCTGATAATTTTAGTATATAAAACTCTTTATTCAATTGATTTGGTTTCTTTTTATTGTTTTAGTTTCCTAATTTTAAAATAGGAATGGAATCGCTTTTATTAGGAAAACCTGCTGGCCCATTAAGCACTTTCCTATTCTAGCCCAACAAGAGATCATCTCCTTCCTCTGTTTCCTCTCACGTTACAGAAGCTTTACATGTCCATGGAGACAGAAATCTCCACCTTCCCGATCTCCCTCGCTTTCCATCCCAGCCTCCCGAGACCGCCTATAAAACCCCTCCTCTCCTCGCTCCATTTTTCCCATCACCACGCCTCCCTGCCCGTAGCCTCCTCGCCACCGCCCTCCTTTTCCTGCCTAGAACGCCACCAGAGCTCTCTGAACCTCCCATCGCCCAGCGCCACCTCCCAAGCGCCGACCCTCCTCCGCCACCCCACCTCGCTGGCGACCTCGCCTCGCCGAGCAGCCTCCACATCGCTGCCTCCTTCCTGCCATCTCTGCCTCACGTACAGGTAACTCCGTGCTGTTTTCAGATTTATTCCTGCAACAGATTTAGTTCCGCTCTTGTTTAGCTTATAACTTTTGATCTAGAAGTCCAATGATGCTGATTCTTTTATGCTAGATCACAATTTTCTTGTAGTTTCCAAAAATATATAATTTGTCTATGTATGGATTTATAAAATTGAGTTAGATCAGATTTGAATTAAAGCTTGTTTTGCTTATTCCGGAGTTTAAAATAGATTTTATTTGATTCTTTTTCTACTGATCACTAGTGATCATATTTACCAGTGGTAAAAACTTCAAAATTGTTTGAGTATTTTAGCTTATTGTTTCATGTAAAACAAATTCTGTTTTAGTTCTATTCAATTATAGCTACTTTTTTTCTATAGTTGTTTTTAAATTATTTTATTTTATATTTCAGAAAGTTTATGTTTGGTTTCTATTAGTTAAACAGTAGGTGTTCAACAAGTTTTTATATTTATTTTATTTTTGTTATCGTGAAATCAATTCAAGTTCGCTAATAACTTGCAATGGATTTCTACTGTTTTAACTCCCAATTGAAAATACTTTCAAAATAGCTTTATGAAAAAATACTTTATTTTTTTTTGTCTTAACTAAATTTATATTTTATTCTCTGTTATTTTAGTGTTTTATTTTCCGTTAGACAAAACTATTTTTGTGAATGTTGTAGAAGAAGACTCCTAGTTTTATTTGAAGTTCCTTCGATTCTTATTCGCCTCTCTTTTGTTTTGATTGTTAGTGTGAGTGCTTATGTGAATGATATGTTTGTTATATAGATTTCATCATGAGAGTGACGAGTAGTCTATCAAGTTATTTCTTGAGAACGATAATTCTTCTTCACAACATCACCGTGCAAGTTCACTTTGACCATGTTTTCATACCTATGTTTTATTGCATTTAGTGGCACCTTTGCAACCACCCCTCAAGAGTGTTATTGAAATTTTGTAGTTGAGTAGTATGCATGAGGTAGGAACCCATCACCCTGTTACCAAGCCCGGAGGTTATTTTATTCTAATGCTACGCTGTAGTAGACGGGTTTGGTATGAGTGTTCGAGAGTGGTGTGAAGAAGGAGGACTCTACGCCAATGACGATAACTCCATGATGGAATCTGCAAGGACTGCATCTTCAAGACCTCAAGACTTCAAGACTCGAGACAAGAATTCAATACACACCACTGGGTGAAGGATGGTTGACGGGCACCCTGGAGAAACCAGTGGTTGGCCGGGATGCATGGAGAAGCGCCATGACATCTTGCGGAAAGCTTCACCTGCACTCCAAAGAGACGGAAGAATACTTCATGCCCGAAGCTACCGTGCAACCGCAAGTCATTATGGGCTCGCTTGGTTGACCTTAGTGGTGACTCGCTGGGACGGTGCTAGCAGATGTAGAACTACGGTAGGATTGGATGGGTACCGACAAGGGTCGAGGAACTCTTTGGAAGACCATGTTTGGTCATCTTGTTCTCAAACACTCAAGTGCGAGAACGTAAAAAGAGGGATCGAATCTTATGGTAAAGTGTACAAACCTCTCGCAGAGGGTTTAAACCTAATCGATTAGCCGTGTCCCCTGCTACGGACAATTTGAGCATCCGGACTGGATCTATCTCGAACTCTCAACACCGGATTGATAACTTAATTGTTGGCAACTTATGATGATTTGGGCTATGAGACATCGGTTGGCGGAACCATGTCATGATAGAAAACTCCATAGTACAGACTCCATTTATGCCTTTGATGTAGGGAAAATAAAACCAGCTTTTACGCAAAAACCCTGCATACGTGAGCCACAAAGCCATATTGCATATAGTATAGTTTTATCATCTTCTTTTATTGTGATCTTGCCGTACATTCAATGTATCGACCTACACGGCTGCAACGTATCATGTTGCGTATACTTTCTTCCGACGAGTAAGAATACGGCATGTGGTTACGGTCTACACTCAACCTGCCGATGGCGCTGATGGGACTCCACACCCGATTACTTGTTTCACGAGACTATTGAGGTATATATCAGTTTTACGTTATTTATACATGTGATTGCACTTTGATATATACATTGATGTACTGTGTGTGCAAAGATATCGATCCGTGGATGGCACAAAGAACACGTAGGCTTGACTGCCCGAGGTCGGGTCGCCATGTAAATGGTATCGAGCACATGTTGATCAGAGGACGTGACCCTAGAAACCGAAAAAGCCCCTAGGACAGATATCTCAAAAACTTTTTTACAAAAAGACTCTTACTTTCATCTTTTCTGATTTTATCAAATAGACCTCTCTCAATTAGTTAGAATATACCCTTATCCTTTGATCACCCGGAGGATCAATCAAGACGCCCAAGAAGGATTTGATATCGAGAACCTGATGACCACTTCAGGGTAAAAGAGGATCTCACCATGTATTAGAAGAATTGAAGTACAACAGTTGAAGACTCCGAGGACTTGAAGGATCTTAAAAAAAAATTATTTGACCTTTAGAAGACCAAACCCCTGTTATACACGTACGTTAGATGCGATGATTTGTGAGCTGTCCTTTGTTTGATGTTTTTCCGACAGCCCCAAAAATAAAACCTGTTTCTTCAAAAAACTATTGTTTGTATTGTGTGTATATCCCTCCCCACCTCTCTCTCATCTCACCCTAAAACCCTTGAATCCCATAGATGATGAATGAAGTTGGACTGATATTCTCTCGATCAAGACTCACTCGAGGCAGTAGCTATGGATGCGTAACATGGAAAATCACTTCGGAGCAACTTGGTTTCAAGGAAGTATGAGGTTCAATATGCTCTTCAATACTTTACGTAAAGTGCTGCAACCTGGTGGAACATGCATCAAGCCATACAGGATTTAATGGAGCAAGAACTTGGGAGGAATTCAACAAGACCCCGTTGAAATCACGCCTTATCCGAAACACAATGATGCACCAAGAAGTAAACCTTGTGCTCGCAAGATTTATGGAGAAATAGGACACACCTGTGAGGAACACAAAGATGGATGCCCTCATTGTGAGGAGAAACACCCAATGAGGAATGCCCAACTAGCTGTGTGACTTGCTTCCCTGTGAAGGAACCACCCACTACCCGTGCAAAGGTCACATTTACTCCACGGTGCAACAAACTATTCCAACCGTGAAGATGGAATGAAAGAAGCCCTCAAGGAAGATCTAGAAGAACCAAGATGATCGAAAGTGTTGAAGACCTGGATGGAGAAGGTCTCAACAGATTTTACTCCAATGCCCGCTATTCATGTGGAGAAGAAGGACATTTTTCACAAGATTGCACCAAGGAAAGAAAAGAGTATCCGGATATTTCCCGACAGCCAAGTGAAGTTTGACCCGGGAAGTAGAAGCCCTGATCATTACAGAGAAATCCCTAAGAGAAGGCAACCCGAGAACAACGCAATTTTTGCAGAGAAGGACCTAAGCCATATCACCTGTTACAGGTGCAAGGATTTAGGTCATTACGCTAGTAAATGCCCAGAAAAGAAACCAAGAATTCAAGGAGCCCGCATAATCACAAAGAAGCCCCGAGACATGTCGGAAGTAATTTGTTTTCGCTGCAAGGAGGCAGGACATTATGCTATTAAATGACCCTGACAAGTGATCATGATTACCCGAAGATCCTGAAGGACATGATGAAGCATATTCACCTTGAAGGAGATGCAGTCTACAAAGGCTACCCCTTCATGCAAAAGGGAGTGGAACTTTGGTATGTGGAGGTACACCTCCACCGTTTGAAAGGAGTTTGCCCAAAGAGGATGGGGCATTACTTTTTCGTCTCACGTGTGCCACAAGCAACTTTCTTCGACGCTGTTCGTGAAGCAGCCATGGAAGCCATACGCCAGATCGGAGAAATACTTGAAGCAAGACTCGTTATACTCGTGAATACCTAAGCGAAGTGCATGCAGAGATGATGAAGGAGAAGCTCAAGACCACCATGATGAAAAAGAAGATTGAAGATTTCAAGCCTCATGTCACACACTTCCAGTGGGACTGAAGAATCCTCGAGGAGGATAAATGAATAAAGTTGGAAGTAATGCCTGACCATACCAAATCATGTGGGTGGCAGCATTTGTAACAAAGTACTTTTTGGAATTTGAATTTACGAAAATGGTTAAGGATGTAATGAAAGATTGATATGAGAATAATGAGATGTTATGGATAAACTTGTGCATTTTTGGTCATAGTACTCTGTAAAACCACAGGATCAATGAAGAAAGAAATGTGTTATCCATGGCGGTCCATAGAAGGAAGCTGGACAAAATAAGTTGGAATTTTGCTTTTGATATGATGGTATGAAGAAACAGAGTACTACTGGATTTAAAGGAGGTGTAACAAGAGAGTTACTCCAAGGATGAGTTAAAGCTGCACTAGTGTTGAAGTAGGCCATAACCCATGTGCCCGTAATTTTGAAAGGAGACCGATATAACCTTGATAAAGGAATAAATTGGAAGAATCAGTGATCCAATCAGCATACGCTTCGAGGAGGTTACGCAAAAACCCGAGAGTGGTGAAGTAACGATAGATGTTTTGTTTGGCATGCGAAACCATGGATTTATACTTAACTCAGTTCGAGAACAAGAGAAATTCTGCAATGCTTGTGAGTATGCCCAAGTGTTAAAATACGTGATTCGATATTTACATATGTGGTAATGATTCAAGCACGGGATGGATTGGCCCCATACCGAGACTTCTATCATGAACTATCATATGTTGATGGAAAATCAAAGAGCCTTGAAAACTTAGAAGAGTGTCGACGCTGTAAGCCATAAAACCATAAAATGGTAGGACGATGGAACCCTTTACAGCAACTGCTACAATCGAGGTTATACGGTGAGGTTCAACCTGCACCTGCTTTCTGCAGGAGAAAACCATAAATTGTAGACCACCATGAGTGTTTCGATAGTTGTTTAGAATGGACATGCACTCCATCAGCCTAAGAAGATCCAGCCTCTGATTTAACTTCAACTTTGGCGAACCGACCCAAGCTTTTGAGGAAAACTCTATGCTTCTCGATGTAAGAGCTTTAATGAAGGAGCTATTTTAAGATATGTGAAGAGACCTACATTGTCAGCCCTCCAGAGGAAATATCTGAGTTTATTGGAACCATGACCTTGTTTTTAAGTGTGGTAGCACCCCGACCTTTCTCGACCAAGACATTTGCTAGAAGACCCCAACCCCTAACCTTTTCTTGTTAGTTTCTTCAATCTCGAGGACTAGATTCATTTTAAGTGTGGTAGGTTTGTAACATCCCAAATTTTGGAGTGTTAATATAATTAATTGAATTGTTTGTTTGTTTGCATGAGTGAATTAAACTTGAGTGAAATTTGAACCTTTTCAAAAACTTTTGAAAGAGAGGGAATAAAATGACTTTCCCCTTCTCCGGTAAATTCAAATTCATCCTATTAAAATCAATGAGAGAAGATGACATGACTTCTTCAACTATAAAGAATTTGAACGGAGTTTTGCAATTTAATTCTTTCAAATATTTGCACTTGCTTTCTATTTTCTTCCCGAGAAATACCTCTAAAAATAAATTCTTGCAAGCAAGAAAGAGCGGAGGAAAATGACCTCCAAAATCAGGGGCATTTTGAAAATATTTGAGCCAAGAAAACCAAAGTTTCTATTTAAAAATTATTTGCAAAAAGAAATAAAGCCTTTAGGGATTTTCTGAAAACATTTTTTTTAGTTTTTATGGCCGTGGAATAATGCTCATCATCTACATTTTATTTTTCTGATAATTTTAGTATATAAAACTCTTTATTCAATTGATTTGGTTTTTTTTATTGTTTTAGTTTCCTAATTTTAAAAATAGGAATGGAATCGTTTTATTAG